>JADDOH010023665.1:0-441074 GCA_016648135.1 Agrypnia vestita | reverse complement strand
GAGTAATGCATACGAAGCCAGTCAACGCGCGTTTGTTGATATGCTTCACTCAATTCGTGAGGTACCCACCTTTCAAGCTTTTTCACCTTACCAATTTGCTTCAAGTGGATTAAAACAGTTTTATTACTAACACCGCAGCCTGCAGCTAACTCGGATGTGGTTTGCGATGGATCCGCTTCCACAAAAGCCTTCAATTCTTCATTATCAACTTTGGTCTCCGGCCGTCCACGGGGCTTGTTCTGCAGGTCGAAATTTCCAGAACGAAAACGTTGGAACCAAAAACGCACTGTGTTTTCTTTTGCGGCACCGTCGCCATACACATCATTAATCCTTCGAGCCGTCTCTGCAGCACTGGTGCCACGGTGGAACTCGTACTCGTAAATAACGCGATATTTCAAGTTTTTCATTTTGTAAACTGAGTGACGCAAAGAAAAAAACAATTGAGGAAAAAACAAATGAATTATAATTTTCAAAATACAAATACATGAGTAAATAGCTGTATAAATTTGGATTTGGAATTCCTAACCAAAGAGAAGATATTTGAGATCAAATTTGCCAGTACGGCAAAACGCCAATTTCATATGTAAGGACCTAATATTTGCACTTATACTTTATTCTTTGATTTTCTGTTTCCAGTCCTAGGGCATTCAACATTTTTTTTATTTTTGATCTCCTAATACACTTCAATATTTTGCGTAACGCTCTGTTTTGTACTATTTAAAGTTTTTTTAGCATTCCTTTGTTGCTTATAAATAATATACTAGAACAATAATATATGTGCGGGAGAATCATGGATTTGTATATTAATAAACTTGTATTCTTAGTTATACATCTTCTAATTCTTCCAAGTACACTTTTTTGCGATTTTCTTCACAACATATTCAGTATTTTTTGTAAATGTTAGTTTTGAATCTACAATTACACCTGGGTATTTTATACGTCTACGTTTTCTAATATCTCATTTTCTAGTGTCACATTAATATTTGGTTGTTCTTTTTTTGCTTACAAATAACATACATTTTGTTTTTGAAACATTTAATTTAAGTTTGCTGAATTGAAGCCATTTTGATTTTTGATGTTTCCTCCAGTTCTTAATTTACGTTGTAGATCGCTGTTTCCAGGTCACTATCCTCTATATATATTAAAGCATCGTCTATCGTGAACCAACAACCCGCAGTTGGTAACCCTTAGTTCCAGCTGTGAGCCGGTCAGCTGTCAGGCTTTTTTCTACATTATTACCCGCGCTTCCGGCCGACCTCACAATTACCTCTTCTTGTGTTTACCTAATTGACTTTTGAGGTGTCTAGATCTTAATTATGCGGTGCGTACAAAAGAAGTCTCAATTGTCTACGTAATTGTTTGTTGGGCTTTATAGTTATTTATTTTTACAATTTGAAAGTAAAATGTATTTAAAACCTCTAGAACTAATTTAAATAATTTAAGAATCCTTCACAGGTAATTCATCAGGTATGGCTAACAATTTATTTAATTATATTTAATTTTTAATGACACAGTTGATCCACAATATTTTACAGGTAGATTCCTGTCTAAATTAAGAGTTGAAAACGTTCAAGCAACAGTGAACAAATGTCAATAGTTATGGAGATAAGCTACTCTAGTGATTATGTAATGTGATGTTTGGAGCAAGTAGATGAGTTTGTGTAAGTATGTTCGATAGCAGAGGGAAGGTTGGGAAAGATATCGAGAGGATGGTGATTGCAGGGAATAAGGTGAACGGTGCTTTGAATGCAATAATTTATAATAGAAATATGTCTATCGAGGCAAGAATAGCTGTACGTAATGGAATTCTGGTACCAACATTGGTGTATGGAAGTGAAGCCTGGAACTGGCAGAAGAAGAACGAAAGTAGAATGAATGGGCGTATTTGTGACAAATCCATTTATGATAGAGTAAAGAATGAAGATGTTAGAAACCAATTTAAAGCTGATTCTAAGCATAATTAATATATTTAAAAAAAGGGTGAATGAGAAAAGCACGAAGTGAGGAAAGAATGGTAAGAAAGGTATATATGCAAGTGTTGATGGCGTCAGTTGCCACGCCTTCACGACCGTGGAAGGCGTGGCATGACCAGATTAACCAGATACTGGAAGAAGGTATTGTCAGAACTCTTTACTGTTCACTTGTTCATCCTACCTTAGAATATGCCTCTGTGATTTGGTCTCCCGTCTATATAAACCAAATAAGTCACATCGAATCCGTGCAACATCGTTTCTTAAGAAAAGTTGCGTGGATGATGGACTTGGATAGAGGAGACTATTCGTACAGTGAAATTGAGTCAATGTTAAAAATTTATAACCTCCAAAAATGTAGAGAAAACCCTGACTTAAGGCATGTATTCACTAGGGGACAAATTGTCCCTCAACGGGCGCGGCATAGAGTCTACGTGACGTTGCAACGTCGTGCACTGTTCCGCGACCTCGCGCACAACATAGCGCGGCATTTCTACGTGCCGTGGCAACGTTGCCATGCGCACGGTACCCGAGTACTCACTGCAACATTCCGCGGAGCGTCAGTACCACCACAGAATAAAGAAGATTACCACGTGGTATGTTTACAAGTGAATACGCATGCGCTGTATCTGTCAAGATGACAATGCGGGGAAACGAAATCGTTCTTGAACTCATCGAGCTGTATCGATCGAAGATCGCATAGAATGTCCGTCCTTCTTTCTCTTTGCAGTAAATAATTTCGCATTCTCCTCTTTTTTCTCCTCTTACTTTTCGATAAACTCATTAACATAAACAGATACGCGGCTATCATCATAACCTCATAGGGCGATATATTTCCGCGACGTCTGGAAAACAATAATTATTTGCAAAAAGGACCTTGTTTTTAATAATATTCTATTTACTACTGTAAAACCTCGTTAATTTGAAATTGCGACCCAAAAAAACATTTCGAATTGCGCGGAACCCCGTTTTCGCCAAATGAGACACCGCAGCTGTCAACATAACCTCATCGGGTGACATTTCCGCGACAAGATATGCGAGTCCCGGTGTGTACACGTCAAATGACCGCGTCATTGTCCCCGAAACATGAGCGAAGATGTTGATGCGACATGCCGAGCGGAATGTTTCGCGATTTGTCCCCTAGTGAATACATGGCTTTAATCACCATATTCAAATAATTAAACGGCCACACTGGTGTGCCTTCGTTACTGGGCCAAATAAAATTCAATATCCCTTCCCGGAGACACAGAAATAATGAAGCGTTGTTACTTAGCCATCATAGAACTAATTATGGATTCCATGCTCCCATTCACGGTTATGTCATCGTGTAAACTAAGACAGGATCTGAACTTCTTTGGGTAAGTCTGTCCAGATTCAAACTAGTCTAGATCTTGTCTCCATCTTGTTAGTACTTTTCATTTGTCCTTGCTTTTGTTTTAAATTGCTATAACTTTTATTATGATATATTTTATGTTGTTCATGTTATGTATTACATTTTATTGGGCTTATGTCCTTTAATTTGATTTGATGTATCAATATGAATGAGGCGAGAGTTGCGTGTCAGGATAGAAGAGAGTGGTGCTCTATCCTCTCTGCCTACCCCCTGATGGTAAGTGTGTTTGAGAATTATTCCGTTATTACTTGAATACCCCATGGCAAGAAGTTGTTAACTAACATTCAAGTCATTTTGAGATAACTAGATATTTGCATATTGCCTTTGAAAAATATGTTTTATTGCTAATTCAAGATTAATTTTTATTAATTTATGTCACTAAAATATCAAAAGAGTATTTACAAAGTAAAAAAAATGCATTTATGCACAAAAAATAAAAATATACTAATTTTCCCTAAAAATATGTAGTTTACAACCATTTTTTCGCCTCTGGAACTCATTTTTAATAGAATAACATCTTTTTAAAATTGGCAAAACACTAACATCAAACAACCCTTCAAATGCTATCCGTTTTTACCATCCATTATCTAATATTACAAAATACCTGGCCTGTTAATTAATAATACAAAATATGGTATGAACCATTTAAAATTATTGAAAAATAATATATAAGTACATATTATAATAGTCTTCAAATAAAAACAAATATATGACAGTACTGCCAGAGTAAAATTTATATTAACCATAAATATTCCAATCAAATTAAAAGGCGTGTTAATTTCAGAATGATGGCATGGACATGTTATTATTGAAGATTACATGTTCTTCCCATTAGTAACTGATTTGATTTTTTATGAAAAAGTGTAGTAAACATGTTCATCCCTATGATTTGAACATGTTCTAATTATTTTTAAGTTCTGAACCTATTTCCAATGGAAAGAGCGTACAATATTTAGTGTAGACGGCTTATTAAGTCATTTTTGGCAAAAATGTTAGTTAACAACTTCTTGCCATGGGGTCTTCACTTGATATTTTTTGTGAAAATATGTATATTCATTTTTTGCTTGGATAATTCGATTAAACCTGCTTGGCATCCCAAGTCATGGGAAAATTGTGGAGGCGGAATGCCGCGCGCGGCTGCGGCTGGGGTCATTGGGTTTACGCGGAAGATTGATTGGTTCAGCCGCAATCTCGTTGCGAGTTCCGGTTTAATTCTGTTTTTCCTCGCTGCTTTTCTGCTGAGCGCACTCGGTGTTTTTGGCGCCTCGATACTGTGAATCCGTTTTCACCGGAAACCGCCGAAGCTCCGAGCTCGTAAACAAAATACCATAACCCAGCGATTGACGATAGATAAATGTATTTAAGGATATCTTTTTAAAAATTCCAATCAAAAAATATAGATAGGTACCTCATTAATTAATTTATTTATTCTTATTTATCTTAATTATTTAATTTCACACATAATATTTTGAGTTTTGTTCAAATCTTTCAGAATGAATCAATAAATGTATATATTATAGATGTCTCACAGAGACGAACACAGATAAAGGATATTGCTATAAATAGGTCCGTAATCAATTATAGAGATCTCATTTAACGACATTAGCGACATCTGTGGGCATTTAGGAGCAATGAAAAAGCTTTGGTGCACGCCGCGTGAGGATGCTTACAACATACATGTGAAGCGTGGTACGTAATTTAAATATGTATACATCTTCCAAAAAATAGTAGACATGGTATATTCTATCATGGGTGGAAATGGCGAACGTTACATTGTGTAAAGTGATCACAAGCCAGCCGTTCGATAGGTCGTAAGCCCTATGTACACCCAAAAAGACTTCTATAACTACTCTCCCATAAAAATACAGTTTCATCTCCGTGAGACATCTATAATATACATTAATTCACACACAATGTTGTGTTCCATCACTCAATTCCATTCCACACATATTGCATTCCATCTAGTTATATAAAATTTTTGCACTCCTGTTTAAATCTCCGCATATTCACCGTGTTTTAAATTTCCTTTGACAGGCTATCGAAGATTTTTAGACCTTTGTGCGTCATACAATTTTGTGAGATGTTTTTCTTTTTCTTCGGAAGTCTTATGTTGTCACTTCCTCTTGTAATGCAAGAATGAAAATCCCTTTTCAGCTTCATCCTGTCATCAAAATATTTGGGTACTAATCCGTGTTTAATTTTAAATATTTGCACTTATACTTTATTCTTTGATTTACTGTTTCTCATACTAGGGCATTCAACATTTTTTTTTATTTTTGTTCTATTTCGTTTTGTACTATTTGAAGTTTCTTTAGCATTCTCTCGTTGCTTGTAAATAATAAACTGGAATAAATAAATAATTAATGACATCTGTTATTGATTATGGGAATGAAAAAACTTTGGACGCCTCTGGCGCTACTTCCAAAAATTTTATAGATGTAGTATTCTATCATGGGTGGAAATGGTGAACGTTACATTGTGTAAAGTGATCACTTAAGTCAGCCGTACGATAAGCCCTATGAACACCAAAAAAGATTTACATATCTACTTTCCCATAAAAAAATATAATTTCGTCTCCATGAGACATCTATTATATCTTGATATTTAAACGAATTTATAAATAATTTTTAAACGAAGATATACGAGGGCGGTCCAATAAGTACCTAGCCTACAAAAGAAAAACGAAAATTTTGGAAAAGTGGCAATTTATTTCTCAACGTAATCTCCTTTTAGCTCGATACACTTGATCCAGCGAAGCTCCAATTTCTTTAACCCGTCTGAAAAATACGTTTTCTGGGGTCTGTAAAGTAGGCCTCCGTGGCGGTGATGACCTCCTCATTCGACTCAAATTGAATCAAAGTGACTTTTTCAAGTTTGGAAACAAAAAGAAGTCGCACGGGGCCAAATCTGGAGAATACGGTGGATGGGGCAGCAGTTCGTAGCCCAATTCGACCAATTTGGCCGTGGCGAGGGCGGAGGTGTGAGCCGGTGCGTTGGTGGAAGAGCACTTTTTTCTTCGCCAAATGTGGCGGTTTTTTCTGCAATTCGGCGCCGAATCGGCCCAATAATTCGGCATAGTACAGCCCTGTGATCGTTTTGCCCTTCTCCAGGTAGTCGGTGTAGATCACACCTTGTGAATCCCAGAAAACGGTGGTCATCACCTTTCCGGCCGATAGGAATGTCTTCACCTTCTTCGGTGCACGTTTGCCGGGTGAAGTCCACTGTTTCGACTGTTCCTTGGTCTCTGGTGTGTACCAGTGGATCTATGTTTCGTCGACGGTCACGAAACGACGCAGAAACTCCTTCTGATTGCGCTTAAACAGCGTCAAACACTGCTCTGAAGTGGTCTCACGGTTTTGCTTGTTGTCCGGAGTGAGCAAATGCGGCAGCCATCGCGCTGACAGCTTTCTCATGCCCAAAATTTCATGCAGGATATGACCCATGCGGTCTTTTGAGGTGCCTATTGTCTCGGCTATCTCGCGCACCTTCAATCAGCGGTCTGCCAATACGAGATCGTGGATTTTTGTTATGTTATCCTCCGTGGTAGCCGTTTTCGGGGCACCTGTGCGTGCGTCATCAAAAACCGATGTGCGACCACGTTGAAACTCGTTAAACCAATTTTTGACGGTCGCCGTCGAAGGAGAAGAGTCACCGTACACAGCATCCAAGCGCTCTTTGATTTCACTACGCGACTTCCTATCCAAAACAAGAATCAAATCACCGACCGATATTGCTCTTTTTCCATTTTTCTAAAATCCGCGGACACGCCCACTTCTACATGCGGTCAAAACAAAACTACGGGTCCGATTCGACTGAAATTTTGACAGTAGTCGTCTACGAGAATGTACTACACGATAGTAAATTTGTCTTGCGATAGTAGCGCCATCGGGCGGTGAGGCTAGGTATTTATTGGACCGCCCTCGTACTATGGATGTCTCATAGAGATGAACCTGCTTTTCTATATTGGAAAGTAGGTATATAAGTCTTTTTGGCTGTTTAAAGGGCTTATGACCTATCGTCCGACTGACTTAAGTGATCACTTTATACAATGTAACGTTCACCAATTCCACCCATGATAGACTACCACATCTATTAATATTTTGGACTTTGTGCATGTGTTTAACTTGCACACCGGGCCCCTGATTGGTGAATATCGAGAATTATATATGTACATTTCAAAATAGCGCCGTCTAGCGTAGCGTTTGTGACGGACATTATTACATAAATATATTAGCATTTTGGCACGGTGACAAACAAAAACTTTTTTAAGAAAACGATCCAAACATTCGTAATCTCGCATGTAAACAGAATCTGGCGGCTGACGAGAGTTCAATATGGCGTTAGTTATGGTATCGCATTTCCGCTACATAAAAATTACCCTACGCCATTAATTAATAATAATTAGGCATTCTTTTGACTCTTACTAACTAACTTTTGACTTAATACTAAGATTGCTAAGATACCTTTTTCCAATGTTGTACCTATAATGAGACCTCATCGAAGAAAAATGAGCGACAAAATGTTTGAAGAACTGGTTTTACTTAAGTCTCAATTAAAACCTTAAAAATATAATA
Source organism: Agrypnia vestita (assembly GCA_016648135.1). Lineage (NCBI taxonomy): Eukaryota > Metazoa > Arthropoda > Insecta > Trichoptera > Phryganeidae > Agrypnia > Agrypnia vestita. The sequence goes on along the minus strand of JADDOH010023665.1, from coordinate 433,137 downwards.
TTTTATCTTATCACATTTGTGCGATCAACGCGATTTATTCGTAAATAATTCACGTAAAAAAATAAACTTAAATTCAATAAAATGTGTTTTCTTACAAAATGATTTTATCTTCAAAAAGTTTTTGGAAGATACGTATTTTGTATCTAGTATTTCAGATACCATTCCAGAAAGTTATTTGTATCTGGTATTTGAAGTACTTGATTTTAAAGTATCTCGCATTTTGTATTCCAGATACTCTGTATAGGGTGTCTTGTACATCACTGCATTTAGGTTAATTTCAATAAATGAGTTTTTTGATGAGATCAGCGCACACAGTTGGCTGACATTAATTCTTGTTTGTTTTACGTCGATATGGAAATAATTAGTAATAGCTAGATACAATGGCAGTATTATCAATTTTACGACGACTATTTATCTGAAGAAACGTGTAGGTAAACATTTCTTCTTTGTATACGATTCGAAACGATTCTGTGAATATAGGTATTTTCGTTGTTTGATTTCCCGGCGCGTTCGGCGGCCGCCGATGCAAAGCGCGCGAGCGAATGTTTATTATTGATGAAATGCAATCATCGTCGCTTTTCTTCCCGACCGGCTCCTGTTTATTATCCGGGAAGAGGCGAACGCTGTCGGAGCGACCGACCCGAAACTAAATCGGGTTCGCAGTTGGAGTTCGCGCTCTCCCGACTTGTGACTTTTAAATGGGACTGCGTTTTAAATAGCGCACCGACGTTCCCTACGTTAACTCGTACATATAACGAAAATGCATTTTTACATTTTTTATATAATATTTTTAATGAAATGAAATTTTAAATTTGATTTTATTATTTGCATGTAGGTATATGTTTCGGAAAAACCTTTCCATCGTCGGGTGTTTTTTGTCAAATTATCAAAATGAATGACGTCTTTAGTTTTTTGTTTTTCTAAATTATTTGAGAAATTATTAGAATTGGGCCATCATTATTAATAATCAATTAAATTTAACTACTAGTCCAATTTTATTTTTTTTTTCAATAATTGTGTGTAATCAAGGACTTCAACAATAATGTTTAAAAATAATTTAGAAAAACGAAATTCATTTTGATATTTTGACATAAAACATCCTGACGATGGAAAGGTTTTTCCGAAACATGTAGGTGTAATTTATCTAATATAAGTAGATATGTATAAAGAAAATACGTACTTTTCTCCGCAATACAAAATTTTATAAAATGCTTCTACGTTTTTCATAGAAAAAATACATAAAAGCGGACAAATACGCTCATTTTCTATGCAAAACCAAACTTCAAACAGCTCTCCTGTAAAGGTGATTTTTTGTTGATGTCTTAATTCACGTAGGGACTGTCGATATAAAAACTGGTGGAATGACGTGATTTGATGTACGTTGCATTGTAACTTAAGCTAGCTCGTACAGGTTGCGAGCCCTGGGCCGTGGTATAAAAGACTTCCACACACGTTTCTCATATAAATTGTCTCGTCTCTGTGAGACTTCTATAATTGATCTTATTTCAGTTTTATTATTTATAATTCAACCTGTAAATTTCAATTCTACATTCAATTTACAATTTGGGAATCCCCGCCTCTAACGGTCATCGCTAAAAGGTTGCGTGTAGTCACGTGCTTTTTGACATTTTTACTGTTCTCTTCCTCAATAACTACTAAAGATATGTTATAAATAGGTATACGATGAAAATAGTTCTTGGCTCCAGTCCACTTTAAAATATTTCTCGATTAATTATGAAAAGCATTGTTGTGGGGTATGAAAGCAAAGGCAGCAATATCCAAAAAAATATTAATGTAATCACCGAGGATAACTAATTTATAATGTACTGAATTCGAGATTTTATAGGAAACATAACCTATACATTTATAGAGAATTAGTACTCCTCGGTGACTGCACTCATAACATTTTTTTTAAATATTTTGTATATTTCTGCCTTTGCTTTTATACCCCACAATTAATCAATATTTATTATAGATGTCTAGAGACGAAGCTATTTCTATATCTATATTTCTAAATAGCTTCGTCCCTATGAGACATCTATATAAAGGGTGTACCAGAGCTAGCAGCAGAAACTTGGACGGTAGATTCCTGCCTATGTTATTAGTGTAAAATGTTTAAGCAACCATGACCTAATATTAATAGTTATGGAGATATGCAATATCAAAGTTTGCATTTTTTTAAATATTTCTGACTTATTTTTTGCAAAAAGTTGAACTATCGTTACAGTTACTTATATCGATTTTGAAAAATTCATGAAGCTGTTTTATTTAGTTGTATTAACAACTTAAATAAAATGTTAAAAACCTTGTAAAAAAAAACTTTTTTCAATTATTGCAAGGTTTTTATCATTTTATTCGGCTTGTATTAAAGCGAACGAATGTTTCATAATCGAAATAAGTTACTGTAAAGATAGTTCAACTTTTTGCAAAAAATAAGTCAGAAATACTGGGGAAAAATGCAAACTTTGATATGGTTGCTCGAACATTTTAGACTCATAACATAGGCAGAAATCTACCGGTCAAGTTTCCGCTGCTAGATCTGGTACACCCTGTATAATATATCTTGATCAGTGATGTCCCCCTGGGGACATAATCCAGTATTATGTTCTTGAAAAATTTGAAGATACTTAAAATAATCTGAATATATACATTTCTATTGCAATTTTCTCGACAAGTTTTAGTAGTAGCAGAATTCTGTGTTAAAGAAACGTGACGCAGATAACGCTCGCTTGTTTGCACCGCGGAGGATCGGGCTGCGGGTGAAGATGCGCACATGGAGTGCTGGAAGCTCGTCTTCTCACTCTTCCCTGGCTGGCTTCCTGAACGTCTCCGTGTCCTCGCGATCGAGCTCGCGGAGGTATGCGGCGCCTCGGCGACTGCTGCGCTATGGTTAGGGTTGCCAACTTTCATTAGAAGAAATAGAGTATATCTGATTTCACAGGAGGTAAATAAAGAGACTTATAAAAAGGAGTATCTTTAATTTCAAATTTTTGAAAATGTATTTTTTTTTGCTACTTTTTGCAGCACGTAACAATTTTTCATCGTTTTTAAAAGAATTGTACGACTCCAAACATTCTAACTCTATTAAAGAGTTAAGGTTGTTATTACGGCGTTAGACATATTTAACTGTAAAGGTCGTCCTCCTGATGACGTTGAATAAGCATTCAACGAAACATCGAGAATCGTTTCTCGGAAAAACATACGGTTCGTATAAAATATCCGCAACTGTTTACAGTTAAATTCTAACTCTAAGTTCACTTCTTCTTGCGACAAAATAAATGTAACCTCAAAACAACTTGTGACATTGACATCACAGATTGACATTAGTGGCTGCGTTCAGAAACGTCCGAGTGCGGCTTGGGGAGTAGGGGTTACCAACTTGGGAATACCAACATATTAAAAGTAAATAGTCGACTTTTTTGGTTACGATAATAGGTATGCATAATACATGCGTGACTGGCACTAGTATAGTAAACGTTGTGTAAAAAAGAGTATTTTAGCGTGCTCTATTAGTGTTATAGATTATAGAGTACGCCTACATGATCTCATCATTCTTGGCACTACAACTCTTGGTGGGTCTTGTATAGAGTACAATACTCTATTTTAGTGTACGATTGGCAACCCTAGCTGTGGTGTCTATTTGTAGATCTCCGCACGAGCGGCGCGCGTGCAACACAATACTGCCTCTCACTTCACGGGCCTGCGTTTGTCTGTGGACCTTGGCTGTGGATGTTGCAACTCTGGCGCGGATTACTGACCCATCAACATGTATTGCATACGTCTCTCTGTACTTCATTCAGGACACACGAACATTCATTCGAATTTTTATCAGCTATGCATGGATGAAAATTTCAAATGGGATCAGCAGATATATAAAATTTGTTCGAGCCTTGGGGCATTATCTAGCAGATTTTACAAGATTCAATACATTATCCTGTTCAACACAAAGCTTGTTTTAAGAGTTATATATTTCTCTTTGGTAGATCTTGAGGCCTCTCGATCAAGAGTCATCCTCCACTCATCTCGGTTAAGTGCCAGCTCTCTCCAGTTCAGAAGCTCCAAGGCAGAGATGTCTTTGAGGACGTTGTCGCTCCATCTTAATTTTGGTCTTCCTAAGCTCCTTCGTCCTATCGGCCTTGAGTTCAGCGGGGACTTTGGTGCTCGATGCTCAGTCGTGACCCAACCACCGAAGTCTTCCCAGTTTTATAAATTTTGAGACGTTTAGCTCCTTAAACAGAATATAGTGCTCATTATTGTTACGTCTGCGCCCAAAGTCCATTTTACAGAAGCGGTCCGAAGATACGCCTCAAAATTTTTCTTTGAAAAACGTCTAGCGCTCGCTCATTCCTCTTAGTTATTACCCGCGTCTCAACTGCATACGTGAGCACTGACCTAATAAGCATTTTGTACACTCATATCTTGGTATTTCTGAATCGCAGTCTGGATTGTATCTGCTTTTGTAGGCGAAAAAAACAGCGATTTGCGCTCACTATACGCTTCTGGGTCTCCTTTGTCGTATTATTGTTGTTTGTTATCAGCGAGCCGAGGTATGTTAGTCTTGGTACCGTTTCAAAATTTTGACTTCCACATGAGAGAGATGGGATTTGTTGGGTGCATCCTACGGCCACGTATTTGTTATTCTGCTGGTTTACTATGAGACCCATGTTTTGGCAAAACTTTCAATTATGTCGATATCATCAACGTAAGCCAATTGTTCCAAGAATAACAAATAAATATGGACTGGAGGACACATGAATATTTAGTTTCCATGCTTTTGAACAAACTATAAAGCACCTTTTTCACAGGTCTAACGACTCCAAAATCTGTGGCAGAACTCAAGTGGTTGATACAAACGATATAAGATACCTATGAATTAATGTGATGTTTATCATTACTGTAATGATCAAGAATTATTAGTTTGCTATATTTAGATTTGCTTATTTGTGTATTATACATTTATATAAATGTGCTTAAAATTGTTTTTTTCTTCTGGTTACACAATGAATGATATTCAGTAACAGTGTTACATTAAATTGTGAAAATGTACCTGCAAACACATGTCTTTTAAGACGTTTTGTGGGTCTAGTTATATTTTTAAAATGTAAAGAAAATAAATAGATAAAAATTTTAAAAAATTCTTGTGAAATGAACACTCTTCACCTTTGTGATTTTGAAATCTACCGCTTGCAATAAGAATATTACTTTTTATTAAAAATATTACTTCAATTTCTTTAAAACAATAAGGTAAGGAGTTATAGCGTCAAAATTTGTCAAAACGCGATCATACTAGATCAGATACATCATATATTGTCATAACTCTCGAATCTTAACCTAGAAATTAATATCCACCACAGTTATTGATAGTAGCTCGCGTCATGTCCAAAATTTGCTTGCCAGGAGAAAAAATAAAATTGTCGATTCATTATAATATGTCATTTTTGAAGTGATAGTAATTTAACGTGTAGAAATATTACAATGTATATAATATTTCTACGTGTTAAATTATATCTAAATGTTGTTTTCTGGGATATTCTGGGTTTTCTGGAATGTCATATATACACGGCAGAATATCCCATAAAACTACACACATACGATTCTGAACGGCCGTGAAAACTTGAAAATATTTTTATATCTAAATGTATTTTAAAATAATCTCTACTCCTCGTTTCATTAAAAAATCATACGATTGGGTTATTTTTTAAAGCTGGCAAGGGAAAATCAACGCACAGTCATAATATAGATGTTATTTTTACTTTACCCGGAAATACCTTGGTTGATCTCTTCACCTCTGACACGAAAGATCATACTTTCAATAATTATTTTGGTGCACAATAACCTCACAGCTGTAATTACGTATAATTCTTAATGCGGTTCACGTGAACTTCAATTTGCTGTGAGAAATTTCGACTAAACGTGAGCGGTTCCCTCGCACGTGTGCGGCACAACGGACAGTTTCACACGTGGGGCGCGAAGGCCTGCGAAGGTTGCTCGGGTCGGAGAGGTACGTATCTAGGAAACTCGACACCGGCTCCTTTGACGCCGGCACCGGTGGTTGGCAAGCACAACGCTGGACGCTAGATGCTAGAGGTGGAATACGAGTTTCAGGCTCTTTGATCATCGTACTGTGCAATACATCATATCGTGTTCTAGCCAGTGCTTCATGTGGAGAAGTTACATTGCTTTTCAGAGTGTTGGTACGTTTGTACATTGCGTACTGCTTCCCTGATGGAATCTTTTATGTCTCGAGCAAAATAGGGAAAGCTGCATGTCAGTCACGGAGGAGGAGCTCTACGGAAACAGACATAACGCGATCATTTTCAGTTTTTTAACAAAAAATTTCAATATAATAATAGTTTAATACGTACTGTTTCGTGATCGCTGCCCGCCGATCGAAATAATGAAGTGTCATTGGTCGAAATTGACGTTTGAGGTATTCCGCTCCAGGATTTTAACTTACAAAATCTGAACCAGTTGACAATTGGAATTCGGGATCCGAAACGTCGGTCAGAAAGGTCGTAAAACACGGTCTAACACCCCAAAAGGCACAAACCAGAAGATTCTGAGTGACCGTGCAAACCTTAGAACATTCTTAGCTTAACGTTTTTTTACGTTTTAGAGCTTTCTGATTGATTGAATTCATTAATTTCAAACCTGTGAAACTTAAAACGTCAAAATTGGCGACATTGAAATGTTATGCGTAGCTGTCAAGATCCAGAAATAGCAATAGCACGATCGTGGTGATCAGTGATAGTCCAATTCCGACCTGGATCCTCGAGGTTGAGGGACAGTGAATGGTACCCACCGCTTACCCAGGAACGTTCTAAGAGCAAAAGCTTCCATATCGGTCCTACTCAATCGTCTCCAGGTTGACTTTTTTTTTCAACTAACAAGCAGGACCGTGCTGCTCCGTACCGGTCGTATAAACCGTTGCGAAGTGGCACGGCCGCTCGAACAAAACCATTCACTGTCCCCGCCTCAAGATATGTCTTTATTTAAAAAAAAACAAAATACATAATTATAATACAAGGAAAATAACATAAAAAGTAAAAGGAATCCAAAATAAAAGGTTGAGGGACAGCGTGCCGTCCCGCTCCAGCACTGGCGCCGTCGCATTCTCACGTTACCCGCTCTACGCGTTACGGAAGCTTGCGCAAGTCGGACGCTACTCTACCGAGGTGTGCGCATGAGACGCCATGTCTCGAAAATTTTAAAATCGCAAATAAAAAAGTGACTTGAATATAATTTATTTGATAACTAACTTTTCGATCGAGAGTCGGCTTACACGAGCCGTGCAGCCGGCGACTCGTATCAGTTGAATATCGTATAAATATCACCATCATCACTCTTGGCTCTACAACCCCTGGTTGGCCTTAGCCTCCTCAATAGTCTTAATTTCCTTAGTACGGATTCTAGATAATGATTTTTTGGTCGCGACCTGTCGATTAATGCTTATATTTTCTTAATTATTCCAAATAATGTTCAGTTTATTACTCTTGTTGTAAGAACAAAGGTTCTATCTAAGTTATTACCCTAAAATATTGCAGTCTAGAATATACATTCTGATATAAATGAATAATAAAAACCCAAATTTTCGTAAAAAAACACCTAAATATGCATTTGCAGTGAATGTGCCGCCTTCTGAGCTCATTGTTGTAGCGTATGCGCCTAAGTCCATTTTCTAGAACCGGTCCAAAGAACGCTTCAAAATTTTCCTTCCAAAAGCGTCCAGTGCTGGCTCATTCCTCTTTAGTACCCACGTCTCAGCTGCGTATGTGAGCACTGGTCTAATAAGCGTTTTGTTCACTATAATCTTAGTGTTTCTGGATAGCAGTCTGGATTTTATCTTCTTTTGTAGGCGGGAAAAACAGCGATTTGCGCTCACTATGCGCTTCTGGATCTCCTCCGTAGTATTACTGTTATCTGTATCAGGGAGCCTAGGTATGTAAATCTTGGTACCGTTTTAAAATTTTGACTTCGACATGAGAAAGTTGGGGTTTGTTGGGTGCATCTTACGGTCATGTATTTGGTCTTCTGCTGATTTACTATGAGACCCATGGTTATGGCAGAACTTTCAAGATTTATGAGAAGTTTTCGCAATTATGTCGATATCATCAGCGTAGGCCAAAAGTTGCACAGATTTCAAATATTGTTACTCTTATCTCAATGACTTTCATCTTAATATTTTCTTAATTGTTGTAAATAATATTCAGTTTACTATTTTTTTTATTAGAACAAAGGTTTTATCTACGTTATCGTCCTAAAAAAAGTGCAGTCTGGCGTGGAAATTTTGATATAAATTAATAATAAAAACCAACATCCTCGAAAAGATCGCGAAAATGTGAATTCGCGTTGAATGTGCCGCCTTGAGTTTTGCACAAACGGCAAAATATTCATTATTTTTAATACCACGTTTTCAAAATTATACGGAAATGTCAATACACCCCCTCGCCTCGATGCGAAAGGTTACCTAGGAGAATGGTACCCACAACCATAGCATGAGGTTTGTGTATATATTATACGAGGCAGGTTAATGAATTGAAATACCAGGTGGAAAGTTGCGTTGCCATTGTGTGTGGTGCGTGGTATTGGCGACAGGGCAATATTGCTCGCCATCGACGCGACGCCTTAATGAGGGTTCTTTGCATACTAAACCGCAATACTAAATCTCTTATAATAATTGCGAAACCATAACGGGCGTCGACATTGATCTGCGTGCATATATTCAGTTTCATCGTTCTTACTCAAGCTATTAATTTATTAGTTATTAAAGAACTAAAAGCGCTACAATTTTATAATGCTTTTTATAATTATTGCACATTCAAGTGAATTAATTGACAGTTAATCTTATTTGTTTTATGTCGCCATGGATAAATGTCACGTGGCTGTGGGAATACACTAAAACAATTTAAACTTTTATTTACTACGCAAAAAGTCACTGGACACGAATTAAATCGAAACACCGTTTGGAATACTCCATACACTTATTATTAAACTGTTTCTTAATTCGCACTTAAGTTTGATCCTGTTGCAGCGATCACTTATATCACGAATATTCTGTTGAATTTTCGCACGTAGGAAAACTTCTCGCCCGCCGGCAGATACTTCCTTTATTTACTGTCGCTGGAATATACAACGAAATGGCCGCTGTTCTCGCTCCATAGCTAATATTGCTCTGGTTTAACGTCACTCAGATTGAATTGCGCATCGTGGTGCTCCTTGTATTTAGACGAACACGGGTCAGGATCCGTGTTCCTCTAGATTCCAATATTCCAGAACCTTCCAATTCCTCCCAGTAACTTCCAATTTTAGTGTAAAAGGTGCAGAGTTCTGTAAAATCATAGAGAAGGTAGTGATAATAAATTAAAAGTGTGAGCTAATTTTTTCTAGCGATAAAACGTCAAGTCTCCAAAGTAGTCGTATTTCTCGTAATTCTAACGTTTTGTAAGAATTTCGATGTAATGTTTTCCCATGGACGCATCTCTGTTTACGCATGCAAAAAATGGCTAGCAATGACATGCCGGTTCTAGTTTAGAGATGCAAAAAATGGCCAACTTCAATTACACGTCGGTTCTAGTTTAGAGACACGTGATGCGCCTCGTGTTTCATAATGCATCAGCGACGCGCTGCAGTCGCGGTGTTTAATAAAATGCAGAAAAGCGAATTATCGGTCACTCACTTTCGCCGGCGGCCTCGCGACTCGGCGCGGTGCTGTAATGCAGTTCGCAGCAGGGTTACCACCGCAAACATCCCGGCAAAATCAAAAGTTAAAAAAAGTAACCCATAAAAACCAAGTTTTTACAATACTCCCTTTCTCATTTTCGGGTTTCGCGTCTACCATATGCGTTGAAATATCCATACAACTTGTATGAAAAAAACATTAAAAATTTGAAAAATCCAAAATTATATTATAATTATTAATTTTTTTTAAACAAACCGACAAGCAAGCAAGCAGACGCCACGAGTTAATATAAAGGAAGTAAAAAAAAATCAAAAGTTTCCAGAATATTGGGTATTTTTAACATAAACGCACGATATTCTAACGTTGAATCCTGTATATTTATTAATCATTGACCACTGGGCAAAACATATAGGTAGAGTATAACCGGCCTTATAATGCGGCTGAGATTTCGACCTCGCGCATCTGCCCGAATGCGATTCGTCAAACTTCGGGCGGCAGCCGAAGCAATCGGCCGTATTCCGAAATTGGAAATATTGGGATCTTAAGACGAGAATAAAAAAATAGGTAAACGAGATGTAGATGTAGGTATACGTCGGTGTTCGTCGTACTAAAATAAGGAGATTTGTGTATTTTCACGTGTCTCTCTCAAATTAATTACCTTTATTTGCGGTGTCCGATTTCTGCAATGTTAAAGACATTGCAAAGTGATTTCTGCGTTGTCTTCTTATCCAGGCGGTCTGGTCTGACAGAGCTTTAAAAGGATTACCGAAGTACTTATCGCAAATGTCATCTCACAATTCTCATGTTTCGAATAAAATTACATGAAATAAGTATTAGAAAGCTTATAGAAAAAAGATTATTTCATATGCGCTTATCAACTTCATCTCCCACAGCATCCTGATGTAAAATTATGGCAAAATTGTCATTGTCGCGTTCGACTCGTGTTTATATGTTGACGTTTGACTAATAACCGTTACGTCTCGCGTTGTCTCCCCCTCTCTCAAGTAGAAACTGAAAGAAACAAACACCGACGTATCGTTTATTTTTTATTTTAATTCTCGTCCATTAAGTGTTGGGATCACAATCTTACGATCCCAATATTGATATTTTCAGAATACAGTAAAATTCATGGCAAATATACCGCATAATGAATTAAGCATTCTCCAAATTCGTTTGTGCGCAGATAACTTTAACCGCATTCTTACAGTGTTCATTAGTGATGGTTAAATCGTTACTTTAACCGGTTATTTTCGGTACAGTTTTTTGGGATTCGTGTCGATGATTGATATCTATGATTGATGCAACTGATTGGCAACTGATGTTCTGTAATTCCCGTCGAATTACATAACATCAGTTGCCAATCTCAAATAGATACAAATTATAAATTAAAACTCGGCGAACTACAAAAAAATGACTATGTATCTAAATTATATTATTATTATATTCCTATATTAAATCATGTAAAAATGATATCCATAAACCTTTTAGGTTTCTATTATATTTTAAATAAAAAATCTAAAATACGATTTGTGCATCACCTGTTAAAATATCATCACTAGTGGTCATATGATTAAGTATGAGATTTGATTTAAAAAATACCAAAAAATTTAGTTTTTCTCATAAAATCTTTATTTATTCATCAGCATTAACTCTATCCCGTTCAAGTAATTATTATACGTATTTGTTTAACCTTGTATATACTTCACATCTTTTTTAAAATTATATTTTATCTTATATACTTCACACCTTCTTTTTATAAATTACTGTTATAACTTTAAACAATTATCAGTACTACGTCAATTCTGTAATTTTTTGCTGTTCTACTCTTTGCATTTCTTGTATATATTATTATGTAAAAGGTACTTCTATGCCGCATATTGAAATAAATAAATAAATTAGTCCCCATCAGATATAATACACGTGTTCCAGCGCTTTTTCCATCTTCGGAGCACTTCTGGAATGCAATTTTCAGTACGACATTAACCTGGTTCAGCCATTTTGTTTTTATCTTCTAAATCTTGGCAAAACCGTTCCTTTATTCCGGAATAGGAATTAGTCGCGGGGGGGCACGTCCGGCATATACGGAGGCCGAGTTACCAATCTTCGATCCAATCGGATAACGGTTATCGTGTAACCGGCTGAAATAACGGTTTCGACCATCGCCGGTGGCCAGTCCCGGTCTAGCCCGCCCGGCCGGGAGCCAGCACGCGCCGCGCTCTATCGGAGCCGCGAGTCCCATATTCATTTCCTCAAACGATTCAATTTGAGGCGACGCGTGTTTATTAAGCTAATCAGCGATCATCCACTTAGCGTCGTCGCGGTCAGACCACGCCCTGCACTTTGATCCGGCACTGCGCCGGGCGGGCCAACAGTGAATGTCATTTTTTCAATTGATTCAGCAACATTGTAGATTGACATTTAAAAAAAATATTGATTGCATTATTTGTATAAAAATCTACTTATATTATTTGATTCATTACACCTACATGTTTCGGAAATTCCCTTCCATCGTCAGGGTGTTATATTATTTATGTCAAAATGAATAATGTCTTTTGTTTTTCTAAATTATTTGAAAATTTATTTTTAAATATTATTACTGAAGTTCTTGATTACTCGCAATTATTGGAATTTTTTTTAGAATAATTATTAATAATTTGTTTTATTATTACATGCTTTACTAATTTCTAATGATTCTAAATTATTTATGTGTAAAATAGAAAGTCCTAAATTTTTCTCAAAACTGTGATCATTTTCTAATAAATGATTTGCAAATTCAGAAAAATCATTATTATTCAGACATCTCAAATGCTCTTTACTCTTATATTGAAATTCCGACCAGTTTTTCCAACATAAAACGCTGTACAATCTTTACACGACAGTTTATAAACACCTGAATTGTTATCTTCTTTAGAATTTATGAGTTTCCCTATATCTTTATTTGTATAAAATACAGATCTAATATTTTTTGGTAGATATATTTTTTTAGTGAATGTAATTTTAAGAGGAGCTCTCTTATCAGATATTATTAATAACTAATCTAAATACAGCGTATTGTCAACCTAATAGTGAAGTGTTCGGGAGCCTGATTTTATTCATAAGTATTCCTCAGAATTTAAATTTGGATTTCATCGGTTTAAAATCGTTCATTAGCAATCCTTTATAAAGTAATAATAATAATATTTGGATCATTTATATAGCGCCGTTTTCGTGAATAACTCACCTCAAGGGCGCTTCACACAAAACAACTTACTAACTAAAAACACTTATTTATTATTACATACTTATTCACTAGATGGCACGCAATAAATGGAATTAACATTTTAACAAAACTATAATAGTTGGGAATGCTAGAAAGATTCAGGTATTTTCGCGGAGTGCATACTAGGAGTGGGAAACATTACGTAGTGACGTGACGGTCTGATTCTATAGGTTTTTATATGATTTTCTAAACAAATGCATCTTTAGTTGTTTTTTGATCTGTGATAAGCTGCCCGTTTGTCTCAGTTTATTTGGTAGTTTATTTCACAAATTTGGTCCAGCCACTGCGAAAACACGGTCACCGAAATTGGTTTTGTGGACGCGATTTACTTCAACTAACCTATTTGTATCAGATGTTGATGCTGAGCGAAGTGTTAGTTGTCTGTTATTTGCAGAAAATGGAATGCAGAAGTCGGTAATGTATTATGGGGCCATGTTGTGAATTGCCTTGAATATTTTGAGGCATAACTTACATTTAATCCTCTCAATCAGTACCAAGAAGTAATTAGTGACTAGTATCAACTATGTGATTGGATAACAGTACAAAGTTTAGTTTTGAGTAAATTAAAGTAATGTTGTTGCAACACGTAACAGCTGCCGTGTCAATTAATTATAATTGACTAATTTGTTGTTCACCTTAAGGCATTAAATATTAGATCTAAAACAATATTAAACCTTAATAGCGAATGTGGTACTGATATTGTATTTGGAAATAGTGATTTCATACTCGAGTGTTTTTGATGGCGTTTGCGCGATACAGTCTAACTGCATATGGCCGCGATCTTAGAGTATATACAATCTGTATACTCTAAGGCAGCGTTTCCCGAAAGGTGGTCCGCGGAACCCCGGGTTCCAAGGGTCACAAACGAAACGTTCGTAGAAAAGAGTGCAAGTAACCGCGGATGTGGAAAAAAACATACATGAGCATTTAGTAAGCCTTAAAATATCCTCGAAAGAATATTTCCCGGGGAAGTTACAGGACATCGACTGGGTGCAAAATCCATTCGCAAATCATACCAAACCATGGATACTAACCGTGTCAGAGTGGGAAAATTTGATCGATGTTAAGTGTTCATCTTCTCTAAAACAAAAATTCGAATCAGAAGATTATCCGAATGACTTTTGGATTGGACTTAAAGACGAATACCGTGCAATCGTTGAGAAGGCTACCACTTACCGATGCGAGACTGTTTTCAGCTTTCGCTTACACCAAAAAAAGTACAGAAAGAGACTGGATGCAGCTCCAGATCTTCGCATTCAATTGTCAGACATTAAGCCTAATTTTACTGCTATTATAAGAAAAAAAGTGAAAAAATTTCAGTTTTCACATTAAAATTGTATTTATTTGTACAACAAATGTTTCGCAATACTTATAATAATTATTTTTCATTTATATTTGTTCTTTCTTTTCAAGTCAAACATTACAATTTTTCAAACTATAAGGTAATTTTTTGTTATCGAAATAGGGTTCCGCCAAGAAGAGTGTGATCATATTATTAATATTATTAATATTTAATGCATTAACTTTGTGGTTAGACATAATAACAGAATGTTAGTAAACATAGTAATATAGTACCTCTCATTAATAACCAAATTAATTCTCCATATAGCCCTTTGTTTAATTACTCCCTCTTTCTCTCGTTAGATTCTTGAATTGTTCAGTAGGCTATAATCAGTGCATGCTTGTCTCTGACAAGATTAACACGCATGTGATCAATAGTGGTGATAGTTTAACAATACTATGGTTGGGGTGTATAGTGTTGTGAATTAGTAGTGTAGTGTTGGTCCTGACGAAGAGACGGGTACGAGTCGAAACCGGTAGACCGTAAATCTGGTAGTGGTTTTTACTAGGTTTACTAACATTCTGTTAGAGTGTGATCAATTAGGGCTCCGTGGCAAAAAAAAATTGGGAACCTCCGCTCTAAGGCCGCGATGGAGGCTCTTACGCAAGCGCTGCTCATCGGCACCCACGTACCCACCACGTGTACAAAAAGCGCACCAGGCTGACCCAGTTCCGGAATCGGGTCGAGTGACTGCAGATTAGCCGCGCGACCTTCCGGCCTGTTCGCCTAGCGACCGCTCTAAACTTGTTACATAATATCGGAGGGTGTATTGAAATCGAATTATTTAAGCCAAGTTCCGTAAAAGCTTTAATTTCTATATATGTTGCAATTTCAGAACAAATTTCAGTACTTTTATGTAAAGGATTAAAAAAGGGTAGTTCAGATGGTTTGGGCATGTTGAGCGAATGAATGAGGAAAGAATGGTAAGAAAGATATATGCATTATATATCTTTCTTACCATTCATTCGGACATGCATATATCGCCGGCCGCCCCGGGAGCCTTGAATCGGTACACGGCGTGACGGGAATTTCATTTGGGCTGTAGGCAATTTTTATTATTGTACAAGTGTCGTTACGAGAATCACACATAATCGAGAAGTTTCCGGCACTCTGGACATTTTATAATAAATTGGAAATTACTAGAAGGGTCCAGAATAAAGGCAGAAGCTGGAGCTGGCAGAAGAGGAACGAAAGTAGATTGAAGTGGAGTTGAGATCTCTCAGACATACGTGTGGCAAATCAATTTATGATAGAGTAAAGAATGCATATATTAAGAATGAATGTAAATCTGATGTTAACATAATTAATAGAATTAAAAAAGGGTCGCTCATATGGTTTGGGCATGTTGAGCGAATGAACGAGGAAAGAATGGTAATAAAGATATATAATGCAAGTGTCGGTGGCGCCGGAAAGAGAGGGAGACCACGCAAGACGTGGCATGACCAGATTAATCAGATACTGGAAGATGGTCCCATTAGAAGCCTCAACAACCGGCGAGCTTGCATGCGACGATGTATGAATGTGTTCGAGGCGAGAGTTGTATATCAGGACAGAAGAGTGTCACGCTCTATCCTCTCTGCCTACCCCCACGGGGAAACGGCGTGATGGTAAGTAAGTAAGTACATTGTAAAAAGTGGATTGCTAAAAAAACGGAATAATACTAATAATAAGACTACATATAAGGTACTAGGCTGCCGTGGCGAAACTGGATAACGCGCCGCTCCCGGATAGAGTGGAGTTCCGTGGTTTGAATATCGGTAGCAGCTAAAATATTTTTTGTTGATTTGATTTTTTGTATGTCTTTTACTAATTGATGCATAAATTTCATTTCCTTTGCGTTAAAATGTCATTTGGTTTTGAGATGGCGCTAACCTCACTTGGGAGTCAACATTGCCATTCAGAAATGGCGCGAGTTTGATTATTCGCAAAGTATGTTCAGTAGCTGAGAGAGATGTCGAGAAGGGGGGGACTGAGTACAGGCGATAAGGTGAACGGTGCTTGCAAGACGTAAATTGTTTAGAGGGTTTTTGCTTGACTTTCTTACCCTTCCAATTCTTGTAATATGCTTGAACCTATGATGTTTATTACAATAATGTTGTTAGTAAAATTAAAAGTGTCCAAGCTATTATAGCTGATGCACTTCTGGCATAGAAAGCTGTAAGGAACTGGAAAAAAAGGTGTACGGTGCTTTGAATGCAATAATTTATAATAGGAATATGTCAACCGAGGCAAGACTAACTGTATAAAGTGGAATTCTGGTACCAACACGATGTGTGGAAGCGATAGAAGCCTGAAACTGACACCAAAGAAACTGAAATGTCATTCTTAGAAAAATGTGTGGTAAATCTATTTATGATTTAATAAAGAGTGTAAAGCTGATTGAATTAAATTAGTAGCTTGTTGGTGTATTGGTTACGACTCTCTCCTGGTGAACCAGAGTTCGGTGATTCAATTCCCATTTCAGGACACCAGCAAGTTAGTTCTATTTTCATAGCACAAGCAATAACTATTCTGAATTTTCTAATCATCTTTTGGAAACAAACCCTTTTTCTTATTAACAAGGCTTTAGAAATTTTACATACATACAAGTAGGTCGTATAGGATTACAGTTAGATAAATTAAAAATTTTAGAAAAATGAGTGATAATAGCAAATTAAATATTATAAACAACCAAATTGTATTACCTGTTACACGCCAATTATCTCTCGAACTTAAATGTTATAATATCCAATCCTCCTTTCCAACTAACTATTGTAATCTATATCATTTACAGAAAATATTTCAAGTTTGATACTATAAAGCAAGTCTCTGATGGTCGCTGGCTCTTATGCAACTTGTTCTAATATTACCACGCACGGATAATAGTCCGTTTATTGAAATATGAACATCGGTAGATCATTTTTATTATTGCTTTTTGATTAAACAATTTATACTCCCGTCATTTGTATTACGTACTAAATGCAGTTCGTTATTTTTTCAGTGTTTGAAACGTTATTTACGATACCATAAATATGATTGTAATTATTATCGCGCGGCTTTTTATACATCGCGGCGACGGAAAGTGATGTGAATGGCAATGGATGGCTCCATAAACCGTCCAATCATTGTTTACGGCCATCCTCGGCTTATCGCCTCCCTGCCGGCCCGCATGACTCCGGATTTACGGCCAGAAATTACACGTCCAGCGCGCGTGTCCAGGTCGTCTTCCGAGCTTCCGTGGTGGCCCTTCTTCATGCTCTAAGAGCCTGTCTAGATGGCGCGTTTCAATTTATATTGCGTCCAGATGCCGCGTTTTACGCGCGAGATCACCCGCGCGTTTCAGTTTATATTGCATCCAGATATGCAAATAATTGTTTTATTTCAGTAGATGTTGGCGCGTATGGTAAAAGTAATAACTCCACAATTTTAAAAAACTATGTTTTATATAAAAACTTGTCCGCCCAAAATGTGCATTTGGAGATAATGGGGATTGAAGTTTTTTGTTCTTCTAATTAAAATAGTTCTGTAAGCATTCAAGATGGTTCTTTTGCATATCAATATGACAAAATATGTTTATTTTGTTCATATTTCTTATAACAAAACAATCACACTTTTCATGATAAAACGAAAATGGAAAGTCACACAAAGATGTTCTTTCGGAACGTACAGGTGGAATTTGGTATTGGCACTTCAAGAATGTGTACCGATATCCGCTGAAAACGAATCTTCAGGGATAAAACTGTTGGCATCGGATGATTCTTATCGGTTGTGAAAACAATAAAATATTCCTATTTTTACTCCCTTTAACTCGTGGCGTCTGCTTGCTTGTTTGCCGGTTTGCCGTCGAAAAAACTTTGGATCGATTTTTGACCCTTTTCCCGTAATCCAATCGAGCTGAAACTTTGCAAGCAGATTCGTGGCGACGATCAAGAAGATCTATCAAATTTTCGTTAAAAAATTTAATAAATTTTTGGATTTATGGAAATTTTTTTTACTCCCCGACCGAAGCCTAACGCGTAGGTTAAGCGAAAAGAAAATGTTTCGACTAGTAAATGAAAAGGGGAGTATAATAAAAACTTGGTTTTTACGGGTTACTTTTTTAAAAATTATATTAAATGGTACTTGTTCTAACAATGCGTTATCAAAGTAATATCTCTAAAAGAATATTATGCGGGTTGGTATTAATTACTTTATATAAAAGGTGTTTTTGTGTTGTCAAGTTTGTCTTAAACGATATTCTAGGATTGTTTTTAAATACCTTGTTTTATAAATTTGTCAATGGGGATTTTTTAGTATGTAGAATAAATTTGTATGCGAGAGTATTAAACTTTTGAGAGCGACGTAAGGGAAGAGGAATTGCCCGAAACGAAAAGTGTAGAAAGGTGAAAAGTTCTCTGGGGATGAATTATATTTCCCTTACAGCGTTAGACGTGCTCACCTGGTATGATGGTGCAATGAAATGTTGTTTTAGTATTTTTTTATTGCCGTAGCTTTCTTGATGTTAAAGCTATGAATATAAAGTAGGCACATGATTTGTAACATCAACAACACATTAAATGTTCGGTACGTGGAAAGGTTTCCGTGTTTAGGGATAATTATAATCAAGAACCTTTTGTTTGTATTCAGCGGGAATAATCCAACTCGGATTATATTTATTGCCTGCCGTGAATCACGCGCAGACGACAGGAAATGTCCCGATCACAGAAAGTTTGTATTGTAGTGTAACATAAACATATAGTTTACGTCAAACGATTATTGAATACAAAATCGTTGTCTGGGGCGGGGCTTCTGGGATTTCTTTTTCTCTTCGGAGATTTCTAGCATCTAAGTCTGCTCCAGGGTGTACCTCTATCCATTTAAGAAATACAATCGAATTAGTATATGTAAGAGGTGCTTACGAGGCATTATGTTTCGTTGTGTTGGTGTTTATACCCGTGAAAACCAACACATCGAAACAATGCGCGTCGTAAGCACGGCTTACACATACTAATTCGATTGTCTTTCTTAAATGGGAAGAGGTCTACCACGACGGATAATTTTTTATTTATTAAAAAAAAATAGAGATGCGAGCACGGAATACGTGTCACATTAATATTCTTACTTTTGTGTGCTATAAAAATAGGCTTAATTGGCTGGTGTCCTGGAATGGGCTCGAACCACCGACCACGAGATTACAAGAGAAGCGTCATTACCAGTAGGTACACCAAACAAACTACTCAATTCTATTATTTATCGACAAATACACACTTATCATCCATACATTAAATTTAATGAATAATAAATTAATGATGGGCTCAAAATCCCAATCTGTGATTCAGTCACTGATTTCACTGTGTCGTGCGTGTTTTGGAACATCTGAAAATATCGTGACTCGTGATTAAATAGATTACAGTGTTAGTTAAATTAGTATAAACCACTATCAGATTTTAGATCTACTGGTTCGTCCATAACTACAAAATACTATTATTAAAAAAAAACAAATTTCATGCAACAATATTTAATCCAATATAAATCACAGTCACACCATTGGATAAGTATAATGAGAAGCTAAACATTTATATCATCCGTTCTTTATGGTAAAATTTTAAGCACGATACAGGTTGATTGTTCTTACTTGTTGAGGGCCTAAAAATTCCAAAGCAACATATAGGCAAGGGCCGTAAATTTTCGGAATTTTTTGTGATTTTTCTTTTTACGAAAAAACCATGAAAACATGCGTAAATTAAAAAAAAAACACACACATTCATATTATTTTATCGTAAGTGTCGAAATGCAATGATTTTTTTATCATAAAATTTTAAAAAATAATCTTTTTTTGAATTCCGATAATGTTGCCAACCCGACATTTTCCGAAAAATAATAATTAAACCATTTGCCGAAAAATAATATTTACTACATACACTACTATTATTATTTGATATCCTACCTAAAAATTTTCTTCTGTGTGGTATATTTTGTCGCACGGCACGGCACACAACGGAACATCACACTCAAAACACATATAACATGTTTCCTTCCGTTGCTTTCGTGCCGCGCACACAAAACACTACGCCACTGTTTCACTTTAAATTTTGAAGCATATGATCCACATTTAACACACACATTTCTCAAATAAACGCAACATAAATAATGTATTTTTGTTAATAAATCACTGTTTGTATCAAATTGCACCACAAACCAAGAAAAATCGCGAATATATGTATATATTATCCGCGCGTAGATCCGTGTTCCAACCGTGATTGCTGGGCGCGAACTGAAGAAATAAAAAACCCTTCCTATCGAAATGGCAACGGAATCACGTGATTTTTGCATGTACCATACACGTGTACGTCTTTCGCGCGCTGGGCACATGACGACGGAATAGATCGACACGGCGACAGACACGTGATTTTTGCATGTACCACGCATGTGTCTTTCGCGTACTAAGGACGTGACGACGACGGAATATTATTTCATTATTTAATTTTCGATCTTACAACATGAGTTTAGGGCGACATCTATAACTTTTCTATACGATTTTGACGACCGAAAAACTTCTACTTTGAGTGTTGATTTAAGCTATAATCGGCCATGTTTTTGAGTCGAAAATGGAACGACAGGTCACTACAGGATTTCTCTATTGGGAAAAAATTACGTTTTTCAAATTCGATACGCGGCCGTCGATAAATAATTTATTTTGTGCCTGTCGGATATATCCGACGCGGCCCCTGGGGACAGTCGCGCTCCGTCGGATATATGCGACGCGGCCCCAGGCTCATTAATTTGGCAAGAAATAAACGTTAAACCACGAACTAAGCCTTCTATAATTTGATCACAGTTACCAATCACTGTTACGGTAGAATAACAATAACAGTCAAAATAACGGTTCAGCACGTCTCTAGTCGAGAGCAGCAATTTATCTTTTCACTAATTTTAACTGATACAATTAATCCGCACGACACTTGGAGATTTCCGAGCTCCGAATATTTGGACAAATCTCCACCTTTCTGAACGACGCAGAGCTGAATCCACACAATATTATAAATCAGCAGGTAATCCGGTGTTTTCATTATAACCGACTGTTGGTACTAATTGTGGCCCCGTATATTGTGTTTCTAATCCCCGGCTGAGCCGCGCGCGCTTCATTGCATGGAGCATGTTAAACTGGAAATGGGCATACTTATTGCCGCCTGTACTTGTACGTGATTTATGGTACCCGGTGGAGGGCCTATTTCCGTACCCCACAAGCCGAGAATGCAGTACGGGTACCGTGCAATATTTTAGGCACTCTTGAGCTCGTGTATATCGGGCTGGCTGTAATCATTTCTAATCTCATTTGTTTTCTAATCCTCTCATTTCATATTATTGATGGATTTCGCGTTTACATTGTAGAGGTTATCATTCGTGATGATAGATCATTCATTAATATTAATCAAGATGCATAAATGACGTAAACCTTTGGATGTCCTCGAATAAACTGAAACTTAACCCGACCAAAACTGAGTTCCTTTGGACAGCTACCCGAAGACGCCAACACCTGTTGGAAAAACTCCCACTCTCTATTTCAAATATTGACATAATTCCTAAAACTAATGTCAAACTACTTGGAGTCTACCTGGATTCAAGCATGTCTCTTAGTAAGCAAATTAATAGCACAACCAGCTCTGCATTCTATCATTTACGCCGCATTAAATCTATTCGCAAAAGCATCCCAACAGAAGCAACAAAATCACTAATAAATGCATACGTTATCTCTCGCTTAGACTACTGTAATGGTATCTACGCTCATCTCCCGAAACAGGAAATAAACAAATTACAATCTGTATTTAATGCCGCCGCAAGACTTATTACCGGCGTTTCAAAGTTTGCGCACATCTCAAACCATCTTCAAAACCTTCACTGGCTTAGATGTCCAGAGAGGATTGAATATAAGCTTTGCCTTACAATATTTAAGGCTATTCACAACATGGCCCCTCAATACATAACCGACTTCTGCATTCCATTCTCCGCAAATAATAGACAACTAACACTTCGCTCAGCATCAACATCTAATACAAATAGGTTAGCTGAAGTAAATCGCGTCCACAAAACTAATTTCGGTGATCGTGCTTTCACGATGGCTGGACCAAAGTTATGGAACAAACTACCTAACAAACTGAGACAAACTGACAGCTTACCACTGTTCAAAAAACAACTTAAGACGCATTTATTTTTTAGACAATCCTATAAAAACCTATAAAATCTAACCACGACAACGCTAGCTAATGTTTTCCACTCATATTGTGCACTCCGCGAAAACACATAATTCTTTCAGGGACTCACAAACTATTATAGTACTCAATTTTAATTCCACTTCTTGTATGCCACCTAGTGAATAAGTAATAGTAAATAAGTTTTTTCTTTTCTAGCAGTAAGTTGTCTTGTAAGATAATAATTTCCCTGTGTAAAGCGCCCTTGAGGTGAGTACTTCGCGAAAACGGCGCTATACAAATTATCCAATTATTATTATTATTATTATTAAGATATATTATAGATGTCTCACACAGACGAAATTATATTTTTTTACGGGAAAGTAGGTGTGTTCATAGGGCTTACGTATGGGCTAGCTTAAGTGATCGCTTAAAGGTACAGATACACATGCTTATTAGTGGCATGCTTATAAATCAATCGGCGGTTGTATGGCTCAGTGGCATGCTCGTTACTAGCAATGTGCGTACACACATGCCACTAATAAGCAAGGCCTAGAGAAGGTCGATACTGCGCATGCTCACGTGCCACTAAATAAGCATGTGTATCTGTAGCTTTACACAATGTAACGTTTACCATTTCCACCCATGATAGAATACCACATCTATCAAATTTTTAGTAGTTGTATATATTTAAGTTTTACAATCCGTTTGCCGTCCGAAGCTTTTTACATTCCAAATCAATCAAATACAGATGTCACTAATGAGGTATCTATATCATTGGAATAATATTAACTTTGTTATCTCTACATGAGTTTTATATTTTTTATATTTTTTTTACTACTTAAGTTTCAAGAGAAACAGAATCTTTCATCGACATTTAAAATCTGTGAGATATTTAATCAAACATAACAATTTCGTTGTCTGTCCCCGTAACTTCGTGTAACGTCCGTAATTTCGTTCGAATTTACAGTCACAAAAACGAAATTAAACAGCCGGAGATGGGGCTTGAACCCCGGGACAGCGAACCCGATGGCGGCAACGATAGCGATGTTGCTAACGCCGAGCTTGCGCTACACGTTAAAAATACAGTACATATAGGACGTAACAAAGACGCGAACTGTCTCATGTTCCGCTTAGCACTATCGCCAAGGTTTAAAATAGTATCTTTAACTGAC
Source organism: Agrypnia vestita (assembly GCA_016648135.1). Taxonomy (NCBI): domain Eukaryota; kingdom Metazoa; phylum Arthropoda; class Insecta; order Trichoptera; family Phryganeidae; genus Agrypnia; species Agrypnia vestita. The sequence continues at coordinate 409,535 of JADDOH010023665.1, read as the reverse complement.
GGCATTTTATTATTATTATTATACTGTTTCATGGGTGTCGGCTATAAATAAGTAAATACTTATTCTTTAGGAACCGGCATATGCTGTGCAGTTTGGCATATAAATATATGTAGGTATATTTGTAACAAAGAAAACAAATATTGAAAAAAATAATTTAAAAGTACCATAATTTTTGACCGGTTACAACTAGTATCTATGATATTCTGTCATCACTCTAATTTCATATTTCGTATCAATATTTAGATTCCAAATATATATATTGATTAATGATGTCCCTGCGACAAAATCCAGTGAGTACTGTGTTCTGAAAAATTTGAACAAACTCGAAATACTACATTATACGTTTTTGTCTGGATTGAAAATCAGCAGGTAGATTAAATCCCCTTCACGCGCAGCATCTATTAAGCAAACACGTGTAAATTTTCTCTTACAGATAAATAAAAAATTATTGTTAAAAAAAAAATTGATAAACTAAGTATCTTAAGAATGCAGACAGTTAACGAACTTACTGAACTCACGACCATAAGATTAATTACACGTTTATAATGCATGTGTTTGTATATACATAATGCATATGTTTGCATATACAGGGTGTGGCAGAGCTAGTCCCCGGTATTTTATAGGTAGATTCCCGCCTAAATTATGAGTCGAAAATTTTCTAGCAACAATGACTGAAATATCAGCAGTTATGGAACAAGGCGACTTCAGAGTTTGCATTTATTCAATGTTTTTGACTTAATTTCTGTAAAACTGTTGGACTGTCATTAAAGTGATTTAAAATAAATTGTTTTCACATAATAAAAATAAAGGCAGACTAAAGAAAGAAGTGCTGAGATGGTTTGGTCATGTAGAGCGATGAGCGGGGAAAGGATGGTTAAGAAAGTATATGGGGCGAGTGATGACGGCAACAGGAATAGAGCGCGTCCTCGAATGACCTGGCATGATCAGATACGATAAATATTGGAAGATGGCCCTGTCAAAAGCCTCAACAACCGTAGAGCTTGCATGAGAAGATATATGAATGTAGCCGAAGCAATAGTGGTGTGCCGAAACAGAAGAATATGGCGTTCTATCCTCTCTGCCAACCCCTGCGGGGAAACGGCGCGATGGTTAGTTAGTTAGTGCCCTTTTTTTTTCGTCATTTAAAAAATATATTTATGAGTTCCTGTGGTCAATTGTTGAAATAATTGGAATCCGGCCACGCGCCTAGATGGTCCGTTTTTTTTTATAAAGTCCCATAATTTACTTACGGACATTCAATTTTCGAAAATATTCTGGCTCTATATATTTTTTTGCATTCTCGAAACATTATTCGTCCGCTACAAGATATATGATTTACGAAATCCAAAGTGGAATATTAAAACACTACATAATTGTTAAATGTGCCAAGTAAAGCTAAAAGAAAGTAAGTATGTGCCATCTCAAAATATTGCCAGGGCGACGCTCTGGCTCGAAAAATACTGCCGCGGCGGCTCTCCGGCTTGCAAAATAGTGCCAGGGCGACGTTCTGGCCCTAAAAATACTACCAGGGCAACATTCCGGCTTGCAAAATAGTACCAGGGCGGCACTCCGGCTTGCAAAATAGTACCAGAGCGACGTTCTGGCTCTAAAAATACTACCAGGGCAACATTCCGGCTTGCAAAATAGTACCAGGGCGGCACTCCGGCTTGCAAAATAGTACCAGAGCGACGTTCTGGCTCTAAAAATACTACCAGGGCAACATTCCGGCTTGCAAAATAGTACCAGGGCGGCACTCCGGCTTGCAAAATAGTACCAGAGCGACGTTCTGGCTCTAAAAATACTACCAGGGCAACATTCCGGCTTGCAAAATAGTACCAGGGCGGCACTCCGGCTTGCAAAATAATATCAGGGCAACGCGACGCTCTGGCTCGAAAAATACTACCAGGGCGGTACTCCGGCTTGCAAAATAGTACCAGGAAGACGCTCTGGCTGGAAAATACTGCCAGGGCTGCTCCCTGACTCCACTACACCGCTGGCCAAATGGAAAATTGAGAATAGACTGGTATTTGTTATAATTTTTTACAATGTTCTTTAATGTCACCCCAGAACTGTAAGGGTCCTGATGGTAATCTGTATATTTAAACAAAATATTGAATAGTTTGTTTCAAGTATCAGTCACCCTGTATATTTATACATGTTTTACTCGATTTCACAATCCAACATTAATAAACACCGTAATATTTCACTGGTACTTAACAGAGACAAATGCTTTATCATTCTCGCATTGCCCAATCTTCGGGCCAGCGCCTGCGCAGTGCGATGCATGTCTCACCTGGGAATCGAACTGAGAAATTCTGGGAATGTATTGCGCAATTCGTAACCAGCTATTCGTACATATGTATTTGAACGACCACGCATCGACGGATACGACATTATGAAGATGTATTTAGTCCGAGAACCGAGTGAACGATGTGTCAACTCGTCTTATGTTAAGTTAATTACTATCTGTATACATTATTAGCTAGCCTAATTATTGTGGGTATAAATAAAATCAAAGGCAGCAATATCCAAAAGAATAAGAAAATGTTTTGAATGCAGTCACCGTAGATTACAAATTTAAAATATATTGAATGTCTGTCCCTTCCAAAACCACGTTTCCTTTATATTTATAGATTGTTTCCTACTCGAAAAAATCTTGAATTCAGTTCATTATAAGTCCTCAATGACTGCATTATTCACACATTGCATATATCCCACAATTATAGGTCTTGGATTGTATTGAAACTATTATATTTATATTATACTATATTTTTAACTTCTTCAAAAAGAGTGAAATGATTTTGTAGTGAAATTATTAATATAAAGAATGGAAAAATACTTAAGAAATTTTGGAAATAAGATATAGTAAATTGAATTTTATAAATAACCAGGTCATCTTCGATTTTTTGATTTTTAATTTTTTAGTATACATTGTATCTGCTTTTAGTATACATTGTATGGCTCTGAAACCTGTTGATATTTTCAAAAATTAGTGGTGAAAACAAAGTACCTACATTTTTACTAATTATTTTCTATTTTTAGATCGAATTCATTGAAGACTATGGGATATTATTTTTTTAAATTTATTATTTATTGCAGAACCTGCGTACCTTATTGTTAATAATTATTTATTCTAAACAACGTGCTAAGGGCGTGTTATGAATTTTCACCATATTTTAATTTCAAATTACTTAAAATAAAATTTATATATTTTGGTAGGAAACAATCACTTTGGGGTTTTACAGATACATAAAAAAATCACTAGAAAAATATTTGTATTTAAAATATATGGAATAGTATGGGACTCGGTTATAATAATAATCGGTTTCCGGTCCCCGATCCTACTAGGACAAGGGGATGAAAATATATGGAAATTAATGAATAAATTTTAATATGATTCTTTTCCATACAAAAATGTTACACATCATGATTTATAGTCGCTCAATTTCACCCTCACTTTTGACCGATCGCCTTAATAATTACTTTTGTTTTCACCGTTATTTTTCTATGTGCCACTACACTATTAATTATAATGAATCACTTTATAAAGCCATGATACACTATTAATTATAATGAATCACTTTATAAAGCCATGGTACGATTACACAACATTGACTTCCCGTTGTGCAATCGCTATCTAAATAAGAACTTCCTAATAAGTTCACCAACGGCTCGGAAATGCACTCGAAGTTTCACCTTATATGGCGTCGTGTAAGTACCTTCCATATATTGGCTCTCGCTTGTTGCTTTTTGACGCTCTGTAATGGTTTGCGATTTTAGTGACGCGTTCTCGATTTATGTTTCGAAACGTCGCGTCGGAACAATGGTGCCTACTGCGAGAGCTTTGCGATATTTCATTACTATTTTGAACCATTGTGAATTATTGTGTAGTGTAGATAAAATGGTGTACCTGGAATGCAGATTGAATGAAGACTGGAATCCTTCTATGGAAATTAAATGTCGTAAAGAGCAAGCCGTAGAGCTGCATTCTTCCGCGGGAAAAGGGCATTGACGGGAAAAAGCCATGACGAATAATACTCGTTCGATGTTATGTCTGTGTTCCTTGTGCTTTATGGACACTTACTTAAACAATGCTAAAGCAACTTGAAGCAAATGGGTATGTGGATCTAAAGGCGGCTATTTAAATAAGCTTATGAGTACGTGCATTTGGGGTTGTGGATCTACAAATGGCTTTTTAAATAAGCTGGATATATAGGGTTACAAACGACTTTTTTTTTAAATAGAGATGTGAACACTGAATACGTGTCACGTCAACAGTCTTACTATTTTCAAACTAAGCTAAACGCTTGTGCTATAAAAATAGGACTAACTTGCTGGTCTGGAGTGAGATTCGAACCCGCAACCTTTGGATCACGAAGCGAGAGTTCTAACCACAAGACCGACAAACTACTCATGTAATGAATGATCCGGTGCGAAAGGCAAACAAACTTATTATAATTTTTTTTAATATTTAAAGCATCAAATTTGTGATCAGGCATTTTAACAAAATGTTACATTAGTATTCAACGACTTACTGAGATTTTAGTCTACTGGTTTCGAGACGTACCCGTCTCTTCGTCAGGACAACCACTACACTAGCATGCAAATAGCACTACACACAACCATAGTACTATTCACACTGTTAATGTGTGAATAGTACTATGATTGTGGTGTGTGGTGTTAATTTAATGCTGGTGTAGTGGTTGTCCTGACGAAGGGACGAGTACGTCTCGAAACCGGTAGACCAAAATCTCAGTAAGTGGTTACTTACTTACTTACCATCACGCCGTTTCCCCGTGGGGGTAGGCAGAGAGGATAGAGCGTCATACTCTTCTGTCCTGACATACAACTATCGCTTCGTCTACATTCATACATCTTCGCATGCAAACTCGACGGTTGTTCAGGCTTCTAACAAATATAACATTTTGGCAAAAAAAATCTCAAAACAATAAAAACACTGAAATTGAAGTATTTTAGCCATGTCACGAGACATCCAGAGAAGTGCTAGATTCTGCATCTCATCAATCAAGGCAAAATTGCGAGCCTGGTGGTGTCCTGGAAGACGAAGAATCTGAGGCAACCATTTGAGGCTGCTGCAAGCAGGATAATGGTCGCCGATATGACCGCTGACGTTCCACAACCGGACAGCGCACACCGGAAGATTGTGAACCCTTGAATATGCAACTGTGTCACATTCCTTTCTGGCATGTTCTAGAATTCCACTTAATCTTCTGGGCTTGGATGCCGTGGATCAATTTTTGGGTCACATTTCATTAGTCATTTGTTAGGGCCTATGTTGTAAAATTGTGGAATGTTAAAATGCAACGCAGGATTACTGTCAGTATTAAAGTGTCAGCTTGGAGTACATGTGAGCCTGAAAAAAATACTTCTGTTTCAAAATAATGCTTTCTGTCCTGCACAAAATTGTGTTATTTTGCCGGTTATTTGGACAAGGATCGAACCTCCAACCTTTTTAAAAAGTAAAAGCTCTATAATATTAATAACAATTCACTTTGTTTTCACCGCTAATTTGTGGAAAATATCAAATTGTTTCGGGGCCAATGTTTCCTCCATCTTGCTAATAAAATGCTCGCGTCTTTGAAACTTGGTTGAATCCTGGTTTGTTATTTTTCATACATTTTCGACCCGAATTACGATCTGTTATACACTGGACACTTTGTACGTGCACAGTAGAATTTCTCTTAGCGCTTGTTCAGATACAGCGGGAACCGTGCTGTTTCAGAATCGCATGAGATCCGTACGGGTCTCATTTACCTTGGTTTGTATGTGATCGTTCAGACACAACCGCTGCGGTGCCCGCAACCCAACCGCCAGAAAATAGACCCGCACGGCGCCCGCACGATTCTATTACTATGGGGCCTTACGAGAGCGTTCAGTCGCGTTGCGGGCACCGCACGGTTCCATGTCACGACAGGAGAACGCGTGGATTATATTATCTTTTTTATGGTTATGGATCGCTTTGACATTTGAACTTTTTATTGATGAAGTGGAGAAAAGACCTGTAATATGGGATCTTCAGTGTGAGGATTACTCAAATATGCCAAGAACCAAGCTTGGCAGGAGTTGGTGGAGATATTTGGAAATGGTGGAAAAAAAGAGTATTTTAGAGAAGTAGGTATTTATTCACCAAAAATGAACTGACAATGAATGATATTTATGTGTCTTGCCATGGAACACGGCCGTCGTTAACAAAGTAATGAGCGAATATATCTCTGATATTCAAAGATGGAGAACGGCACCGGAGCTGTCAAACTGACGTTTATTTTCGCGCGCACAAATCGCTTATTAACCGCGGCTGTGTGAACAGATGACACAAATCGCGTGTTTTGAAACACGATTCTGAAACTGCACGGTTCCCGCTGTGTCTGAACAAGCGCTAAATGTTGGGGCCTTATGGAGTTCGTTCAATCTCGCGTCTTGTGGATCAACCATGAAAACCGGTGCGACAGTTCACTGACACTCTTGTGGACGCGATTTCGGCTAAAACTCGCCAGACGCAGGCATTTTAGTGGTTGTCCTGACAAAGATTCGGGTACGTCTCGAAACCGGTAGACTAAAATCTCAGTAAGTGGTTGTATACTAAAATAACATTTTATTAAAATGCTTGTTTAAATAAGTACCCATGTTTTGATCTGCATCTATCTAATTATTATTTATTTATTTATGTGAGGTTTATCAAACTATGAATACTTCGGTGATTGGGCCTTGTAGAGAGGAGTGGAGGGGGAGAAAATAATCACCGAAGTCACATAAGAACACATCTTCCAATATCTTCCGTCACGTCTAGTCTACTGCGGCCGCCCTCTCTTTCTGGCACCGTCGGCACTTGCGTCGTGTGTCTTTCTCACCATTATTTACCTATTCGTTAGCCCAACATGCCCAAACCACCTGAGCGACCCTTTTTTAATTATGTTCGCTTTGTTTAGATCAGCTCTCCATTCATTCCTAATTTTTTCAATCTTTACTCTATCATAAACGCATTTTTTAAACTTTTTTATTAAAAAAAATAGAGATGCGAGTATGGAATGCGTTTCGCATCAATATTGTTACTATTTTCAAAATAAGCTAAACGCTTGTGCTTGCTGGTATCCTGGAATGGGGCTCGAACCACCGACCTCCAGATAACTGGGCGAGCATCATGACCACTACACAAAAGAGCTACTCTACGTGATCTCAATCGACTTGTACTTAATCAATTTAAACATTCTTTTTTAATCTACACTATAATACACCTACATAGATTTTCTTCTTTGTTTCCGTGTTGTTGGTTTTATTGTGTATTTCCTGTGTTTTTATTAAGAGGTAACCCTTTGAAAATCAAATACTGGGAACTCAACTATAAAAATAAATGTAATAATAACAATAAAAAATTATATTGAAAAATAAATCGCTATAGGTACGGTAATTATGTATTCCCAAAACTGTAGTGTTTTTCTTCTGTATGTAAGGGTCCGGAATTTCCAATACAACACCGGCGTCAATTCACACGCTTATTCCAGTAAAATACAACAATATACAGCGATTGGTTTCTCCTACGACCGCACGTCTTTCCGAGCGAGCCTGTTAGTCAGGAATGGTCGCGTCCTTTCGCGACTGGCCATTCTATACGTACATCGAGATATACTAAAAATTTGAACGTATTGGTGTAATAATTAGTGATTTTCCGGATATCCGTATCCGCGGATATCCGAGGGAGAAGAAAGATCCGTATCCGTATCCGTTACTTTTCTCGCTGATCTTTTACGGATCTTTTACCTTATTAATTTTTAATTGACAGGAAGAAATGCTGTATATAGGTGATTAGGTAGAATTAAAGAATTATTAAATTCCATTCAAAGTATTTTTTATTTCTTAAAACAAATATTTTATCGTATAAAGTTACCATACCAATAGTAGGTACATAACTCAAAGTTACTAAATCAACTATCGTTATAATGAGATCAATATTATAGAAAGTTGTAACACCACTGTTATAAATATAAGAAAATGAGAAAACCAAAACTTAAAACTTCGTTTTTTTATAATTATTATGAGAGCAATATGATAGAAAGTTATAAGATCACTTTTATACCTACGAGATAATGAGAAAACCAAAAATAAATTCTAATTGAATGATTATTCTAACAAAGTCAATTAATAGTGCGTGCCACATAAAGTGTAAACATTAGATTACATGAGTAAACACAGTGAAAATTAGATTGAATAAGAAAATAAAGAGATCCGTATCTTGACACCAAATATCCGTTCTCGGATCCGTATCCGCGGATATACATTTTTAACGATCCGGCACATCACTAGTAATAATTATCCAACACATTTTTTGTTTCGGATCTGGGTTTTATTATTAAAATCGTCTTTAAATAAAATAAAAAGCAACAACAGCGCACGTCACCATTTTTTCCGCTCCTTGCGGGGGAACAAGCGTGCTCGGCACGTGTCCCCCAGGATCCAAATGTGTCCGCGCGCTTCCAGAAAGTGTTCCCGTTGATTATCCTATTTCCAGACGGGGTTTGCCCTCGCCGCTCCGTCATCGCGCCCGTGCAGCGCCGCTTAATGACCCCCGGTGCGCGGAATTAGCGCAATCGGTGGCCAGAGAAACGTCGAGACCTTTTCATCGTCTCCGTTTGGTCTGGTCGTGTAATTGGAGGCTGGTGAAAAGCGGGCAGACTCTATTAATAATCTGGTATCATCAGATGAAAGATAAATGATCAAAGTTGTCGCCGTGTTTCTAGGAGGTAATCATGCTGCATAATACTCGTAGCCGCGCATGTCTCAGTATGTTTGTCGTTACTTTAAAAGAAATCCGGCTAATTTATCAAATGTGTTGTGAAGTTATGAAGAGTCGTTAACTGAGAATGAATTGTTAACTTTGTGTTTTTTGTAAATTATAAATACCAGAATACATACATACGAATTAAATACGTAAATCTTAAAAACTCAAATACAAATCAACAATACAAAATTACCAAAATCAAAATAAGACTCTTCTATTTAATAACATTTTCATTAATTCTGTCATTTGACTTTATCAAATATTTTTGGTGTGACGTATTTCAGTGTTCTTTGTCCATACTTATTCATGACCTTCGTTATTCGTAGTCCTTCTTTAACGGTAAATCTGGTGCTATGTTTATGAATCAATCTATGCTTATATGTCCCATCTTCATGATATCGTGTAATTAGTTTGCACCACAAGATAGCATTAATGGGCATAAAGCCTTGCTTCTTCATGTATATCTTTAGTAGCACATTCTTTATTTATTAATTTTATTGCCGAATTTTGAATACTTTCGATTTTTTCAATAGTTTTGCAAGATAGATCCCATCTAGTTATTCCAAACCTTATTACCGATTCCGCTAAAGATTGATATATTGTTTTCGTAGTGTGTATCGGAACATAATATTTAATCTTGTGCATACATCCCAGCACAGTTCTCAATTTCTTACATGCCTTATTTATCTGCTGAACGTAATTATTCTTCTTCTTCAACTTTATTTCGACTCGAGAGTCTGTTTGTGCGGGAGTGATGAGCTCTTGTGGCGCTGAATTCCAGCTATCTCTCCATCGCTTCGGGGGTCTCCCTGGTGGACGCGGTCCATCTGGTAGGCCATGCAGAGCTGTGTATGGCAATCTTGCTGTACTCATTCTCTGTACGTGTTGGTACCAGTATCGTCGACCTGTCGCCCCCATCTGACCACATCTTGAACCTCGCAGACCTCCCGGATTGCTGTATTCCTCACGCGATCATGCAGTCTTCCAGCAATAGCACCCAAAGTTCTCATTTCTGTTGTTCTTAGCGTGCTCTTCGTCTTGATAATGTCCACCCTCGCTTCAATACCGTATGTGAGGATAGGTCGCATACAGGTCTTACAAATGCGTACCCTGCGTTCTGTTCTCATACCTTTATTCCTCCCTAGTACATCTCCCAGGCAGCCTGCCACAACTGCAGCCTTATCCATCTGAGGCCTAACTTTTTTGGGGAGGTCATGGGAGTGGAATATTCCGTGGCTAAGCTATCTGAACTGGGTTATTTGTTTAATGGGCTCATCACGTACTGAGATTCTGCACTCTAATCGGTCTTTGGAGAATGTCATACATTTTTTTTCGCTACGGAGATAATGACATTATACTTTGAGCAGGACTCATCAAACTTTGTAAGTCATTTTTGTTTTCCGCTATGATTGTAGCGTCGTCAGCATAGCAGAGAATTCTTTACTAAGATTTTACCCCAATTTGAGAGTTGCAACCTCTGCAATAATGTTGTCCATTATGCAGTTAAAGAAAAATGGGCTTAGGCTATCGCCTTACCTGATGCCAAATGATGTTTTTATGGCTTTGGTTTATTTCCCAATTGCTCTCATTCTTGTGTTGCTATCCAGGTTAATCTCTCTTATGACATTAATAAGTGATGATGATCGGGGTACATCATTATTAATTTCAAAAATTTAATTTAAAAAATGTACTTCATACTTCTATTTATTTATTTCCGCCCAAGGGGCTTTTACAACATGAGTAAATATTTGAAAATAAAATAAAAACAGTCAACAAAATGTAATTGAAAAATTTGATAAATAATTAACTTAATGCAATTAAGAAAACATACATGGTTGCATATACATATACAAAATACAATACATATACATACACTTGAGTAAATACATACAAAAACTTGAGTAAGTATAACATCTGTGATAGGTGAAATAAAAATATAGTTAGGATTGTCTAATAAATAAAATTGCATTAAAATTGTAGTTGGGATTGTCTAATGGAATATGTGACTTGTAGTGTAGGAATCTAAGAAATAATTTGTTTGTGATGTTTGTGCATTATGAATTCAGGACGGCAGGGTGTAGAGCTTTTATTAGGGAATCTTTATATCGTGCTAAACTGGAATTATAAATATCAGCCTATGCAGTCTGGGTACAAGATAGTTAAAATGTGTGTATTGACCTTGTTCTAAAAACATTTTATTTTTATAAATTATGTTATATTTTAAATTTTATAATTTTCTTATTTTAATTTTGCTAGAAAACATCGTCTTTGTTTACATTCCACTGTTGCACATAACGAATAAACGTGACTCGTTTACCACAGACTTCGGTCTAGTTAAGGAGACAGTGATTAACTTTTTTATTAAACTAAAAAACAATGATGAAATACATTGTAAAATTTTTAAAAATATGTAAAATATGTTACTGCGTACTCACTATGTATGTTTATATAAAATAACATAAATAAATAAAAACAATGAACCAATCGCTACATAAAAATTTGCATTTTAATTCTGTTACATTTCGACCTCCGCGTCACATGCTATTTACGTGAAAATTCGCCTTACTACACGGGGCGACCCCATTACGGAGAATTATTATTCGATTCGGATACGTCTTTGTGTCCGACGATATAAACAAACGTGACGCAAGCGGCTCCACGCGGGTTCCGCTCTGTCTCCGCGTTGTGCAACGCCGCTGGAGACCCGCGGCCGCGGATGGACCGTAATTTAAAGCGGTAATGTGCGGATGATGCAGAAACTGCGGGCATTTCACAAAACATGCACTTTCATTATTTTACAAATGCATATGGCTTTTAATTATTTTTAACGCCCTTTGGGGCTTTTACAAAAGATGTAGATAAACGTAATGTTCCCGACGCAAATCGCCGGGATAACACGGAAACACGCCGCTGCCAACGGAATTCTGTTACGTAATTTATTGACACATTTCATACTTTGGAATTTTTATTTTTAAATATTAATTAAGGTGTTTTTATTTAAAAAAACTAACTTTTGTTAAGTGAGTAAAGCCTCAAAATACGGCATTAAATAGAATATACTGTTTAAAATCATCTTATTATATAAATAAAAAGCGTTCAAAAAACAACAAAAAACGTAAAAATTTCTTGCCAATTTAACCTTTAAATCATTAAGTATTGTCTCTGTATTAGGGCCATAGTGTAGTACTGTTCTGGTACGGCAAAACCTCAGCACATTTGGAAACATTTAAATAAATGTTATTGACTTCATACTATTTCTGCCACTGTAGTGTCCAGTGCACACTGAAAAATTTTCCAATCCTGCGCTGTTTCAATTACCCTACAAAATGTCATATCGTCCGTGAAATTGATTAATACATAATGAAATATAAAAACGATAAACGCCAGGGTCTATACTCTATTACATCGGTCATGCAGGTCTATCCCGAGCTTGCATCGTGGACCGCCTTGGATGCTGGATTTGTTTGCACTCTTGGTGATAAATTTAAAACCCCACAATCTTTCAAATTGTTTCATGTTTGCGTTTCTTATATACACTATAACGCATTGTTTCATGTTTTAAGGTTCTAAGCCAACAATGGCGCGGCATTATCCTCGTTTATGTTTGACCACTTGGAAAAGTACACAGAACTCGCCGTCATTACACAAAATAGAGTATACAGGGGAACAGGCTCTTCCTGTTTCTTTTAAATTATAATCTACTGTTATTTTCTTTGCATTTTTATATTTACGCTATTGCGTTGTTCAATATCTTCTATCAATGATCTGTATTTATACATGTATCTTTACTCTGCTTATTTTATCGTTCTTACTTATCTGTGTTTATTGCCTGTGTTATATTACTGTACATTTTTCTAAATAAAGACGCTCGGACAGTGAAGGGTTTGGGCGGCCAACTCTCCAGGTCGCAGGAGTGCCTGCGATTTGGCGAGGGGGCTGCGTTTAGCATTAAAATAATGCCAACTAGGCGGCGAACGTGCTGGGCCGATATGGACGCTCTGCGCCTAACACAGCCCAAGGTGTGTGATGGGTCCCCTTCACTGTATGCTCTAGAGCTGTTGTCCAATTTATATGTTCTAATTGTTTTTTGCCGTAAGGCCCGTTGGTTTGATAATAGCTATCTAGCAGAGGCGATCCTTTTCTGTTCTACCCTGCAATCAACCGATTGAGTAAACCACAAATGATTATTTTATATCCAGCATTAATTCATCATTTATCAACTTATTTAGCGGTCATTATATTTGAATGAAAACACGTTTTTATACTTTAAAACACAATTTATACTTTAAAATACATCCGCCAAATAATAAGCAAGGCGAATGCAGACATGTGCAGATAATTAACGTATATTATAGATATCTCACAGAGACGAAACTGTATTTCTTATGGGAAAGTAGGTATAGAAGTCATTTGGGTGTACATAGGACTTATGACCTATCTTATGGTAGGCTTAAGTGATCACTTTACACAATGTAACATTCGCCATTTCCACCCATGATAGAATATACCATGCATATTCATTTTTTGGAAGTTGTATATATGTTCAAAATTGCGTGGAAAGCTTTCACATACGAGTTGTAACCGCCTTTCCATGCGGCCTGTACAAAGCCATTTTCATTCCCCTAAATCCCCACAGATGTCGCTAATGGCGAATGTTACATTGTGTAAAGTGATCACTTAAGCCAACCATAAGATAGGTCATAAGTCCTATGTACACCCAAATGACTTCTATACCTACTTTCCCATAAGAAATACAGTTTCGTCTCTGTGAGATATCTATAATATACGTTAATTGATTAATAATGTCTCTGTGACATAAATCCAGCACTGTTCTGAAAGATTTGAACAAACTCAAAATATTCTGATGTGCAGATAACTTCTTGATAGGATCTAAACAGGTCGAGAGTCTAGACAAGAACACGGCTCCTCAAAATAAAAGAAGAAAATTTTCGCAGATTATGTACAACTATGTACAATTCTGTAGTCCACCAAGTACGAACGCACGTTATGTCGTCAGTTATCACTTGTCTATGAACACTTTATTATCGCTCTGAACATTTTATTCAACGTTGCATCCAATTCTCGCACGTAGCGGTCGAATTTATTTATTTTGCCACTTAGGTAAAAACTCGCTCGATATCTAAGGCTCCGAAATGCCACGACTGCGCCGCTCCCCGGCCGTCGTCCCGCGCGTACTTTGCACGGATCGAAATGTCAAAACAAACTCCGTTGCACAGCTGCCGGCCCCGCTTTAAATACGCGATACGCCGATCTTTCGAACTCTCATGAAGATTGTTTTCCTTTCTAGTGTTTAAGGTTCCCGTCGTTTGTAGGCTGTTCCAGGCGTCCCACGAATGTTATAGATAACCCTAGATTGCTATAGGCCGTTCCTGATCCTTCCATATTGTTGTGACATATTACAAGCGACTCGGAGAGTGCGCAACTCTTTCTGATTTCCATTTCGTTGCAATACAATGGATACGACTTTATTTATTTGTTAAGGAATTTCTGCAGTCCAATAATTCAAAATGGCGAGAAGCAATGGACAATGGGTATATCAATAACAGAGATCCACGATATAAGATGAATAATGAAACAACTAAAGACATGACTCACAAAGTAAAATAAGACATGACATAATTAATCTAAATAAAATATGAGTAATAATGCAAATTTAACCAAGGATTTTTATCTTTTCTTCCTGTATAACAAGGTGTAACAGAACTAGTCCACAATACTTTACAAGTAGATTCCTGATTTTATTATGAGTCGAAAATGTTCAAGCAACCATGACAATCAATAAATATGGAGATATGCGATATCAAAGTTTGCATTTTTTTCAATATTTTTAACTTATTTTTTGTAAAACGTTGGACTATCATTACAGTAACTTGATATTAATAAAATGATAAAAATCCTCCGATTCCAATTGGAAGAAATCCAATTTGGAATTTCTGCGGGGTATTTATTGCTTTATTTAACTTGTATTGAAACGAATGAATTTATCGTAAACGATATATGTTTCTATAATGATAATTCAACGTTTTGTAAAAAAAAGTCAGAAATATTGAAAAAAAAAATGCAATCTTTGATATTACATAACTCCATAACTATTGATATTACGATATTAGGCCATGATAGCTTGAACATTTTCGATTTTTAATCAAGGTAGGTATATCCACCTGTAAAGTATTGTAGAGAAGCTCTGTCACACCCTGTACATGCGAGTATGTTTCACATCGGAAGTCACGGAAAAATCCTCGCTATCATTGCAAACCTGCGCAGACAATGGCGCATTTATTGTCGATGTTAATGTCGACCGTGATCGTGAGACTGTCCCTCGCACTAATACACTCACATCGTGGGACCTTACACAGATACATACACTCTCACGCTCAGCTACGTCACAACATCATCCCTCTTCACATCCACGGGCGGAATCGATTGATCAATCGCGTATTCCAGCTGGCTCGTGAAGCTTGTTTTCACCGTATTTATATTTTATTCATCTTATACCTTTTTTATTTGTACTCATGAATATTTTTTCTTTTGTTCCAGGTAAGTAGCCGAATTCAGTATCTACGTATCTAAATAAAGCAATCAAGATATGGTGTACCAGGTACTTGTTTTCTACATGCCTCCTAATTTATTTATTTATTTGACTCTATTTACGTAATCTCTACCTATAAAACTCAATGTCCGTCTGCCTGTTCTCTACACAAATCTACACCGTTTGACATATTTGTCTCAGATTTTGCACGCTTATTATTATTATTATTCTTTAGGGCCCTGCGGAAAACGTAGGCCACATTTCCCACGTCCCCTGGTATATTTTCTATACAAATATTTACCGTTTTACATGTCCCATTCAAATTTTGCATACTTATTCTTTAGGACCCTGCTTGATTATTATGTTCTAAGTTTAGTTAACGAGTAAATATAACTGAACTATATTTTAATACAAATATAAATGGAATTTTATATTTTAAACAAACTGATTAGTTAGTTACCAAGATTGTTTAACTCATTAAAAAATTAATTCATGAAAAAAATATTTGTGTTGCAGATAGAACCGTTTACTATGAATAAATCTACATACGTAACTCTAAAAGGTATTTTTTTTATTTAGCTATCGATACAGGAAATATAGTTACTATTCTTTCATTGGATCGCCAATTTTTCAGAAATGTTGATAAGAACAAGGGAGTGTACTAGAAAAAATGTAAGCTGTTTTGGGAATGTTCCTGGTCACGATCGATAAAAGTGCATTGAAAATTTCCGGAAGTTGCGTTATGATACCGGTAGTATTTCAGGTACCTACAGAAATCCACATAATCAATAATCAACTATCTTAATTTAGAATTTCTCTCTGTCCGTAACTCGCTTAAAATTACAACAACAACAGCACTGATGATGAATAGCCGCTAATGATGCGTGCTTTACAGTTAGTAATTATTATTATTTTTTTAAATTTTTTATTTATTAACGCCCTATAGGGATTTTACAAACACATAGGTTAAATGTACATTTATAGAATGGATTGTTTAAAGAAAAAAATAATAACACATAAAAATAATAATGACATATGCGGAAAGAAAATACTTAAAATACAAATACAAATATACAAAGATAAATATAATATGAAGTAAAAAGCAAGTATAAAACAAAGCAGACGCATAAGGAAAACATAGTATAATATATTTTTAAAAAAAAGTAATAATATAGCATGACTTATAGTTATGCGAGGCGGAACACGCAAGCAGATACGTTCTAGTAGTTGAGGACAGTCGATAGTATCTACCGTTTATTAATTTGTGTAAAAAGTTATATTCGAAAAAATGATATTCACACGATCCCGAAAGCAAAGCGCAATTTTATTCGCAGTTCTCGAATCCGGCTTGAGTACCATTGATGTACGGCGGCTGGTAAAGTGGTAGAAGCGTTTCTTCACTGCCCACACAATACGCTCAAAGACAACGATCTCGCGAGCGCCACAAAATCACTCATATCCTTTGCACCCGAGCTCGTTCCTTTGTTTGCCCCCATTCGGCCTGCCCTGTTGAGCCGAGGCAGGCGAGCATGTTTTTATTTTTACTACCAGTCCTGCCCGCAATATTGTTATTTTCCATTCGAGGCGTGCGAACGTTTTCAGCATCGAAACCCACAAAATTAAAGTGTAATTTTTTTTAACACATTTTTTTACTGCTCTGTCTCATGGTGTCGTATTGTAATGATATAAATTTTTTAAACTACTTAGGGAAACGTCGTAAACAAGCTAAAGTTTACTTATCATCACGCCATTTAGTAGATTCCAAAGAAATTTTCTTAAGGGGGAATACCTACCTAGACATTTTGAAAAAATCGATTTTGAAATTTTTGCAATTTCTTAAAGCTGAAATTCAAAAAAATAACAAAATTATACCTGATAATAGTGGCATCTCTTTGTTTATTTTTAAATATTGCTCAATTTTCAAACGCATTTTACTACATAGAAACCATGTTTTGAAAATGTGTGACCAAAATATCTCGGCAACTACTGAACCGATCAACTTGAAAATTCTAGTGATTATTCTACACATAATTATCTAGTCTTTGTGGTAGGATTTTTTTAATTGACTTGTTTTTTTTTATCGGCATAATAAACCCGAATTTTTCCTTAAAAACGCTATTTTAAATTCAAACGCCCGCCGTTTTGTCAAAAATATATATTTTCAAAAACTCCTACGTCAAAGACTACATTATAGTATCAATTTAGATCTTTTGTTTTTTTCTTTTTGTTTTTTTTATTCCTATGATTACAGATGAAATGGGAGTGGTCCTTTTTGTACGGAGGACCTTTTTTTTCGGTAGTCGACAGAACCTAAAAATATTCCGCCAATGTTGAATATTTTTTTTATAATTTTTTAACATATTCTTAAAAGTATGTACTTTCTTGTAGAAATGATACAAATACCATAATTTATGTAGGTTTTTTTTTATCACAAAAATTGCCCCTTTTCGCGCTTCGTAGGTAGTGACGGGTTTTTTGTTTTATCTCAGAAACCCCAGTGGGATATTTCTGCCTTCGCTTTTATACCCATCACGTGAAATCGATCCTGAATCGTGGTACTTACGAATGCTGCACATGATTAGTTTGGTCACGTTTATCTATCATCTCCAATCACAATGGGCTCGATCGATATGCCAGTGCGATGTAAGTGATGCCGTGCGGGTGTGTGTGCGGCCGCATGTGCATCGAGTGACACACATAGGTGCATCGGTGGGCGTCCACCGCGCCGCACACAGCGACCTCTGCTCAGCCCCACCTGGGGGTGATGAACTTAGAAATCAATAAATGCACCTCCGTCATTCGGAACCTCCCACGGTTCGTTGCACTTGAGGGTGGGCTCATTTTCTGCATTCAGCAATGAAAGTATTCTGTGTATTTTAATTATAGATTTTGTAAATATGGGGGAACGGATTTTTTAGTATTTCGCTCTGATTTTTGTAAGGTGGGTACTAAAATGAATGAAGGGTTATAGAAATTTCGTGTTTAATTATACTGACATATGAGTCATTGTCGTTTGCTGGTGACTATGTTTCCTTCCTCGAGATATATTATAGATATATCACAGCGACGAAGCTATTTATATGAGAAACCAGCTATGGAAGTCTTTGGGCGCTTGTAGGGCTATCATGTGGCTGGCTTAAGAGATGCAACGTTCACCGATTCCACCCATGGTCGACCATCACATCTATAAAATGTTTGGAATTTATAAATCTTTTCAATTTGTTTGTCAATTATGAATGGAATTGGTGGTCGTTACATTGTGTAAAGTGATTACTTAAGCCAGCCATACGATAGGTCGTCTTAGGTCATATAAAAATACTTACTTTCCCATATAAATAGCTTTACCTCTGTAAGACATCTACAATATGTCTTGATTATTGACGCTCCTTTTGGGGACAAAACTCCTGTAATTATATTCTTGAACAAATTGAACATGCTTGAAAATATTTTTCCTTCCTTTCATCAGTTTGTCAAGCGCTTGGCCCTGGCGGTAACTACTGGAGCGTATTATGGCATCGTGTGTAGTGGTGTAATTGGAGTTTTCAAGAAACAGATTTACAAAAAAAAAAATATTTTCATGGATTCGCGGCGATGGGAGACGAAATGGAACATTAAAATCAATTTACCTTTTTATCTGATAAACGGAAACACTGGATACAAACATTAGCTGGAACACTGTTTCGTAACTTGCACTAGAGTATTCCATTTCGTTTATCTTCTATATCGCTGGTTTTGCTCAGTTCTGTGGTTCGCACTAGCTGTCAAAAATAAAACTGCCTCGACGCACAACGCCTTTGCCGTTTATATTCGATTTCTAGATTTTTTTGTATATAATTTAATTTATTCTAAAACGTCAAGAGTGTTGGGAATGTGGAGTTCCTATGGTTTCTAGCACTTCATAAACGTTTTATTTTGCTTCAACTCGATTCGTTTATTATGTGGGGCATTCATTAATTATGTGGGTATTATTTCGAGAATATTAAGTGCTTGTCGAAGGGTAATAATTATTTAAACTAAAGTTATTAATATTAGATAACTTTCAATCGTCTTCATACCCATATCTTATAAGAGTGGGGGGTCCAAGGTCTCTCCTACATTTTTTTCTCTCCCGTTGTTCCAATACATAATGTCCAATCAAGACCCAATCGGTCTTCATATAATGTTCGTTTTTGTTTGTTGTTGTCAGGATTCCCTCTGGAGATTCCAAGAAGATTTATCTTGATAATAATTATCTAGACCACCTCTATTGGTAAGGATTCCATGTTGAGAATTTCCTTTATCGCGGTATTTCTCACTCGATCCATTAATATAAGTCCTTCTAACTCATTTCGGCAAATTGGATTCTTAAGGTAACCATATATTTACACATCTTTTGCGGGAAGGGTACTTATGCACGTTCAGTCGACTAGCGTCAAGTGCGGGACCGGTATTAACACTTTTAAGCGCAGCGGCTACGTCTGTCGAGCTTCCGAAATTAAAAACCATCGGGAGGATCTCGCCAGATGGCGGTAATAAAGCTAAAAACGTATTTGTATTGAATAACTTCATAGCGTGAAAAATTATTATTCCGTTGTATAACAAAAATGTCACCTAAAACTCGCCAGAAGAAGCACATCTTTAAAAATACATTGGCTTTGATGTCGTTCCTATTTCTGGAAGCAGGCCTGGAACGCTATTACCTGTCTCACTCTCTGTTGGATATCAAGCGATTCGTCTCTACAGCGCAGCTCTTCATTTTGGAAATATGAATAATGGAAAATCAGATGGTCAGGATGATTTATTTATTTATTTGTTTATTGAATATTTACTGAAAATTTCTTCCAACCAACCACAATTGATAATCTATAATAATTGGGTAATCCCTCTGTTCCCGACGCAAATCGCCGGGATCAAGAAAACGGTTGGGGGTGGATTTGGCAGGAGTCGGAATGGAAATTGAGGGTAATACGGGATGTAAATTGATCAGTGGACTGTAATAATTAGGGATAAATAATCGAGATAATCCTTTTATGATAGAGTTAAGAATGAAGATATTAGGAATGAATGTAAAGCTGATCTTAGCATAATTAATGGAATTAAAAAAGGGTCGCTCAGGTGGTTTGGGCATGTTGAACGAATGAATGGAGAAAGAATGGTAAGAAATATGTATAACGCTAGTGTTGACGGTGCCAGAAAGAGAGGGCGACCGCGGAAGATTTGGCACGATCAGATCAACCAGATTCTGGAAGATGGTTCCGTTAGAAGCCTCAACAACGGTCGAGCTTGCATGCGAAGATGTATGAATGTGGGTGAGGCGAGAGTTCTATTTCAAGACAGAAGAGTGTGGTACTCTATCCTCTCTGCTTACCCCCATGGGGAAACGGCGTGATGGTAAGTAAGTAAGCATAAACGAAGACTGCTTGACTTACCAATGCCGACAATGTTCCTTTCCTCCTCAAGCCACTAACTAACTCACTTCACTTCTCAAATCACTCGGAAGCCGACGATTGCATGACAAAAATACCTCCGAAAAGTGGAGCTAGATTATCCATTAGATAAACGAAACACTTGTCACTCGTCGAGCGGTAGGTTTTCAACTGCAAGGTGTAGGGCGAAGAAGGAAGGAGGGATGGTCGTGACGTAAATGCCAGAGATGCCAAGTTCTCGAATATCGAACGCCTAAATGAAAGCGAATACCGAACACCCTTGTATGGTCAAAAGGTCTACAGCACTCACTCATTTTTATTCCAAGTGCACACGCTAATATCTGTTATCTTTCCTATGGATAGTTGTTGCAACTGGCCGAAATTTTCACACAGATTAGTACGCGCGATTTTTCACATTCACGTCACATTTGGCCGTCCCGGTAAATAAATTGTCACAACTCTTATATAATTCTTTCAAATTTCCTTATATATTACAATTTATTTTTACGTGCTGTGTGACAATTAACGTATACACACGAAATTCTCCTTATCATGGTCTACATTCATATCCCTCTGAGCCCGGTTTTAACTGGCTTAGATTATATATAGTTTACGACCAAAAACACAGTCCAAATATTTAATCTAGCCACATAAAACCGAACTCTGTTAATCTTACTCAAGTGCACGGGTCGTGTTATTACCGGTACACTAGCGGTCATTGCACGGCAACATTAAATGTGAAACTGATGCATATTAAAGATGTCCGATACGTCACGGATCGCCACCTCAAAGAGTACGACTTGGTGATGAATGGCTTTGACGTTATCGGGTATTCATGAGCTCGAGAGCCGTTGAGAGAGCGGTAAAAAAATATCGCAAGGGTTACACCATCTTGACATTTTCAAAAAACCTTTTTGCTCTAAAAAGTTTTTTTGAAAATAAGTTCTAAGATAATTCGAGTCATAACTCATTCGAAAAGTCCAAAAATTGGAAAAAAAAATGTTAAAGCAATTGGAGGCTAGCGCCGTATTTGCATTTTTAAACGAATTATGTACATTATTAATAAATATTACAGTTTTTTTTTATAATTACGTAGATAGTGATTGAGGTTAAATTTTACGAAAAACGTGCGTTTTACTCGATATCAACTAGATACTCCCTATATGTTAAATATCCAATTTTTAAAAATTAAGAACACAAAAACTACGCGTCAGATATTTCTCAAAAAATTAATTTATGTGCATTCCCTATAGGTTAATAACATATTAAAAATTCAGCTCTTTCTCATTACATTGCTCTAATAATCGAACAACCTTAATTCAATAGGATTATGAAAGCCTCTCTTCGGTGCACTATTTCGTAATTTGCATTTATCCACATTAGAATATTCCACAAACACCGCTCTGGTGTCGTGTTATTGAAAGTTCTTTTCTAGAATCTTCCGGTGTATCCTCGCATGTTCTGTCAATTTCCAGTGGTTTCCGAATCATTCTAGACGTTCTAAAATTATTCAAAAAGCTCGCAAATCCTCGATATCCTCGGGACAGTATATTGTACAACTCTAAAAAAAAATCTGGAATAAAGTAGGTTACCATTTATGTGGCCGGCGGTGTACTTCCTTTATTTTGTGTCGACTTGTGTGTTTCACGTAACCGCGCAGGTATTAATGCTAACAAAAAATATTGTTACAATTCTCGTATCAGGATAAGTCAGTAGTCGGTCGGTGCCCGGCCGTGTGCGCCGGTGTGGTCGCTGCGACCGTTCTTTGTATCAAACCAAAAACATTAATTCGTCGTAAATATTAAATATTACGGTGACGTCGTAATGCGGCCTTGATTGATTTAAAGCTCTGGCGGATATATTAATAGTATTTATTATTTTTAACCTTTTTAACGGTACTTTTTGCTCAATTTCCGGCATTCCTGCCGTGTGTTGGTTGAGTTAGACGATCTTATTGGAAGTTTAAATATTTTTTTTCTGAAAAAAACGCATTGTGATAGTTTTCTTTATTATTGCCTCCCTAAAGTAAGTACAATATTTTAAATTTCATCACAGACCTCCTTTTATGTGATAAATTGTTTATTTTAATCAATTATGATATTTGAAACCAGTTGATCGTGTGTATATTATTTCATAATAATCCCCTTGTAAATTTGAATCGTAAGCAGAGCTTACAGGTGCTTACTATCGATCAACCGCTTGTTTTGTGAAAATATTTATCATCTCAGTGTGTAAATGATACAATTAATTATAACTTATCTATTGAACATTCAATATTTTTATTTGTAATTAGTATGTTCTAACAAAACTATTATTGGTTTTCGCCCGGAGAGGGATATAATCATTAATTAATATAAATTATACATGTCTGGCTTAATTATAACGTTCACGATTCCACCTAAGAACATTTCATTTTTCAAAAATTTGATATATGTGTGGTTGTTCTTCTGTTACATGCTGTGTAAAGTGATCATTTTCCATGCTTTACATGCTTTCTCATATAAATGGTTTCGTGTCTGTGAAACATCTATAATTTATTTAATTATTAAAAAATAATTAATATAAATTTATTTGTTTATTGATCAACGCCCTAAGTAATGCGCTTTTACAGTACAAGAAATTGTATATACCTAACATAAAACACGTTTTAAAGTAAATAATTAAAAAATAAATAATAGATATAAAACCTATTTAAAGGAAATTCATTGACAATGTATATTAACAATGATTAGTACAAAAGAAAACAGTTATAATTAGAAACCTTTACCAAAATTAGTAATAAAGTAAAATAAAGATAATTAAACCAACACACCAGATAAATAAGATAAGAAGATAAAATAAACAATAAAAATTAAAATATAGAATTAAAACATATTTAAAAGGAAAATGAACAATAATTAGGATACTTTAAAATAAATAAGTACTCGTATATATATAATTCATGGAGAACAAAAAATTATGATAAACTTATATAATATTAAAAACCATTTAAGTCGTGAAGTGAGTTCAATTACTACTTTCTTGATCACGTTTAAATATTACATGTTTATGTATTGAAATTTTATTCAAACATTTTAATTTCTTAAAAAAGGGGTGCTTGGCATTTTATTTTTTTATATTATTTTCTGATACGTTTTTTATAAGTACCTACTGCAGTAAGTAGATTAAGTAGATACTTTAGTTTATAGACATTTCAGTAAATAAGTGCGTGATCTTCCCTTCTCCTTTTTCGAACAAACGCGCACCGGGGAAAGTTACCTGTCAGCCACAAAGGAGTTCTACGGAAATAGACATAACGCGGCTATTTTATGTTTTTTTTTTTCAAAAAATTTCCAGTAAAATGATAGTTTAATATTTTCCTTTATAGGGACCAAAAAAAAGTACAAATTATCCAATACTTGTAAAAAATCACCCAATTTCTACCTGAATTTTACTCTTGAAATGAAAAATGGATTAGTCGTACCAACCAAATATTTTTTTTGGCTTCCATACAGTAAAATTTAGTGATATTAATTACTAACGTGCCCAATCGATCATTCAAAGTGTTATTGTGTGTCATATTTGACAACTGCTCCGTATCATGTGATAGGCAGCGTAATGTAAATTCATATTACATTTTTATGAGGCGTATTTTGTTTCATAACTACTGTCTTACAGTTTATTTCATTTTTAGTTTAATTTGTGTAAAAATATTATAAAGGCAATGAAGCGCTGAAAATTAATCAAAATAAATCACTGGACACGAATTTAATCGGAGCACCGTTCTTTAATTTACACCAATTTAGTAATTCACGCTAGAATATTCGCCGCACTTTAGTCTATCGCCAGGTTGCTTCGCTCGTAACGATCGTTCGCACGTAAGTACCCACTTTATCGCTTATCTCTGGTAAAATGTCTTTCTATGGTCGCGCCATTGCCAAAATAACTCATGCCCCGCGTGTGCCCGTCACCGTTTTTATAAACGAATGTCCGTTTCGCGATACATCGAGAATGTTCTACTGATTTCGCCATATTTCTAGTAATTAAAACTATTTATTTCAATAAAATGAGTAAATAATTTTACTTTATTTGCCGATGGGCTCATATGAGTCGTTAAATATCAAAAACTACCTATTTTTCGACAAATCAGACAAAACTCTTTTACATCTTGTTTACCACTTAATAAGATTAAATAAAAAGTAATGGAACAAGGAATTAAAAATAAAACATTCAAATAATTTAATTTAAATGAAATTTGTATATTTCGTGATTATTTCAGTACATTTTGGATTTAGGTTGCATTTGAAATTTTAGCATTTGTATTTAAATATATTCATTGCATTATCAGGGGTGCAGTGAAATAAAGTTTTCAGTAATTTAAGAGTGCTAAATATTCTAGTGAATTTGGATATAGGAATGTTTTGAAACTCAACCTGATTTTTAACAAACAATAACTTCATATCATTAGCATGCTCAAAACTAGCATGCCCTGACAACTGTACATACTTGCTCATAATTAGCATGCTTATTTTAAGCATGATCAAAGCTAACAATCAAACACATATGCATATATAATAATTGCTTATTACTGGCATGCTCTTGTCATAGAATAGAGAGGAACTCTAGTTCAAAATTGAAACATTGCAAACTGAAATAGAAAATTCAAGTGAACCAATAAATCAAAACAGTTCCCGGGTTTAATCAAACAAACATGCTTATTATTGGCATACTCTTGTCATAGAATAGAGACGCTCTTGTTCAAAATGGAAACTTTGCAAACTGAAACAGGAAATTCAAATGAAGCAATAAATTAAAACACTTCCCGAGTTTTCATCCGCACATTTTTCATTTTAGTTTTTATAATTTTTATTGTAACATTTGAATCATTCATGCCTTTTAATAAAGTTTCTTAAACATTATTTCTTGCTATATTATTTTTACACAAACATTCGTGATTCCTATAATAAGTCACGAAAAGTAATGTTTTGTCATCTCTCCAACGCGTCATATTTGTTTCATCTGTCGCGGACTGAGAAGATCGCATTGCTAATCGATACTAGCCGCGAATGACATTAGCATGTTCATAAGTAAGCCTGTTCACACATGCTCAAAACAAACCCCTTCTCGTGGTGAATGACATTAGCATTTGCTACTAATGAGCATGCTTATTACTAGCAATGTGCGTACACGCATGCCACTAATAAGCAAGGGCTAAAGAAGGTCAATACTGCGTATGCTCACGAGCCACTAATTAGCACGTGTATCAGTACCTTTATTCGATTCCCCCACTCTTCTTTCCTCCCACTTTGCTCCCTCTCTCCTCTGATTCGGTCTGTCCATCTCGTTATCTCTACATTTCCCGTAATATCCGTTCTCCTCGGCTGCAAACCTTCACGTCTCGCAGGCTCGGAGTGACGCACGCCTCTGCGCATTTGACGGTTGGTTTTCTAAATCTCTGAATTGAATTTACATAATTCAGTTGTGACGCTGGAAAATCCAATACGAGACGAAAATAAATACCTTATTTATCGCTCCATTGTTCCCGTTCAGCGTTCTCGTTTTATCGCAATCGTTGCCCGCGGGGAAAAGTAGCACTAAAATAATATTTCCACCAATAAAATAAATTAGGTCCTCTTCCTGGGTTTCAATCCGCGGGATTGGTTTGCAGCAAAACACATCTCCTTCTCCATTCCGCTCGGTCTCCGGCGATCCTCTTCAGCTCTGTGCAAGAGGCACAATTCATATCTTGGCACACTTGCTCAAGATATTCACGGCGAGGGCGCCCTCTGGCAATCTTTCCCTCTACCACTCCCTCCAGTATAGTTTTGGGCAGATTTTCATGTATGTATGCCCTATCCATTTTGCACGCCTTTTCGACATGGTGTTCATCATGTGCCTGATTTCATCAATCCTGCTGAGCACTTCTTCATTCGTAATGTGGTCTCTCCAGGAAATTCCTAGAGCACGTTTGTAGGTCCACATCTCGAAGGCTTCTAATCGTTTTTTTCTCTGTCGCTGTAGGAGGAATTAGGTAACGTGGTTAATTATTTCTTTACAAATACTTTAACATCTAATTAAACGAATTAACTTAGTTTATCACCACTTAATTTTTGGTAAAAACCAACCGGTTTCGGAAACGACAAAAACCAATAACGAAACAATGTGCGTCGTACGCACGGCTTACACATACTAATCCATTTGCATTTCTTAAATGGAAAGACCTATACTAGTCGCTATAGTCGAAACCAAACCAAGTGACGACCGTGATAGTAAAATACATTAGTGAATGGTAGGAGCTCGCAGTGAGAACAAGAAGCGTGACTTTATTTAAACGAAAAAAATCGAAATTTAATGTTTTCGAAATATTAAAATCTGAATATAATATGTTAAATATTGTGATAGGAATATTACGAAACATATCTCTTATTTCGGTTTCTTTTCACAGGAAAAGTCATGCTTCTTGTTCTCACTGCACGTCCCTGAGAGAGGTCCGATAGAGTTCTCTCTCGCACTTATTCATCTTACGGGATAGTACAAGTGATGGGTACAATATTTTTATGTCATTTATTTATTTATTAATGAATCTTAACAGTTTTTTAAACATTTAATGTAAAATCATAGTGTTCATTTCATAGACCAATTAAAGAGATTCACAGATGTTAAGAACAATGTTAGATAAGATATTTTTAAGTTAATTGTTTTTAATTAATTAATGAAAGTAAGCAACAAACAATGTTAAGACTGAATAATGGTAAGTGATTGAATGTGAACAAAGAAAAAGTATATCAAGAAATGGGTTAAAAAATGGGACGAGGAAGTAGGAATCAGGATACAGGTGGAGGAAGAGAAGATTAGATGTAGTGAGGGATTGGTCAAAGTCGATTTAGTACTGTAATCTAAAGCATTCTTTTACATTCAGTAAGACCAATGTTGAAGAGGTCAATATCGATACGATTATTAAAAATGTATTTCGTGTGTGGGATGCTCTATTTCTTTCTATTTCTGAAGAGCACGTTTTGTCGGGTACGTCTGCAGGGAACATGAAAGGAGATTAAGTCCGGTTGACTGGAACAGTCGAGGTATCCTCTCAGAAGTTTAAATAGTAGTATTAGATCAGCACGTGCTCTTTGCTGTTCCAGATTTTTTATGTTGTGATAAGAATCAAAAGATAAGCTATCGACATACTTTTTTCAATTTATTTTTCTCGATTTTTCGGTTTATTTCTCGCACCTAAACATTGTGCGCAAGTCGACGCGCCATCATAACATTACGTCGTGATCTCGTAGGCCTCCCGCCTGATCACAAGGTACACACAAGAACGTGTCGGGCGTTTTCTCCAATAACACAAAGACAAACATTTCCATTGGAAACAAGAAACAAGTCTCTGCACAGTGTTGCCGTGTTATGCAAAGTCAATACCATCTCCGTCTTGTTTCAACCAGCGATGGCGAATCGGTGGAATGCGATATTTTTTTTTTAGATGAAATGGATGTACCTACAAAATAAATAAATATATATATATATATATATATATTTAATACGAAATAAATAAATGAAATAAAGAGAAATACACAAATATCAAATAATAAAACTGAAAAATTAAATGCTGGAACCTGGATTCGAACCACGGACCTCTGTGTTTCGCGCACAGCGTGTTACCAATTTCACTATCCCAGCGACTTAACAAGTCGTCAATATTTGATAGTTATATGTTTCTCTTTGAATTATTAATTCACTTATTTATATTATTCCATTTTTATTCGGGAAGTAATCGACTGTTTTACGAGAATATCAAACGAAGCTTTGACGTCTTCTCGCTAGTCGATTTCCGAACAATGGAAGTATTCTTTGCTAAACTGCAAATAAAGTATATATATTATTAAACATATTTTTCATTTATTTAAGGAAACGAGTCCCGTATATATATATATGTAACAAAAGGAACTTCTGAACTCCCTCGCGTTTTCTGTAAATGGTCTCCGTGAGAAGACCAAGGCCGACGTTTCGACACGGTATCACGTGCCATTGTCAAGGCTAAGAGGCCTCAAAAGTTACGGACTAGCCGTACTTGTTCGCGGGTGACATGAAAGTCTCCCACCAATAAGGCTTCACCCATCCATCAGCCCACCACCATCAGCCTTATTGGTGGGAGACTTTCATGTCACCCGCGAACAAGTACGGCTAGTCCGTAACTTTTGAGGCCTCTTAGCCTTGACAATGGCACGTGATACCGTGTCGAAACGTCGGCCTTGGTCTTCTCACGGAGACCATTTACAGAAAACGCGAGGGAGTCCAGATGTTCCTTTTGTTACATACAATAACGCTCGCGGAAACCTCAAGCAAAACATATATATATATTTTTTTTTAAACCACGCTTATGTTGAATTGTACTAAAAAGTAAAAAAAAAATTTTTTGGCCAAAAAATTTTGCCTCACTCCAAATAAAACAGGTGGGCGCTTACGATATTGATATAGATACCGACACTTACCCGTTCCAAGAGCAACTACAACAGTTTTTTTTTAACAATTTCAACGTGTATCTGGTTGTATATCCGAGCAACACACTCAATAGATAATAATTAAAAATACTAGAATAGTGTAAACAATGATATTAATGTCTTGCTATGTGTAATGTATTCCCCCCTCGGTATGCATTGATGGGGTTTCAGGTGGAGTAAGTAATACACTATCTAGTGGGTTTTTTTATTCTGATGATTACAGACGAAATGGGAGTGGTCACCGCGGAGGACCTTTTTTTGCAGGCGACAAAACCCAAGAATTTTTCCGCCAATGTTGAATATTTTTTACGCATTCTTAAAAATATTTTATTTCATGTAAAAATGATACCAATACCATGATTTAAATAGATTTTCTTAAAAAAATTCACAAAAATTGCCTTTTTTCGCGCTTCGTAGGTAGGTATTTCCCCTTAATGTATGTATTCTTATATGGAATGTGTGGGACTGCACAAACCTCCCACATACTGGAATAAAATTTTATTTATTTATTTATTAGTTTGTACAGCAGATACACACATATATAAAATATAAAATAAATCACAACAATGTTATTTCATTCTAAACATTCCATTATACTCACCACAAGCCAAATTAAAAATATAAGTTTTTATTAAACATTTATTTCATTATTTGTCATCACACCGTTTCAACAGTGTTCTCTCCCGCACTTCTCTCATTCTAATTCTTCTCACGCGCGCTCGTCTACTGCTGAGTCCTTCAACAGGGCCGTCTTCCAGTATTTCGTTTACCTGGTCACGCCGCGTCTTTTGCGGGCGTCCTCTGTTTCCGGTGCCATCAACGTTCGTGGCATACCCTCCTCCCATCATTCATTCGTATCACGCCATCAAACCATCCTTGATCCTGTTCCTGTACTTAACCCACTACGTGATTTAAAAAATATATCATATTATTTCAAGATAAATTATGGATGTCTCAAAGCCATTTCTATGGGAAAGTAGATAAGGAAATGTTGCTGGATCAATTTATTTATTTATTTATTTATTTGTTTATGCCCATTAGGTATAGGCTTTTACATAAAGAAGATAATATAAATTTCAAAAAGAATATACATTAAACAATATCTGTATAGCACCAAAACATAAGTACAAAAATTAAAAATATAAAGTAAAGAGCAGCAATATGTATAGGCTTTTACATAAAAAATATAACATAAAATTAAAATGAATATCCATTAAACAATATAAGTTATAAGTAGCAAAATATAAAAGTATCAGGAATAGCACCAAAACATGAGTATAAAAATTAAAAATATAGAGTAAAGAGCAGCAATGTGTATAGGCTTTTATCTAAAAATGATTAATTAATTATTGATTAATGAATTAATGAAATAATGATTAATTAATTATTCAATGCACAAAGTCACTTAACACGAATTAAACTTAAAGCTATTTTCTAATCTACACTATTTCGCAACATATCACACGTATATGAACTCGTTATTATCGCTGGGTAACACAAATTTACCTCTCGTAGAAATCTCTGGTTTATTTCCCCAATCAGGTACTTCGCTTTATTTATCACTTCGATTTTCTCACGACTGACCACTCTGGAGCTCGCGGCCAACTTCGCACCGGACGAAATGGCAAACACGACAGCTGAACTTGCGCCGCGACGCAGTTCCGTATTTATACCCGAATGCTGGTATTTTCGTACTTTCTAGATAATTCTATTGTTTGGAAGAAGGCTCTCGTCGCTTCCCGCTTGTTCCAGGATGTTTTAGATAACCCTAGATTGCTATAAGCCGTTCTCGATCCTTCGATCCCTTTAAGATTTGTATCTGATTGTATCGATGATTGATTACTGAGATGTGATGTTCGTTTAGTATCGATGGTTGCCCGTGGAATTGCGAAAAATCAGATACCAATCATCGACACAAGTGGACACAAATCTCAAATGATGGTTAGTGTGTCATTGGTTAAAATACCACCACCAATGGAAAGCTAATTTTTTTAATTTGAAAACAATGTCCGACTGCAATATTTTTTCATTTCCAGTCGAACGATAAAGCGCCAGGCGATTGTATAATTATTGTATTCGAAATATGCGTGCACCCGGGCTTACGTTGTTGAAAGTGTGACTGATGCATAAACGGCGGGAATTATTTTAATGTTGTTGGGCAGGATAAGGGAAGCCATTAGGGTATTTCACCTGAAACATGATTAATGTATTTTTATGGTGTATGCGTGTGTGAGGGTAATTAATATTTAGGGTAAATGTTTAAGGAAAATGTGTTGAACAGGGAGTAGGAACGAAGACATAGAGGCGGAGCCGATAACAGTTAAATATATGTTTTGGTTACTAAAACGATTCTTTTAACCCATTTCTGATAATTATATTTTTATCTCTAGTTGAAGTGAGCATTATTGATTTAAATCAAATTTAACTACAAAATGATATGATTCTATATGACATGATTCTTAGGTTTTCACGGCCACTCAGAATCCTCTGGTTTGTGTCTTCTGGTGTATAATGCCGTGTTTTTCCAACTTTTCTGGCCGACGTTTCGCATCCCATTGCAAGGTCTATCATCAGCCCTGATGATGGACCAATAGTGTTAATTTCTTGTGCAATAGTTATTTGGGTATTAAGGTATTAAGTATTAAGGCACAAAACGACACGAGTATTTTATAGTTTTTAATATCAAAGTGACTAACTCACGTGAGGTACAGGCGTGTAGTAGTGTTGAAAATATTAATGAAAATATGTGTAAAATACCACATAAAGAGCGAGAAAGACAATATCCTGAATTCTTAATGCACTCACGAACAAATTGTTATTTATTTATTTTTATAAATTATGTCTAATCCAACCGAAATATATCAATTTTATGTATTTACTGTAATGCCACTTTCATGATAAGTCCACGTATATTTATTTACTCGTGTTTTCAATTTTTATATTATTCGTGTGTTTTATTGTATTATATTTTTACTCTTTTATGTTTTCAAATCTTTCCATCATTTGTGTGTTTTATTAAATTATATCTCTACTCTTCTATACGTTATGTTTTCAAATGCTTCTATTATTCACACGTTTTATTGTATTTCACCTCTACTCTTTTCTGTTCTACGTTTTCAAACTTTTCTATTATTAATGTGTTTTATATTGTATTCTATCTCTTTTATATCTTATTTTTTGTTTATTTCTACACTGATGTATAATTCTATTTCTATAATTTACACATATGTTGTTGTTTTAATATTATGTATAAATGAATTGTAGGTAAAGGGCTATTTAGCCGTGTATATTAAATAAATAAATATTCGATTTTTACCTTATATCTTAAAATGAACGTTCTGGCACTTAACGATATGACATGGATTCCGTCCACACATTTCTGTGGGAAAAAATCGCGCGTATAATTTTTCGATTTGCCATCCCTGACTCACGACAATACTGTTCGGGAATTCGCTGGTCATACATATTTTGTTTTCGGCACCGCAGGTGTGTCAAGGTGAGATTTTTTGTTTTTGAATATCGTGTGAGCACTTTGACGAATGATCGCCTCGCTCGCGCTTCACCGGCCGTCCCGGCGGAGGTCCCCCGGGAAGACTCCCCTCGACCGCGATGGACGGGAATGATGGATGGTGGAGCGCCTCTATATATATTATAATTCATCAAAATCTATTTCAGTTCTCAAACGAAATTTTCGGTAATCATCGCAGAGTATAGAAAAACTGACCCATAAAAACCAAGTTTTTATTTTACTCCCTTTCTTTGTAAATTAAGTTTACCATCGTGTAATTAAATAATTGATCGACTGAAAATGAAACATGTCTAGAAAAATATCTACGTCAAAAATCTCTAAAAATATCTCTTTATCTCCATTTGAATTTTCTCTTCGTTTTATTTCCTCTCACATTCCTTTTGGCGAATGAAAATCTTGACAATTAAAGAAGAATTAAAACATATAACGTAACACTAAACTTACAGGAATTTAATATATTTCTAAAATGTCAGATGTTTTGAGCTTTGGTAAGACACTATGAAGTGTCTTACCCAAGCATGAGCTTTGAAGATTAAATTCTAAAAACATTTGTCGTACCTTATCAATTATATACATACGTTATGAATTTCCAATATCGTACCTTATGAATTCCAGCGTCAAAATGATTTAAAATAGTCAGAATCAGATTTGAAAAATGTCGAATTCTTTAAAACTAAGCAGAAATCTAAAAGAAATAAATTATCATTTGATTTCTTCCCAAAAAACCGAAGTGTGCTGTCATTTGTGAACCAATTGTCATAAATTTTCGAAATTCGTTGTGATATACCTATTATACCGGCGGAGTAATTCAAATTTTAAATATTCCGTGACGTCGTCAGGTCGCTGTTGGTGTAATCAAACATTTGTATGGTTTCCAATTTTAAGAAACCATTAAAATTTCTAAAAATACAAAATTATACTATTATTATTATTTTTTAACGAAAATTTGATAGATCATTTTTATCGTCGCCACGAGTCTGCTTGCAAAGTTTCAGCTCGACTGGATCATGGGAAAATGGTCCAAAAAATCGATCCAAAGTTTTTTCGTCAATTAAGCAAACAGACGCTACGAGTTAAAAGAAAGGGAGTAAAAATGTACGGTTCCGAATGCTGGACTGTACAACTCCTCTAGGCAACTCGAAACAGCAGAAATGCGAATGCTTAGATGTCGGTAGGAGTAAAGGTACAGATACACATGCTTTTTTACTGGCATGCTAATGAGCATGCCACTAATAAGCATGCCCTAACAACTGTACACACTTGCTCATTACTGGCATGCTTATTAGTGGCATGCTCATAAATAAGCATGCCCAAAGCTAACAATCAAACACACATGCTTATTAGTGGCATGCTCTTGTCATAGAATAGAGACGCTCTTGTTCAAAATGGAAACTTTGCAAACTGAAATAGAAAATTCAAGTGAACCAATAAATCAAAAAAGTTCCCGAGTTTCCATCCGCACATTTTTGATTTTAGTTTATATAATTTTTATTGTAAGATTTGAATCATTCATGCCTATTAATAAAGTTTCGTAAACATTATTTCTCACTATATTATTTTTACACAACGGTGACCGAGTATTCCGCAGACATTCGTGATTCCTATAATAAGTCACGAAAAGTAATGTTTGAGAAGATCGCATCGATAATACTAGCCGCGAAGCCCGCGAATGACATAAGCATGCTCATAAATAAGCAAGTCTGTTCACACATGCTCCAAAGATACCGCTTCTCTATGGTGAATGACAGTGTACGCACATTGCTAGAAATGAGCATGCCACTAGGTGGCATGCTCATTTCTAGCAATGTGCGTACACACATGCCACTAATAAGCATGCCACTGTCAAAGTCGATACTGCGCATGCTCACGTGCCACTAAAGAAGCATGTGTATCAGACGCCTAACACTAAAAGATAGGATTAAAGGTCACGTATTTGTGGTAGCCTGGGTGTCACGGACATAAACAGTAAGCTGGAGGTACCACAGTTGAGAAGGTATGGGCACATAAGACGGAGACCACCAGACCACACGGTGAAGCAGGGAATTTGGTTTTAAAAAACTAAACCATAAAAACCAAGTTTTTATTATACTCCCTTTCTCATTTGTATTGTTTCCAACTTGATTGAAACAGCTTTCGTGCCTTCTCCACGCGTCGGGCTCCTTTCTCATTTGCATGGTATCCAATTTGAAAAAACCGT
This sequence comes from Agrypnia vestita, assembly GCA_016648135.1. Lineage (NCBI taxonomy): Eukaryota > Metazoa > Arthropoda > Insecta > Trichoptera > Phryganeidae > Agrypnia > Agrypnia vestita. Next base: position 374,583 of record JADDOH010023665.1, on the reverse strand, counting down.
TAAAATTTCGAAAAATCCAAAATTATACTACAATAAATTTAAAAATTTAAACGAAAATTTGTTAAATCATTTTTATCGTCGCCACGAGTCTGCCTGCAAAGTTTTTTTGCAAAGAAAAGGGTTAAAAATCGATCCAAAGTTTTTTCGGCAGACAAGCAGACGCTTTGAGTTAAAAGAAAGGGAGTAAAAATTCACAGAACTTCGTTCTGAAAAAGCATCTTCACAATAAAAATGTGTTCTTTAATAGATAGTATTAGTTTATTTTTCCAAAATGAATTTAAGACACCTTGGCTCTCAGATGCAAAATTTTGTACGCTGTTTTTTTTTTTAATAAATCATTTATAATTATTATTCAGGGTCTATGTTTCTGTGCATTCACGTCTATAATTATCGCGTTGTTAATCACACTTAAATATTCGAATCATCCGATGTTTATTTCGCTTCTGAAAGTCGTGAGGAATCGCGTTCTCACTGCATTGTATCGCCGTTCTCATCTCGTTGACTGGTGTAAGGTGGCGTGTGTGTCTAGCGTTATCTCCCAACATTTATCTCGGCGATGCGGTTTCTTGGGAAGCTGTTTTTTTTCGTGAAGTGACACAAGGTAAAGCCCTCCACTCTGTGGTGGGAAATCTCGCTCGCATGATGGTGGTACCCGAGCACGCGCGTGGGAGCTTTATCTCTTTATGTTAAGATGTCGCTTCTTTCCCTTTGTTGTGTTAACATTTCCCCCGCTTTCTACCGCTACGCACGTGCAATATTTTCATTTTCAAAATGTCTACGTTTTTTTTTTAATTTCATTAACTATGAATAAAATCTACATTTTTTAAATTAAAATACTTTTTTTTTTTTGGAATTAGGTATTTTCGCGGAGCGAATGCTAGGTAGGAGTGTAAAACATTAGGTATTGTTGTGACGGTCGGATTCTATAGGTTTTTATACGATGGTCTAAATAAGTGCGTCATGAGTTGTTTTTTGAACTGTGGTAAGCTGCCTGTTTGTTTCAGTTTATTTGGTAGTTTTTTCCATAACTTTGGACCAGCCACCGCGAAACCACGGTCACCTAAATTAGTTTTGTGGACGCGATTTACTTCATCTAACCTACTTGTATTAGATACTTTGTAGTTGATGCTGAGCAAAGTGTTATTTGTATTGAGGGGCCATGTTGTGAATAACCTGTTTTTGTGTTTTGAAGAACGTTTAGAAATCCTATGCATTGTCAGTCTCATATTCTTTGTTGATTTAAATATATAAGCGCATTCATCAGTCGTTTATCATTAATCACCTCAACACTTGTCATTTTGTAGCTTTATATGTCAATTAATCACACTCCTCACAATGGAGTGCAAGTCATTCAGATATCGTAACGATGACAAATCACAACATTTTGTTGGCATACACTGGCATGTATATTACAGCCATGCCATGTAACGAAATGTCAGAAATTGAATGACTAAATTGAGTGAACGGGCGTTTTGGATTGGCAGGCACAAGGCGTGGAACTCTGTACCCTCCGTAATACGGAACGTCAGAAATATTATTTTAACTGTAAATGGTTACGGATATTTTATACGAACCGTATGTTTTTCCGAATTCTCGACGTTTCGTTGAAGTCGTATTCAACGACCTATACCCGCGGAGGTATAGGGCGGACTGATAATTTACGCCCCTGGACACGGAAACTTTAATCAGTCCGCCCTACACCTCCGCGGGTACAGGTCGTTCTCCTGATGACGTTAATACGACTTCGACGAAACGTCGAGAATTTTCTCTCGGAAAAACACACGGTTCGTATAAAATATCCGTAACCATTTACCGTTAAATAAGTGAATAAAAAAAAATTAAAACATGCTTTTATACGCTTTCTTTGCATACATTCTTAATCGATTTTTAACATAACCCACGCAGGATCCAAGTATTAAACACGTTGTTTTGAAGTTTAAAAATTTTTTTCGAACATGTTATTCAGCTGTTTCTGCGGCTCTTGCTTGTAAGTGACGTGATTATTAATTTTAATCCACATAATGACCAAATCATGTCGAAAATAATTCAATAATAAATTACAGGGGCGTGCAGTGAGAACAAGAAGCATGACTTTTTCCTAAGCATATATTGTGAAAAGAAACCGAAATAAGAGATAAATCTCGTAATATTTCTATCACAATAATTAACACATTATTCAGATTTTCAATATTGTGCCAGATAAATATTTAAATTAGATTTTTTCAAAATATATGCTTAAATAAAAGTCACCCATCTTGTTCTCACTGCACGCCCCTGATGTATAGTCATCCACTTTACGTAAACGTAGAAAGTTTCAGAGCTCTAGTTAGTCGGGAAGTTAGTGAAAAATCAATTACAAGTTTCCACCACAGCAAACAAACAATAGACAAAGAGAGTTAAATAAAAACATGTAAATAGAATGAAAACTATCTCGTTGAATAAATTTATCCATAAGTTTGCAATTAAATTTTAAATACTAATGTAGATTCGAACTTCACATCGGTGATTATTATTCCTCTCTACCAGAAATCCTTACCTAAAATCCACCGTTACGGTGGAATACTTACTTACGAAGCGCGAAAAAAGGCAATTTTCGTGAATTTTTTAAAGAAAACCTATATGAATTATGGTATTGGTATCATTTCTAAATGAAAGTACATACAGAATATTTTGAGTATGTCCAAATTTTTCAGAAAAGAACTGGATTTTTTGTAACAGGGACATCATTAATCTATAATATATATTGTACATATTTCTATGAATATGATAATTTGTTTTTTATTAAAAAAATTCAAAATTATTGTGTTCTGTCGAAAAAAAGATCCTCCGCGGTGACCACACTCTCGTTTCATCAGTAATCATCAGAATAAAAAAAAACAAAAATTGACACTATAATTTTTTAGTCTTTGACGTAGGGGTTTTTGAAAATATAGATTTTTGACAAAATGGCGGGCGTTTGAATTTAAAACAGCGTTTTTTAGGGAAAAAATCGGGTTTATTATGCCGATAAAAAAAAGTCACTTAAAAGAAAAATCCTACGACAAAGACTTAATATTTTATATAGAAATTTATGTATAAAATAACCACTAAAAATTTCAAGTTGATCGGTTCATTGGTTACCGAGATATTTTGGTCACCAATTTTCAAAACATGGTATCGAGTAAAACGCATCTGAACATTAAGCAATGATTCAATCGCGAAATTTTTCAACTTATATAAAATCATCAATTCCGGGACCATAATATGAGTCCTCCACCTTGCTTAGAATTCCCGTATCATCAAGCACTCTTCACAAACATAATCGAAATGGGTCTAACGTTTCTATTATTAAAGAGCCCGACTGGCAGCTACCTGCGGGTTGCGCGGCACAGTGTGGCGTGGCGCGTAATCAACAAAGGGATGCCACTATTATCAGCTATAACTTTGTTATTTTTTTTAATTTTTGCTTGAAATTTTCACCTGACATTTTTTAGACTTAAAGCTTAAAGAAAATGCAAAAATTTAAAAGTCGATTTTTTCGAAGTGTCTAGGTAGGTATTCCTCCTTAAATAAACTAAATGTGTATTAGTCTAAGAGCCCGCGACGCCCAGACCTTCGTTATATTATAAAAGCTGAAAACTTGCACCAACTTACAAGTATATTCATCGCGCGCACGCCTGGAGTAGATTTCAATGTGCCTGGGAAGATAGGGGAACCATCGAAAGTGACTGGGGATTGTGGAAACATTATTCGTATAGTTTTCTGAATAACATATATAAAAGCCAGATTTTATACTATGACGAAAGTAGATTTATAAATAATCATACTGTAAGGGTGTCTGGAAAGGGGTTGTTACCGCCCGAAGTGTCCGCCAATAGACGAGGCGGTTTCTAATATGATTGTAAGTTAAAATATATGAAAACTAAGTTTTATACTATCACAAATTTGAAACACAATTTTACTCACCTTTACTACCTGTTACCTGCCAAAGCCACCGCGACCCAGGTTTTATAGGCTGGGTTTGCTTATACCTGTGTAAGAGACATGTATAGAAGAATTTTCAGCTTTTATAATATAACGAAGGTCTGGGCGTCGCGGGCTCTCACTCTATATGGTTAGTTAATTTAACGGTGCGACATACTTAACTGTCCGTCACAATCGACCTACCAGCGTAAACTGACGCATGTAACTCGATAATATAAGGATATGGAAACACGTTCACATGTTCATAACAATTACACCCACGAATGAGCCCAGAGGCATTATGATGTGTTTATTTATTATTATTTACGTCGGGCTTCGGACGCCTCACCACAAATCCCCAACACCTGATATCTGTCTCGAACGTGGTAAAAATGCCATTTGAGATCGGCGTACCGTTGACGATATCGGCACATAACGAAACGACGCCTTTCATTAGGTGGTAGTAGTTTAGCTCGAGCGAGATGTATTTTTTCACGGGTCGATAAATCTGTCTGGAAACGAGATATGATCCGGCTAACGGCACTCGCCTAATTTGGTACAAAAATACAGTAAAATTGATGTCACGGCGTACAGTGTATTCAAAATATGAGAAAATCGATGGCTTTGATGTGGTGGGGTCTATCAATGATGCCATTATGTCAACAATAGTAATACTATTTATTATCAAGATATACAGGTGTCGAATGACTACTGACAAAAACTTTAAAGGTGAATCCTAAATCATGGTGATTAGCAGATGCGAAGATCAATGTACCATAACGTGCCAAAATATATAGACGTCTCAGGCCCGGTTGTTTCAAGTTCGATCAAAGTAAGCGGTCGATCAAAGCATAGATTTTTACGAAAACGGATCGTCTGATTGGTGGAGAACGTAAAATCTATGCTTTAAAAGAACGCTTACTTTAATCCAACTTGAAACAACCGGCCCTAAAACACACTTTTCAATACCTCGGAGTAACAACATCTCAGGATTAACCAAGGTTCGAGGATATATATCCGCGGATATATATCATGATATATATCACGATATTTATGGCTGAATTTTTATTTTTGATATATATCCAAGAAATCTTTTACAAATGTTAATAGATGGCGCTAGTTGTATTTTAAAAAGTGCTACGGTTGTTTTTTAGTTTCATTTGTTTCATGTAATCCGTTTTTTACTTCACACAAAGAAACAAACACCCATAACACTACATTAGAAAGAGCAACTTTTATAACTTATATATAATAATTGCATATATTAGCTTTTTTCAGTATGCAATTCATTTATTTAATGAATAATTATTTCGAGTATCAACCGACATGTGCAAAAAATGAGAAAAAAAGTTTGGATATATATCCAATTTTTGATATATATAAAAAAATCCGATTATTTGTTTTTTATTATAAAAATCGAATTTTTTCGAACCCTGGGATTAACCTAAAATGATTAAAAAAATCAATTTCATTGTTAAAAATATGTACTTTTTTCCTTATACTTATGAGATTTTTGAAATATAATATAAATGTCAACATTGCTGTTTGCTTCCAATTTTATCACTCAACAGACTTGTTTGATTTTATACAATTCGCTTATCTCCTTGTTAATTCTTCCTTTTGATCAAACGTACCGAGCGCCCATTTTGTCACGTGAATTTTTTGTGTGGAAATATTTTTCAAATGAAGACGCTTTTTATATTAAATAACGATGAGTTTGCGATTCAAATTTATTTTTCGCGGATATAGAAAGATCGAAATTTCTACATTGACACATAAATTTGTCATTTTTTGCTGCCTCTGCTTCTATACTCGTATTGTTGTTTAACTTACTATTAGTAAGCTGTTTGATTTCCCAATTAAAATAGAATAAAATTTAAATAAACCGTCGATCTTTTTAAGTTTTCGGAATCTAGAAGGCGCGATAGTAAGTTAGTGTTTTACAGACTGTTATGAAATAAATATATAAATTATGTATGTGCGTTGGCCGTCGCGCCCGGCTGGCGAAACAAATGCAGCGTGAGTTGTGGCAATTAAAACTCCATACAGTGAGAATTTATGTTTATTGAGCGATCTGGATGTGGTTTACTTTTTAACTTCTATTTTGCTTGTACTCCCAGCCGTACACTGTCGTTGCATATGAAAATATTCGATCACACCGGGTGTTAAAAAATTGTATAACTTTTTTAAAGAAATGTAAAAATTAATTGAAAAAATTGCACTAAAGACTCAAAGAGTTTGTGTTGAAAATCGGCCGGTGTACATTCTTCTTCTTCTTCTTCTTCCTTAGCCTGTTTCTCTCCACTGCTGGATGTAGGCCTCTTCCATTTTCTTCCACTCATCTCTGTTTCTCCCCCTTCGCATCCAGGTTCTCCCTGCTTGCTGGACTGTGTCAAAAAAAGGTGTACATTATTCTCATAAAATTTTATAGACAGAAGTACTCAGCTTTCTCATCGGTATTTCTGTACTGTCCTTTAGAGAATAAAATTTGTATTATGCACAGAATAAAAAAAAATAACAGAGATGGACTAAACCCGTTTTTTAAGAAAGGGGCGTGGGGTTACAGAAAAAAAATTACCACCTTCCCGTCGTTTAAGACACATTAATACTGCAGTTAAAGTATTTATTCTTACATACTTAAATACCCTACTTAACAAAACGTATTTAAAAAAAAAATTGGTAAAATAAGAGACGGCAAGGCTGATACCTATATCGAAAGGAGAGTGACTGCGGGTACAAAGTAAATGGTGCTACGTAGAACCTGTATATAGAACCTGTCAAAGGAAGCAAGACTAGCGTTACATAATGGCGTTTTAGTTCCAACTCTAATGTCAACTCTAATGTATGGAAGTGAAGCCTGGAATTGACAAAAAATAAATTAAAGTTAACTGAATGCCGTAGAAATGCGATCACTAAGGCGCTTGTGTGGAAAATCTTTGGTCGATAGAGTGATGAATGAACAAATTAGAAGTTAATGCAATGCTGGCTGTAGCGTGGTAGTGTAGTGATATTTACATGCTAGTCTAATGGTTGTCCTGACGAAGAGACGGGTTACGTCTCGAAACCGGTAGACAAAAAAGTATTTTTTAATGGTTGTATACTAACACAAATAACATTTTTTTCAAGTGCATTTTTATTAATTATATTATTTATCACTTCAAAATTGAGAAAAGTGCAATGTTATATAATAGTGGCCAATACACGAGGTGAAGTTAGAGTAGACATAATTATTTGTATATCAAGTTGTATTTATAAATATTTTTTCTCTTGTTTCAGGTAAGTAGCTGAATTCAGACTGCGCGTTTTTGATTAACACAAAAGTGATGCTGAACCAGGTAGGTACGGGTTTTGGGCATTCCTATTTTATTTACCGTGCAGAATTTTAATATTTTAATTGCAGAGCTCAGAGAATTCATAGAATGTTAATAATACTTTGGTAGAAAATTATATGAAAACAATATTTTTTTCAAAAGACCACGCTTATATTTATATGTAATTAAAAGTAAAAAAATTAATTTTCGGCCAAAAATTTTTTGCCTCACTCTCCAAATAAAAGGTGGGCGCTTACGATAATGATATAGAATACAGAATTCTTTTGTTGATGGAGAGAAAAATAATTATATGCACTTATGTCAACTTATATCATATACGTTATACTTACATCAAACTAAATGCTCTTAAAAATATTGTAACGAGGCGAGAGGGAGTCGCGCACTCGTGTCAAGTGACAGTTGTTTGAAATGATTACGATGCTACCGAAGATTCCGGAGTAGCCTGGCGTAGTCTAAGGCTTACGAGAAACATCTCCCAAAAGTCTGTAAACCGCGAGGAGGTTCTCATTAACGCTGGAAACGTCTGAGAGTTTCGATATCAGTATTGGCGAGTGTAAATGCGGCACACGGGAATGGGGACGAGTCAGTTGTTTCCGTAGAAGCGAAGGCAGCCGCGAGCTGCGGGCCAGGCTGGCCAAGCGAGCGGTAGCGGCAAGTTGCGAGAGGCCAGTGGTGCCAAGCGAGCGGTAATTCGACAGCGATATTCAGGAAAGTTCTTACGTAGCGATATAAAACGAAGCGAAATTAATGAGTGCGGAAATTGGATGGAATAATCTAATGAATAGAGAATAAAGTGTTAAAGTTGACATATAGTGTATATTTAATAGTGATAAGTGACTGTACGTTAGTTTATTAATTATTGAGTAATTATTAAATCCCAGCATTTTCACCAATTCTTCCTGCAGCCACGACACGTGACAATATTATATCTCAGTACATAAGTCGCGCTTTATTACAAAATGACGTTTTTACTTGAAATGATTCGGTTTGGAACGAAATAAAAATAATAATAAGAAAAACAAAGTCTATTTATTGTAAATCTAATGCGTCTTAAAAATATGTAAGGGGCGACATACTTCCGCTGTGTCCCAGTTCACTCGCCTAAAGAAGGTGTTTAATTCAGCTCTGTGTAATTTTATACTCTGTCATGTAAACTTATTTCTAACACGACACTAGTCCATTTAAGAGTTTTTCTATTACTTACTTACTTACTTACCATCACGCCGTTTCCCCGTGGGGGTAGGCAGAGAGGATAGAGCGCCAAACTCTTCTGTCCTGACATACAACTCACGCCTCATCCACCTTCATACATCCTCGCACGCAAGCTCGCCGGTTGTTGAGGCTTCTGACGGGACCGTCTTCCGGTATCTGTTTAATTCGGTCACGCCATGTCTTCCGGGGTCGCCCTCTCTTTCTGTCGCCATCGACGCTTGCATTATACATCTTTCTTACCATTATTTCCTCACTCATTCGCTCAATATGCTCAAACCATCTGAGCGACCCTTTTTAAATTCTATTAATTATGCTTTGATCAGCTTTACATTCGTTCCCAATATTTGCATTCTTTACTATGTCATATAAATTGATTTGCCGCACATACGTCTGAGGGATCTCATCTCCACCGCATTCAATCTACTTTCGTTCCTCTTTTTAGATTTTTCTATTTGTATCCCATTTGGTCCCCGATCGCGTGGTCAAGGGCGGTCGCCCTGTTCCCGCACCGCCGCGGCTGGAAGGGTTATTGTTCGACCCGGTCGTGACATTGCTGTCACAGCCGGCGGCCGCGAACCGAGAACCGCCCGGTTATGGTACAATATTCTTCAGTATTGTTACATTGTATGCAGAGCGGCGCGGCGATACCTGATACCTGATGCCCCCGCCGTGAATTACTAAAACGTGTCTGGAATATGAAGCAACTATCCTCGGTGGTCGGGACACGCCCGCTCGAGGATGTCTCCGGGCAGGACTCTCCGTTGACAAGAAAACGGTACATCTTTATGATATTTTTATCAACCCCCCCGTTCCAGCACGGGGAACAACATTACCCCAAAATTCTTATTTTTAAAACTAAGATATAGTATAGATGTCTCATAAAAACGAAATTATATTTTTTATGGGAAAGTACGTGTGGAAGTATTTTGCGGCTGGCTTAAGTGGTCACTTTACACAATGTAACGTTCACCATTTCCACCCACGATAGAATAGTATATATTTAAGTTTTACAACCCGTTTCACATGCATGTTGTAACAATCATTAGCGCGACAGGCATCCCACAGATGTCACTAATGAGATATCTATTTTTTTGATTGGAATTTTTTAGTAATATCCTTTATATGTGTAATAACACGGACCTCTGTGTTTCGAATCCAGGTTCCAGCATTTAATTTTTCAGTTTTATTATTTGATATTTGTGTGTTTCTCTTTATTTCATTTATTATGCGGTATTACCCCGAAATATATACCCTATATATATATATATATATATATAATTAATATATATAATTATATTTATATCACTTTCCAGCTCTTTGCATAATCACTGTTATTATTCACTTGGCCCATATAAAATGTATAAGATTTTCGTTTTAAAACTCGCCTTGCTGGAGTATTTCGCTTGTTGTTTTTTTATCCTCAATTATAATATTTTTTCCGCTGACTGTCAAAGAAACTCATCGCATTCGCTTGCCAAGATTTTGAATTCTTTAGATATTAAAAATCCAATCAATCACAAAATTGATCTTATCTTCAGAGTCTGCAGACATCGCTTGACAACCCACACAAAATTATTTTTGGTTTCTTTCATTCTCACATTTAATATTGCGTATTTGGTGCTATGCATTAAATTCACCATTAACACGCATGCATCGTATTGGAAACAAATTTTCGGAATTTGTAGACATTTTTCGTTGTAGAAGCATACCCGAATCAAAGAAACACTTAGACTGTATACAAATTGAATAAATTACATTTTAATGGACTAAATTTTACTTATGTCTTGTTCCTCATGTTGTTTATTCCCATATATATTGATCATTTCTATTGTTAAATTATTTTATACTGTTTATTTTATATTGTTTTTACATTTATTGTTATTTCTTTATTATGTTATTCCCATATATATTGATCATTTCTATTGTTAAGTTATTTTATACTGTTTATTTTATATTGTTTTTACATTGCCACATTTATTTTGTTACATTTCATGTCTTTCATTTATCTCAAATATGTTTATTTATATTAATATTTTTTTTCTTTTAAATTATTTAGTGTTTATATTAGGTATATTAAAATCTATATTAGGTATATATAGGTTTCCTGGGTGGATAGAGTGGTGAATGTTGAAGTCCTCCGGCTTGTGGAAAAAGACCGAACAGTGCTGCTAAATGGCAATACTAAATGTACAACATTGTATGTTAGAATGTTGTTTGCGTTCGTTAAGAATTGTTTTTACCGGTAGATTGTTTGTTCGCTAATTACTGGGATTCTAGTCCTCCGCGTCACTGTCATTGCTTCGTTCGAAGCAACGAGGTTATAATGTAACATTACCTCTTTGGTTCGAAGCTAGTCTGATCAAGCGCATAAAGAACCTGGCGACAGACAACTTCTCTTAGGTGTTGGTGAACTCGCCCAACATGGTATCGATCCGCTCAGGACCTGTCTCCGTATGGAGATTCCTGATGCAGCAAGTTCCAAGTTCTGCGGAGAGCTTCAGACGAGTTCCTGATCGAGTCCTCACATCTTCCTAACATAAAAGAACGGTTATGCACTCATAAAGTAAGGAGCTGCTCGTCTCAACAGACCTTCGCGATTTCGCTAATCAGATGTAAACATCAAAGTATTATTAATCAAGATATATATCTTGTATATATGTATAATTTGATGTGTGAGAGAGACAGAGAGAGAGAGAACTAGATTTAGGATTTTTTTATTTAATTACATTGTTAATTACATATATATTTGAATAACAGAATAAGAATATTAAATCTTACCCATTTTTAATAGATAATTAAATTCTCGTTTTTAAAAGTGGGGGGCATATACCTATATTGTTAATATATTGTTAATGTAATTAGAAAATTAAGTAAAAGAAAAATAAAAAGGGATATAATGTAAGACACAAGAACAACAAGAACGGAAACGTCCGTTTCCTTCATCAGGTGAATTAAGTCTTTATTCACCTGATGAAGAAAACAGACTTCCGAAACATGTAGTGAAACTAGTGCTCAAATATAAGTGGAAAATATTTCCAGCTGATCTCGGTCTATTACTAAAATATTCCAATGTATTATTATTGAAGTACATTTTGTGAATTTTAATTATTTAGGACGTTAAAAATTTTGAAAAGTTCCCTTGGGAACTTTTATAAATATGGTTGATAATGTACTATATATTTTTATTAATAATGTGTGTTGGAAGTAATGTAACTAACAGTTTTACAGATGTATTGAATAGTTATTTATTTGTATTAATATGGTCGATCGGATGAAGGAACACTGTTGTCTCTCATTACTTATACACTACATTACATTAGTTCATATTACAACAATTACTTAACACTGGTGTACTAATGACTGCAGCAAACTTGCGTACTTACCGTGTCGCAGGAGCTCAGGTATATTTGAGTACTACGATGAGGTGGAACGAGGGAAACCAGGGTTGTCCTACCATCATAGGAGATTTTAAACTACGTCCATTTTTTGTCGACAATATCGAGCTCTTAAGATATTTTTCCGTAAAAATTCATCTTCTCTCTAATCAAGTTACATTTTTTTTTCAATTGGTTGAGCAACTTTGTATATTGACATGTTAAAATTGTACAGCGTTTTGTTTTGGAAAAACCGGCCGTAATTTTAATATAAGAGTCAAAGAGCATTTGAGATGTCTGAATAATCATGGTTTTTCTGAATTTTCAAAACATTTATTAGAAAATGATCACGGTTTTGGTAAAGATTTAGGACTTTCTATTTTACACATAAATAATATTGGTCTGAAATTGAACAATTTAGTATCATTAGAAATTAGTAAAGCATGTAAAAGTAAACAAAATATTATTAATAATCAATTAAATTTAACTACTAGCCCAATTCTAAAAAAAATTCCAATCATTTTGTGTAATCAAGAACTTTAGCAATAATATTTTAAAATAATTTAGAAAACCAAAATCATCATTCATTTTGATATTTTGACATATATAAAACACCCTGACGATGGAAAGGTTTTTCCGAAACATGTTGGTGTAATTAATCGATTATAAGTAGAGTAAAAAAATAAATATATTTTTTTAGTCAAATTAAAAGTATCGTAACACGTTATATTCGATTTTCTTCCGATTTGTTTTGTAGTTTTATATTTTAGTTGTGTTTCATAAGTGACAGCATGCGCTCACAATCTGCAGTAAATCATGGATAATGTTGAATATTATTCTACATGTGGCATGTGTTGTAACAACTAATTTGATTTGAAATGTAACGCATGTGCGTTACAGATTTCTCCAAGTGTGGTTTTGATATCCGACCTCTGACAAGTTTATCGTGTTCAGTGGACACGAGTGTTGGTCCTGATTTTGTAGAATAATCAGATCTGATTCATACGCATTGATCACAGTGTAACAAATATTTATCAGTTTTTTTAACTTATGGTTAGATTGCAATATAATATACTCGTCTCTTATATGAACTGTATGCAGGGGATCCTAATTAGGGAATGCAATCCCGATCCCGCGAGATGTCGAGGCACTTTACGAGATCGATCCCGAACCGAAAAATCGGAAGAGATTGATCAACATTTTTTATGTTTTGTATGTTTAATAGTGTATGTCTATAGAGCTTTTAGTAAGTACTTAAAACTTATGTTCATGTCACATTCAAATAATGAAAATAGCTTTGAATAATATTTGCTGTATTTTATCAACCTAACATAATAATGAAAACTACTACTAACTCTACTGCATTGACTGATTGATACTTTGAAAAACGCCTACAAAAACTTTAATGCGATGATAAATAATGAACATTTTATTAAAATTGCTTATATAAAAATGCAAGGCGTTGTCGTTTATTGCTATTCAGCTCTATAAACAAAACAAGAAACACAAAAATATTCGGAATCCCGATCCCTAGGGATCTCGCGGGATTGGAAATTCTAATCTCGGGGTATCCCGAAAGGGCAATCCCGACTCGGGATGGCATTCCCTAGTGAGAAGTAATTGTCTTATCTATAAAAAGTACATCGATAAAAGTAAACTGTTTCACGTAGTTATTTATAGTAGATAATACTTAACAATTTTTGGTACTATACTTATAGTAGATGATAGAACTAAGTGTATGTACAAGGATGATTATAATAAATTATTCAGTGTGTGCAAAATTCTATCAATTGACCAATAAGTAACATGTAATATTAGTAATTCTAGAAAAAGTGATAAATAAAGCGAATATTAATATTGACAAGCATCATAGCTATTCAACCCGATCGTCGAGATGCATGCATTGCTATATAGCATATGTCATTGGTATTAATCATTAATCAAAATATATAATTCTCTATTTAACAATATCCGCCACTAACTCTACCAGATGGCTCAAATAATAATGAGGCATAAGAAGCAAAAAAGGTATTATTCTCCATTTAATAATGTCCACTACCGTCATCAAGACGATACGCTAATCTAGATGTCTGCATAGCGCTGTTCTCACACCCTTAACTGGCGACCGAAATACACAATCAAAGAACGTCATGTTTGACGGGTTATAGCTATTAAAAAGACTCTGAAGTTTGGCATGTATACAAATTGTAAATGATAAACAAATAATCAAAAAAGGTCTCATTTAAATCCGAAGGCCGAGTTTTATCGGTGTGTGTGTTATTTTACAGTTAGTGAAGCTCTTTGAAATCGGGCCTAAGATAAATTATATAAGTCTCACAGAGACGAAACTGTGAATACGAGAAATGTGTGTGGAAGTCTTTTTTATATGATGGCCCAGGGCTTATAATCTATATGGGCTGGCTTAAGTGATCACTCTACACAATACAACGCTCACCAATTTCATCGTAAGAACATTGACACATTATCAAAATTTTCAAGTTCTATATACGTTTTTTTTTTTTTGTTTTTTAATTTTTTTTTTTTTTACATCTCAGACCCACAAAACATCACATTGATATTTGTCTGTAAGTGCATCAATATATATATCTATTGATGCACCCTACAGACCACAAAATCTATATAGTATTTATATATATATATATATATATATATATATGTTAAATCGAAGGCTTTCACGGGTACAATATGTGTTAGTTCTAACACCTTTGGGGGTAACCCGCGTCAAATTCTGGTCGTCAGGACCAGTCGTCTGCCGACGTTTCGAACAGATCTCACTGTTCATCTTCAGGGCGCCTTGTCGATGAGCTGCTTCTCCAAAAAGCGTTCCTCTCGGACCCATAGTCAGTTCAATCGGTTCGCCCCTCCAAATGTTATCAAAATATCTTGCCAACTATTTACAACCAAATGTAGAATCAGCGGAATCTTTTGTCAAAAATTCAGAACATTTTATCGAAATAATTGTGAATCAAAAATTAGAAAAGGATGACATCCTTGTCAGCTTTGGCGTAATATCCCTCTTTACCAATATACCCACGGACGAAGCCCTCCAAGCAATAAAAGAAATGATCGATCCTCCAGACGACATTATTAAATTAATAGAACATTGCCTCAATAACACCTTTTTTACGTATAATAATAAAATGTATAAACAAGTCAAAGGAGCACCAATGGGCCTATCTTTATCACCGCCAGTCGCTAACTTATTCATGACTAAATTAGAAAAAGAAGCTATAAAAAGGGCACGACTAAAACCGAAACTTTGGATCAGATACGTGGACGACACTTTCGTTATATGGCCACACGGGTTGGAAAAACTGCATAAATTCCTTAATTTTTTGAACGAAATCCATAATAACATCAAGTTCACAATGGAAATAGAAAACAATAATGAAATTCCTTTTCTCGATGTTCTAATAATTAAGAAAGACGACGGCACTCTCGGTCATACAGTTTACAGAAAATCAACCCTTACCAACAGATATCTCCACGCATCGTCAAATCATCATCCAGCACAAATCGCCTCAGTAGCAAATACCTTGATCACGCGGTCAATAAGGATAGCCGACTCTGATAATATTAAAAACGAATTGAAACATCTTAAAAATGCGCTTCAGTGTAACGGTTTCTCGAATTCCACGATAAATAACGCAATTAAAAGACATTCAAGTAAAAATAATAATAATAAAAATAAATTAATAGAAGCAAAACCACTAGCTACCGCATTCTTACCGTACGTAAAGGGAACTACAGATAAAATAAGTCGATTATTAAATAAATATAATATCCGCACTGTTTTTAGAACATATAATAAAATTTCATCACTTTTAAGAAGTCCGAAGGATAAAATACCTCTAGAATCGCACGGGGTATACGAAATACCATGCGGTGACTGTAACAAAACCTACATAGGTAGGTCAAACCGAAGAATCTCGGCACGCGTCTCTGAACATCGCGTCGATATAAAAAATCGGAAACTAACTTCTTCCCTTGTCCACCATTCTCTAACGGAGAATCATAAAATAGACTTCGACAATTCAAAAGTAGTTGCCAGCCTCAATAATGAAACATTTAGAATCTACAGAGAGGAAATTGAAATAAATAAAAGAAATAATAATATAATGAACAACAGAGACGATAGCATTCGACTTCCAACCGCATGGAGTAACATTCTTAATAATAATAATCAAATTTCTAATACAAATAATATTAATAATAATAAACAAGAAATCACGATGAAAACACCGAAGCAATTAGAAAATCCAACCTTCTCAACACTGTATAATGACGATAATAAAGTAAATATACGGATTACTAGAAGCCGAGCAAAACACATTAACGGCGTCGCTGGAGAAACCCACTCCTCCACAAACACCTGACGCAGAATTTTTCAAACTTCCACTTGACGGTGAGCTCCAGATCCAAACGGTGTACGCTTTTTGGAGAAGCAGCTCATCGACAAGGCGCCCTGAAGATGAACAGTGAGATCTGTTCGAAACGTCGGCAGACGACTGGTCCTGACGACCAGAATTTGACGCGGGTTACCCCCAAAGTAGTTAGAACTAACATATATATGTAACAAAAGGAACTTCTGGACTCCCTCGCGTTTTCTGTAAATGGTCTCCGTGAGAAGACCAAGGCCGACGTTTCGACACGGTATCACGTGCCATTGTCAAGGCTAAAAGGCCTCAAAAGTTACGGACTAGCCGTACTTGTTCGCGGGTGACATGAAAGTCTCCCACCAATACGGCTAGTCCGTAACTTTTGAGGCCTTTTAGCCTTTACAATGGCACGTGATACCGTGTCGAAACGTCGGCCTTGGTCTTCTCACGGAGACCATTTACAGAAAACGCGAGGGAGTCCAGAAGTTCCTTTTGTTACATACAATAAAGCTCGCGGAAACCTCAAGCAAAACATATATATATATAAATTGTATTTAACAGAAATACATTCATATTAATTAATTACAATAGATCTTTAAACTCAAATACAAATCAACAATACAATACAACAATACAAGAAACAATACAAATATTACCAAAATCAAAATAAGTCTCTTTTATTTAGTAACATATTCATTAATTCTGTATTTTGCCCTTTTTTATTAAAACTGAGAATCTTTCGTTTATTCGAATGGACTATCCTAGAGATCTTTAGTCTTTTCTCATGAACTACATATATTTTCGCAAGAATCTTCCGCCAATGTTGAATATTTTTTAATAAAAAAAAAGTAAACCATAAAAACCAAGTTTTTATTATACTCCCTTTCTCATTTACTAGTGGAAACTGGATTGGCGCTTAACCTACGCGTTGGGCTTCGGTCGAGCGACGCGACGAAAGGGAGTAATAAAAAAATTCCAAAAATCCAAAATTATACTATAATCAGCTTCCGTGTCTAACAGACGCGTTGAAAATTTTCATACAACTTAGTAAGTGGTAATAAAAAAACCATTAAAAATTTGAAAAATCCAAAAATTTATTATTTTTTTTTTAACGAAAATTTGATAGATCTACTTGATCGTCGCCACGAGTCTGCTTGCAAAGTTTCAGCTCGATTGGATCACGGGAATATGGCTAAAAATCGATCCAAAATTTTTGCCTCAAGCAAGCAGACGCCACTAGTTAATATAAAGGGAGTCAAAATTACATAATATATTCTTAAAAGTAGGTATGTACTTTCGTGTAGAAATGATACCAATACCATAAATTCATATAGGTTTTTTTAAAATAAATTCACGAAAATTGCCCTTTTCGCTCTTCCTAGGTAGGTACTCCCCCTTAACCCTTATAAAAATGCACCTGGATAAAAGTCGCGCGAAGTGTCGCGGGCGTGCGTGCCTAACTTAGCATTTCCATTACTTGGGACGCGCGTGCATTTGTTGGCAGGGCTTTGTGTAGCACGTAAGGTATTCTTGTTTACGATTACTGATTTCAACTGTTGCCGTGCACTGAGGGTGAGGGGTGTGACCGTGTCCTAGTGGCTCGCAGACTTAATTAATTAATAATTGACTTTGACCGGGACCCACTTCCTTCCGATCAAAGTAAAGCTACATCGTTGAGATTAATATTTTCATTTATCCTATATGCGTTGTCCGCATGTCTGTATACAAGGCTATTTGTAGTGATGCAACGAATACTAGTACGAATATTAGATATTTATCGAATATTCGTATTCGCCGAATATTAAAAACAAACTATTTATAACTGAACGCAACGCAAATTACGATTTGGCTGTGCACCGTGTATCCGAACACACCTACGCACTCTATTATCGACGATTCCCCTAACATTGAATGACTGGATATGTTGAGTTCTCAATTGTTAATTGTTACTTGTTTCACAGCATAACACGAGTTCTTTCATCTAGTTTCGTTGGGTTATTAATAAGATTAGGTGCTCATTTCATGTAGTTTTTGTTTTGTAATACGTATTGTTCGTTCCATTTTATTTCCGTTGTGTGTAAAAGTGTTAATTCTTATAAAATAATTTCAAATTAAATCTAATAACATGATCTCTCGTGAGCGTGAAATAACTGATATATATATTTTTTTTAATAGAGATGTGAACACGGAATACGTGTCACATCAATATTCTTACTATTTTCAAACTAAGCTAAACGCTTGTGCTATGAAAATAGGACTAACTTGCTAGTCTGGAGTGAGGTTCGAACCCGCAACCTTTGGATCACGAGGCCAGTGTCCTAACCACAAGACCAACAAGCTACTCTTTTTTGTTTATTTTCGACCGCTGGGAATGTACAAACGGATAAAATAAATGTTGTGCTTTTTAATCAAAAATTTGCAAGTAGTTAATTTTAATTATTAAATCTCTTAGTAAAAATATAACAGTGGTGTATTATTTATTACCTTGTTGAATTATTCATATCTGTATTCGCCGAATAGGAGGCTTGATATTCGTATTCGTGAAAGTAGTGTTCGTTGCACCACTAGTTATTTGGAAAACATTAACAACCTCGCAGTATATTAGTAATGTCAATAGTTATGGACTTATGCAATATCAAAATTTGAATTTTTTTAAAAATATTTCTGACTTATTTTTTTACAAAACGTTGAACTATCACCACAGTAACTTATATCGATTACGAAAAATTCATTCGTTTCAATACAAGTTGAGTTATCAAGACAGGAATACTCATTATCGAGGCAGGAATACAACTGTAAAATTTTTGATACTAGCTACGATCAACCTTCATTTGGATCGTTCCAATTTTTTGCAAGAATCAAGCTACGCCTCAAGTTATACGCAGAACGTGGTGACCAACTTTCATGAATATAATATGGTAAAGGTCCAGTAAGAACCGTGGCAAAAGGTGAAATTGCTATTTTACCAGCCATTTGGGCTTAACGAGACGCCCTTCCGGCGCCGGAACTTAAATAATAAACATTTCACTCTCGCGGCCCAACCCTGGCATCCCCGGGGGTTGGCGACATTCATTCCTGACGAGTGTGATATTATATTTGCCAAGCCCGTCAGCCGGCATAAATTGTTATACCACGCCAGGTAACAAAATAACGCTAATTATTTAAATCTACCATAAAATTTGTCTTGTAATTTTTGGGTCACGTCATATAATTATTTGCCTTAAAGAGACGCATTGAAAAGAATGTTGGACTGAGATAATTGCGATCGTGGATGTTGTGAGAAGTATTCGGGAAATTATTTTTGGTTGTCTATGGTTTTAAGCTCTAGATGTATTTGGAAATATAATTCTCAGTGTGCGTGAGTTACCGCGAACCATTTTCTTCTGGTATTTATTTATTTATGTATCTTAATTATTTTCTTTCACACATAATGTGTGGGCTAATATATGATTTCACTTAGACATATTGCATTCCATCTAATCATTTAAAAGTTGTTATAATAAAATTTTTGCACTCCAGTTTAAACCTCCTTGTATTCTCCATGTTTTGAATTTCCTTTGGTAGGCTATCGAAGATTTTTATACCTTTATACATTATACAATTTTGTGAGGTGGTTTTCTTTTTCTTTGGTAGTTTTATGTTATCGCTTCCTCTTGTATTGTAGGAATGAAAATCCTTATTCAGCTTCATCCTGTCATCAAAATATTTGGGTACTAATCCATGTTTAATTTTAAATATTTTCACCATTACATTATATATTATTCTTTGATTTACGGTTTCCAGTCCTAGGGCATTCAGCATTTTTGTTATTTTAGTTCTCCTATTACACTTCAGTATTATGCACATCGCTCTCTTTTGTACTATTTGTAGTTTCTTTAGCATTCCTTCGTTGCTTATAAATAATATAAATAGTATTGTACATTAATAAACTTGTATTTTTATTTATGTATCCTCTTATTCTTCCAAGTAAGGACACTTTTATTGCAATTTTCTTCACAACAAATTCAGCGTTTTTTGTAAATGTTAGTTTTGAATCTATAATTACACCTAGGTATTTTATACTGTCTACGCATTCTAATATCTCATTTTCTAGTTTCACATGATATTTGGTTGTTCTTTTTTTGCTTCCAGTTTTCATACATTTTGTTTTTGAAACATTTAATTTAAGTTTGTTGAATTGGAGCCACTTTGATGTTTCCTCCAGCTCTTTATTTGTGTATGGTCAGACCGTTTTTATGTTTCAATTGCTCCGCTTGTGTCATAAATATTTTTTACGCTTCAACGGACCAAGATGCCCAATTACTCTTTATTTATTAGTATAGATATACAGTATATATACTAATTAAGGGGTTACGTGTAGTCAGAGGCGCAAAAAAATAGACATTTTCAAAAAATTTTTTGAACGGTTATTTAATGTTTTGATTCAATTTATAATACCAACGTTTTACACTATATTTTAAGTAACTATACCGAAAATTTCAAATAAAATTATTAATACTGGACCACGATAGAATCTCGTTTCTTGACCCCTGTTTTGCAAGTAGTACCTCGCGGTGTCCATCAGTGCTTCTTAGTGGTTTATCTAAATTTAATGAAACAAAAAGAAATTAGTAGTTCAATAGTTAAATCTTGTGCTTAATCGAAGCTTTTTTATTTTTTTTCAAATTTAGCAAAATGGCGGTCTTTGAAAGCTTAATTATGAATTTTGATGGAAAAAATCACTCATTTATTATTTATAAAAAAAAGTTTAAGTCAAAAAAAAAATCCTTCGATTAAGCACAAGTTTTTATTGCCTAAAATATGATGTTTAAATTTCATTTAAATCTATCGAGTAGTTTTTAAAATATCGTGGACACCGTTTTTGAAAACGTTATTTTGAGAAAAACGCGTTTAAAGTTTTATGCATAAATAATTAATACAAATACAATTTAAAAAATTACTTACGTAGAGTCGCCTATTTCTGGTACATATAATACATCTTCTGCCGATGTGTAAGCCTCCAAGATGTCGATTTTTTTTTATCTACGTCTCATTTTGCCTTCTCGAGTGACCTGATTTGCATGTTGGTCAGCAATCTTTATGCGCTCTATATCGAGTTTTTCAGCATACCGGTGTGCATTAGGTCCATAATGTAATCCTATGCATTGGCAATCATTAATATTCTTTGTATACCTCCATGAAATCTCATTATAAATTTTTGAAAATGATTATAATACACGCACAACTACCTATCGACTGCTGGGTTTCACTGCCACTGAAGTACTAACACTAAATCAAATCTCAGTTAGCCTAAAGAGTCTTATGTCTAAAAGTAGAAGTATAAAAGAAATTTCGTACATTATTCTTAGAATTAAACAGGTAAAAACCGCGTTCCGCAGCAATCGCGCCGTTTGTCAGCCCGGCCGGCTCTAGTAGCGTCCGCGTATCAGTATGGGCGGCAGCGGAGGGCCCTACAGTTATCGTTGGATATCTTTAAAACTAATAACCGGATCGAGTTGATATTTTCACACAATATTTTTGAAACATTTTTCTTTAAGAAAATACCAAAAAAAATTTTTCGATTTTTTAAAAATCCTGACTACACGTAACCCCTTAATTAAAGACTGTGTATCTATACTATATACATATGTTAATATTAAGATTTTCGCGGGTAAAGGATGAAGGATTATTTTATAGGTTTAACCCGGTTATCCTAGAAAATAATCCTTCATATATACATATATAGTATAGATACAGTCTCCGCAAGTTATTTGATAAATCCCGCTAATATATATTTTGTTTTTGAATTTAGAAGAATTTTACCATACCAATATTATTATTTGTGTAAAATGCAGGTCCAATGTGAGTAGGAAAATGATTTGTAATTTTAGCGAGAATCGGACCATACCGGCCTGATTAATGGGGGTTCGGTAGGATGCTACGCTGGGCTACGTGTGGGGTGGGAGGGGGTGGGGGCAGCGTCGAGCTACGTAATTCTTTCATTTATTTTAGGTGGCAAAATTAAAACGGTACTTCGATAATTCTGCGCAGATTAGTTTTGGTAAGAGAAAACGACGCAAAATCTCTTTTGAATTAATAGGAAAAAAACTAGTTTCCACTAGGGGGGGGTCAAAGCGAAGCTATGTTAGGATATGGGGGAGGGAGGTAGGGTTGCCAACTTTTATTAGAAGAAATAGAGTATATCTGATTTCAAAGGAGGTAAATAAAGTGTACGGACTTATAAAAAAGAGTATAATTTATTTCATATTTTTGAAAAGGCATTTTTTGCTACTTTTTGCAGCACATAACAATTTTTAATTGTTTTTAAAAGTACACTCCAAACATTCTAACTCTAAGTTCACTTTTTCTTGCGACAAAATAAACGTAACCTCAAAACAGCTTGTGACATTGACATCACTGATTGACATTAGTGGCTGCGCTCAGAAACGTCCGAGTGCGGCTTGGGGAGTAGGGATTCCCAACTTGGGAAGACCAGCATATTAAAAATAAATAGTCGACTTTTTTGGTTACGATAATAGGTATGCATCATATATGCGTGACTGGCACTAGTATAGTAAACGTTGTGTAAAAAAGAGTATATTAGCGTCCTCTATTAGTGTTATAGATTATAGAGTACGCCTACATGATATAGAGTGCAATACTCTATTTCAGAGTACCGTTGGCAACCCTAGTGGGGGGGGGGGGGTCAAAATGGAACCACGTGGTTTATAGACCTCCCTTCTCAACTTACTTTTTCTCACTTATTTTAGATTTCAACGTGATCATCGCCTTCCCGAGCACTGTGGGATGAATCACACCTGTTTACACATCTACCTGCCTACAGCCGATAAAATCCATCTTAGACGCGCGGCACTCGCTGTCGAAATTGTGCGAACTGCGTCGTAAAATTCGGCACTTAAATTTACAGCATCTTCGGCACATTCGGCGCCGAGCGGGAAGTCGGCTCGTCGATAACTCTTCGCAGCGTTTGTTTGCTGAGCTCGAATCCATTCCGCGCTGCGCGTGCCAGCGTCAAAGTACGAAATCTGATGATTCAAGATTTGCGATAATCTCATTGTCAGGCAGGTGTAACAAAATTCACCAAAGCCTGTATTACGAATAATTTATTTTTCTTTAATATATCCAATAAGAATCTGTCAAAGGAAGCAAGACTAGCGGTACATAATGGCGTTCTAGTGCCAACCCTGATGTATGGAAGTAAGCCTGGAATTGGCAAAAGAGGAGTTAAAGTAGACTGAATGCGGTGGAAATGCGGTCACTAAGAAGCTTGTGAGAGAGGAATGAACAAATTAGACGTGAATGCAATGCTGGCTGTAGTGTGGTAGATAGAATAAAGAAAGGAGTGCCGAGATGGTTTGGTCATGTGGAACGTATGAACGAGGAAAGGATGGTTAAGAAAATATATGAAGCGATTTTTGAAGGCAACAGGAATAGAGGGCGTCCGCGAAAGACCTGGCACGATCAGATACTACAAGTATTTGAGGATGGCCCTGTTAAAAGCCGCAACAACCGTAGAACTTGTATGAGAAGATATATGAATGTGGCCGAAGCAAAAGTGGTGTGTCAGGATAGAACATTGTGGCGTTTAATCCTCTCTGCCTACTGCTGCGGGGAAACGGCGTGATGCTTAGTAAGTTATTTTTATTTAGTCTTTATTGTGATGGCATCCGATCGTGGGGTTACTCCTGTAACTCAAATATAATGCAAATCCAAAATCTTCAAACAGCTTTATTTAGTTTAAGAAAATTCTAAGCCAGCATGTTTAAGTTAAAGACGAATTAAAACATATAACATAACACTAAACTTACAGTAATTTAATATATTTCTAAAATGTCAGATGTATTGAGATGTCAAGTTAACCTACCTAGTACCTTATGAATTTCCAGCGTCAAATGATTTAGTCAGAATCAGATTTGAGTAATGTAGAATTCTTCAAAACTAAGCAGAAATCTAAAAGAAATAAATTATTATTTGATTTTTTCCCAAAAAACCCAATTTTGCTGTCATCTGTGAACCAATTGTTTTGTAAATTTTCGAAATTCGTAGTGATGTACCTATTATACCGACGGAATAATTCAAATTTAGAAAATATTCCGCGACGTTATCGGGCGGCGCGCCGTTGCCAATCAAACTTTTCTAATGATTCCAATTTGAAAAATTCAATAAAATTTCTAAAAATCCGAAATTATACTTTAATTATTATTTTTTTAACAAAAATTTAATAGATCTTCTTGATCGTCGCCACTAGTCTGCTTGCAAAGTTTCAGCTCGATTGTATCACGGGAAAAGGGTTAAAAATCGATCCAAAGTTTATTCGTCAAGGAAACAAGCAAGCGACGCCACGAGTTAAAAGAAAGGAAGTAAAAAGACCAAAACATTGACACAAATATGCATCTAGTTATTCTTTAAAATACCGGCATTGCTCACCTGCACGCTGACGCACAATAACATTACATATATTATTACTTTTCGCGCTGAGGAATAATCCACGCTTTCGCGGAATGCCCGATAAAGTAAGCGAGAGCGAAGCGTGAAGGTATACTCCCACACGTGCGTGTTTATCATCCGAGATTGCGAATCCATTCGAGCTCGGGTGCCTAGTAACCTGATGCCCAAGAGCTGTTACGCCTAAATCCCCCAGCCACGATGCGACACCCAATTTATCGACGAAATCAGTTGCTAAATTACATGAAGATGTCTGAAATGTCGTTAATTGGCGTGGCAGTTACTTTGTGGTAAAATGTGATTAGTTCAATTTTTTTCGATAAAGTTTTTTAAGACAGGTTTTTTGTGGGCTGTAATAAATTGCACTTACATGTATTGTTTCTAGAGATGTTCCGACTAGTCGGTAAAGCCGACTATCCGGCAAAGAGCGCCGACTATTCGGCTTCTTACTTTGTATGTATTTCTCAATAAAATGTATATAGGTGGAATTACATTAAATAAAAACCTTGATTGTTAATTGATATTTTTATTTCAGAATCGAAATTGAAATGTAAAGCAACTTTTCCTTTGGTAATCAACTAATCACTCCCTAAAATTACTTACTCGTAAAGAAAAAATATCTATAACTTAATATATTCTTTTCTTCAATAAACATTTATAAATATTTCTTCTTATTTAAATAAAAGAGTAGGATTTTTTATTTATTTACAACCGACTAATCGGCTAGTCGGCCAAAGTCATAATCGGCACGACGTTACACGAAGTTACGGGTACAGAAGGACAGACAGACAGTCGGACGGATAGACAAAGACATTATTATGTTTGCTGTCGAGGAGATAAAGTGGCGGATGAGTTCGACACGGAGACGTTTTTATAGCTGCATGAAAACTAGGTTTTGAGTGTAGAGAAAAAAAGTACAGTTTGGTACCAAACGTTCCTCTTCGTATTACACACACACTTTGTACTTTTGTCACTACTACACTTACGAGAGATACAGTCTATATTATCATCACGTGAAAATGATAAATATACCTTAATACAGATTATGAGGGGAGGGGTCATTATGAGAATTTCGTAAAGTTAAACTTAAGTATTAAGGAACGTGATGTTGTTAATTACAGATTTTTCCCATTTATTTGAAATTTGTTGTCGGTTTCTCATTGTTATTCATTGTATATACTATTTTTATTTGCGTGTTACTAGAATGATTACTTACAGGTATATGATTGGAATTCCGAGAATTTATTTTTAATACAATTATTAAAACTTTGCGGAATTTTTCGTGCCCAAAATACTTACACACGTAATTAAACGAAATATAGATAAAGCACGTAATTGAACAAAATATAGCCACTGTCTTCAGTATGCTCTTGCATACACACTTTTTAAGTAGGTCCGCGAGTGACAACTGCAAATATTCGTTTTGCACTTATTTAAATAATTGTTCGTATCTTTGGATGTTCGCAAACTGAAGGTTCGCACGTAGAGGACTCACTGTCACTTTTTATTACCAGTTCCAAGACGATCCATCAATTAATTGTCAGAGCAATTTTGTGAATACCAAATCGGGATGAGGCATTCGCTCACTCGCTACCTGCAAGCTGGAGCATCACGAAGGCATAAGACGATCGAAGAAGCTCATTAGTATGCAGCCGGCGCGCTTGCTGTCTGACTCATTCTGGTCTCTGGTCTCCTCCGGTACCGGCGGGGAACTACCTGTCCGCCTGCTTCGTCACGGTGGCGGAATGTTGGTAACGCACTGATCTGGTTCGAGATTTATTTAAAAGGGCAGCGCCTCTTAAAACAGCTGTTGAAAATTATCGATTGCCGTAAAAAGGTTGGTAGCTTATGTTAATTATCGAATAATCATAGCAGCACCGATAGTGATTTTAAAAAAAAGTAACCCATAAAAACCAAGATTTTATTTTACTCCCTTTCTTTGTAAATTAAGTTCACCATCATGTAATTAAATAATTGATTTACTGAAAATGAAACATGTCTAGAAAAATATATCTTTATTTCCATTTGAATTTTCTTTTCGTTTTATTTCCTCTTACATTCGTTTTGGAGAATGAAAATCTTAATAATTAAAGACGAATTGAAACATATAACATAACAGTAAACCTACAGGAATTTAATATATTTCTAAAATTTCAGATGTTTTGAGCTTTGATAAGACACTTCATACTTTGAAGATCAATTGTCAGCCAATTTAATCAAGATTTTGATAGATTTAATTTTCAGGAATATCGTACCTTATGAATTTCCAGCGTCAAAATGATTTAAAATAGTCAGAATCAGATTTGAGTAAAGTAGAATTCTTCAAAACTAAGCAAAAATCTAAAAGAAATAAATGATTATTTGATTTCTTCCCAAAAAACCGAATTTTGCTGTCACCTGTGAACCAATTGTCATAAATTTTCGAAATTCGTAGTGATGTACCGATTATACCGACGGAGTAATTCAAATTTTAAATATTCCGTGACGTCGTCAGGCCGCTGTTGGTAGTAAGTAATCAAACATTTTTATGGTTTCCAATTTTAAAAAACCATTAAAATTTCTAAAAATCCTAAATTATTCTATAATTATTAATTTTTAAACGAAAATTAGATAGATCCTTTTTATCGTCGCCACGAGTCTGCTTGCAAAGTTTCAGCTCAAATGGATCACGGGAAAAGGGTTAAAAATCGATCCAATTTTTTTTCGTCAATCAAGCAAACAGACGCTACGAGTTAAAAGAAAGGGAGTATTAACACATTTATGTGTAAAATTTATATCGTAAAGTTTATGTGTTTCAACGCAGATTTTTCTCGTGAAACGGGCATTGTAGAATAGTGCTATATATAAATTGTATAAATATAAAAAAACGATGTTATCCATGAATTAAAAAATCTTGCTTTTTGACACATTAATGTATAGTTGCACATTTTATTATTATCAATGCATTTTTTATTTTATAGCAGAGATCCTACTAACCATATGTATTTATCAGCGGGATTCTCTTAACAATGTTTTACGTTATAAAACTAACTTAGAAATAAAGAAGAAAATATATATTTAGTATATCAGAGTGTAAATATTAAGAAATAAAACACATAAAATATGCATTTAATCTAGTGCAAATATTTATTTATTTATTATATTTATTTATACAGTAGATAGATCATAATGTTGTTTATAATAAGTTGATTATATGTTATAACACTTTAAAGATATTGTACTCCCCATAATATGAGCCAAAGCTCGAGCTTACGGGAGGAGTATTTACAAGCCAAATTAAAGTACAAAAGCAGAAACCATATAGAAGTAGTATTTTTTTTATACAGAAACCATCTGAGACATGTGGGCAATGTTACAATACATCGTTATCTAAAATCAAGGATTTGACTTATTTCTTAAACTGTTCGTATTTTAGAATGTTCCTTTCTTGAAATTCTTTTTGCGACAACAATTTATTGTACCATTAAACTTCCAAGTATTTATAATGATTTTGTGCCATGGTGGTTCTTAAAGTTGGTATCTTTATTTGTCCCTTTGTTCTGAGGGGTGAGATTTATTTATAAAATAATCTTTGTGCATGGGGAATTTGTTTTGTATATTTTCCGAGTGATGATACTTTAAATTCTTGAAATATATTTACATTAGGATAGTCATAAGGTTTTTTGAGAATCGTTTTAATAAAATGTATGATTAATGGCTGTACGGTGGACTTATAAGCCCTCCCCACCCAATAATACCACACTCTAAGAGAGACTGCACCAATGCGTAATACACCATTTTAATAGTATTTTTGTTTAATATTTCATATATTGCGTAGATTGTAAAAATATACGTCCAATATAACAATAGAGGAAGTAATTCGCATGCAGGCAATTCACTACGTTTCATAATAAGTTCCTTGCACGCCACCTTGACCTTCGCATATGAATTTAACCCAATCAAGTCGAAGGGCATACCATTATATATCGTTGGTATTTTTACCCGTAATGTTCTTTCTCCAAAGTATTTTGTAAATCTCGGTACAATATATTTACCAAGTGACATCTGTTTCGTGTTGTACGTGTTCATTACAGAATTCAGAAAAGTTGTCGGTGCAACACAGTATAAATAAACATTTCAATTGTACGGGGAAGCTTGCGGACATTCCGACGGGTCAGAAACGGTTTAAGAGGCCCCGGTACACGATTTTCGTATATGATTTCGATTTGCTAAATTTAACGTAAACTTATTAAATCATTTTACAAAACCCATAGCTAAACAGGCTTTTAATAAATTTTATTATGATAGATCCATTCATTCTTGAAGCATTTCCTTAAAAAAATATGAACAAATATATTGTTGTAACATCAAAAAAATTATAACCCCGAAACACTATTTTAGTTTTCATGCAATAGAGTTATCTTTGGTGCACTTAATCTGTACATTTTCAAATAAAGATCATATATTTTGTTTACAAATTGATTGTAAAAAGTTTGAAAAAGAAGTGGTGCTATTCAGACATCAATATTTTTCGACAATTTGTTAAATATATCGTTTTGAAAAAGTAAAAAATTAAACGTTTTTTTACCTATATGCAGTATCCATTAAAACCATTAAAACATCGATTATTTTAATTAAATTTTACACGCGTACTAAGAAAATTTCACTGTCATTAATATAAAAATATTCTAAAAATTATACCTCATACTCAAGAATTCAAATTAATTCAATTGTACAGTCTGTTAAAAGATCATTTTTCTTTCAAATCAGACTTCGGTTGGACTCGGGCGCGCTCGGCTCCGATTAAAAGCCTATTTGGCTACGGGTTTTGCAAAATGATTTAATAAGTTTACGTTAAATTTAACAAATCGAGAGCAAATACGAAAATCGTGTACTGGGACCTCTTACGACAGACACATCGAAATGATAAATTTAATCTTCAAGACGAACCATTCAAAAGTGGAAGCTAATCCATCTCTTTCAATTGAGGAAATTTCAAATGAAATGGGTACATTTATGGGCCAGCGTTGAGAGCCACTTAAAACAAATTGGGAAGTATTATTAATTATTAATGACAGACCCTTACCGGTGCAGCATGATATTTTCATTTATTTCTAAAAACTCGTAGAGTTTATATAAACCATGTTGATTATTTTCAACTTCTACCGGTTTTGATCTCTCTGGTCAGGAAAGACGAACGATAACTGTTCCATGAATCAAATATGTGTCTACATATGGGTTGGGTCTTGGCCTCATTAGTGGCGGGGTTGTGGCGTGGAGTTTGACCGGGAGACATTAAAACGGGGAATATATCAAATAATGGGTTATTCGTTATATTCAATTAAGTGGTTATTAAATTTAGTATTGGGGGACTTTTTGATTTCAAACATTTCAAAATTATCTAAACTTATGTCTATTATTTATATGTACAATATCAATTTTCTTTTTTTTTAAATCTGTGGCCTGTCTCTCAAAGATGCGTTTTACCTATGTATATATAATAAAGTGCTGAAAATTTTCTGTAATTAACAGCCCGAGAATACCGGAATGATATAATGGACCGACTTTATCTTTATTAGAGTTTATAAATTTTTTATTTATTTACTATTCGTATAAAACACGGTTCTAATGCAATATTATCGCTAGTAACGATTTTTTCAATAATATTTTATCTCTAAATCCAGGATGTGATCTTATTTGACTTATATTTATTTATATAATTAATAACTTCTTCAAAATATTATTATTTTTATTAAAAAATTCTATAAACAAGTTACGGTTACACGAAGTTACGACGGACGGACAACGAAATTATTATAATTTAATAATTGGTTTTGGTTTCGGTAATTCGTTTTTATTTTCAATTATTTTTTTTACTCTTCAACATGCCAGGAGACCAAGCTTGAGTAAAATGACTTAGATTTATAGTGACCTCACCAGGAAACGAACCCGAAAACTTTGGTGTGAGAAGTCGGTGTCACGCCCGAGTTTTACCAATTTTACCAAACTAAACTTTTAACTGCACACACGTTGAGTTATTTTATCACCACCACACTCTTTTGAGAGACGTGATTATTACACAAAGATTAGTTTGGTGAAAGTTAGTTCCCAAACTGGAACGAATTATAACAAAATCAAAGGACATTATTTATCTGAATATATTTAGTAGTGAAAATTTAAATTACTTTTCTAGTTACATTAATATATTAGGTGTACCCATAAGTAATCAATTATTTAAGTGGCAAAAAAAAAAGAATTTAACTACATTTTATTTTATTTTTAATCGATTTAATATCCATCGTTATCTAAGACCTTTTGCCATCTTGTTGGTAGACTTGTAAGAAAAATATGCTTCTAGGTGTTTTTAAAGTGTCGAAAAATTTCTAAACCAACGTTGGCACTTATTTGCTTTCAGTACGTCTCCATACACATCACAAATTTTCTTTGTTGCAACCGTTGCATTAACACCCGATAGAAAATGAAACCTCATGCAATGAAGTAAATTTTCTAAGGTAATTTATTGTCCGCCATTTTACAACAGAGTAGTAAAAAAATTAAAATTTAATTGTCACAAGTCACAAGACCACGGATTATAATATTGCATATAAAACACGTCTTTACACGTTCACTTTACTTATGGGTATTATTATTTATTTGAGTTATACGAAAAATAGGTTTTGAAATTCTAGCATACACTTATAAGCCGTCTATAAATATTGTCTCACTGTCTTAATTCTTTCTTCATAGTCATTTTAAACTTTGCATGTTTAACCCCCGGTAGTACGTCGATGGAAATATATTTTTTTAATATAATCTGACACGTGGTTTATGCGAGTTACATATGACCTGAAATAAATAACGACTTAACTTGGCGAAGGTGTGTGCCTCGCCCTGTCGCGTGATAAATCACTTTTTTTTTTGAGAAATCGTAAGTCAAGAATTTCGTCGACAAAAAAACGCCTTCATTCTTTTAAAATTATTTCATTCAAAATATCAACGCACAAACAGTTTCATTAAATTTTCAATACTACGATATGTAAAATGAATAACTTATAATTAAATAAATAAATAAAAATAACTTAGCTATTTTTATTTATTTATTATTTAGTTTCGCTACGACCGTAGCTTCTTCAGGGAGAATCTTAACAGTTAAGATCCTCTCTGAAGAAGCTACGGTCGTAGCGAAACCTGATCGGATTTGACAATAAATATAAGTGGTGTTTAACTAAATTATTTTTATTTTTATTTATTTATAATGTCCCACCACCAAGTGATTGCTTCCTTCGAAAATTTGTATAGCTTATAATTAGTATTTCTCCAGGAGACTTAAAAAGTGACTGCAGTAGGACCTAAATAAAAGAAAACATAATTATAATTAAATTAATGAAGGACATTATAATTAAATGAATAAAATTAACTTGGTTGAACACCCCTATATTTGTTGTCGATTCCGACCAGGTTTCGCTACGAGTAGCTTCTTCAGGGTAAAATATTAACTGACTAAACATTTAAAGATTATGTGCTTATATACTAGTCATACATCAGCGTGAAAGGACGGAGTGCGAATAGTGGTGTTAGGGAGTGGGGTGCGCAGGGAATATTACTATTAAGGGGGAACATATTTAAAAGTGGACTAAAAGGTTTACTCTATTATTAATGTTTTTCCTATTCATATTCATGGCTTTTCTTATCTCTAATGCCTCTACTACCTATTCCGTTTTTAAGAATAATACTAACTCTTGAACTATTATTGAACGTGTGGTCTTCTTCAATTAAATGGTTTACAAATTCTAAGAACCCACTACTTTTTAAACAACCCAAGTGCTCTTTTACTCTAATGTTTACATTACGCGATGTCTTCCCTATATAAAACGCGGGACAATCGTTGCATTTCATTGAATATACATCATAATGGTTATGAAACAAAGCTTAAAGTATCTTCTTTGCAGTGTCCCAACTCACTGCGTAGGTAGGCTGTTGGGGTCGGCTCAGGTTGTATCTTATTCGATTCTGGGTATCGCTTTCATCCAGGCCGTTTCTCTGTAATATTTTGGAACATTGAGTTATCCAAGAGTTCTTTGGTCTTCCTCTGGATGGTTGTCGATGAGGCTCCATAGGCATTGCCTGCATGGAGCCTCATCGACAGTCATCCAGAGGTAGACCAAAAAACTATACACGTAAAAATTCTTCAATTTCAGGAAACATCCTCACGTCACGGTGCATCAAGGGTGCTGCATTCAAACAAACTTAGTATCTTTAAATATTGGTTAATAATTAATTTAACACCGTATCTACCTAAGATGGAGCGAAAATTTTTGAAATGACTTGTGATTCCGTGTGCTCAAAATCTCTGAATTGAACTAACATTTTTTTTTAATTGATTGAGCAACATTGTAGATTGACATTTTTAAAAAATATTGATTTTTTTATTTGTATATATCTACTTTTATATGAGTAATTCCACCAAAATGTTTCAGAAATTACCATTCCATCATCAGGGTGTTGTATATCTGTCAAAATATCAGAATTAAATGTCTTTTGTTTCTTGTTTTTCTAAATTATTTGAAAAATCATTTTAAAATATTGTTACTGAAGTTCTTGATTACTCGCAATTATTGGATTACTCGCAATTAGAATTGGGCTAGTAGTTAAATTTAATTGATTATTAATAATATTTTGCTTCACTAATTTCTATTGATTCTGAATTATTCAATTTCAGACCAAAATTATTTATGTGTAAAATAAAAAGTCCTAAATTTTTATCAAAACCGTGATCATTTTCTAATAAATGAATTGAAAATTCAGAAAAACCATGATTATTCAGACATCTGAAATGTTCAATTCTAAAATTTTTTCCAATAATTGTGAGTAATCAAGAACTTTAAAAAATAATTTTTCAAATAATTTAAAAAACAAGTAACAAAATACATCTCATTCTGTTTTTTTGACAGTTATACAACACCCTGATTATGGAATGGTAATTTCTGAAACATGCCGGTGGAATTACTCATATAAAAGTAGATAGGTATATATTAGGTCTTTACATATGAAATTGGGGTTTTGCCGTACTGGCAAATTTGATCTCAAATATCTTCTCTTTGGTTAGGAATTCCAAATCCAAATTTATACAGCTATTTACTCATGTATTTGTGTTTTGAAAATTATAATTCATTTGTTTTTTCCTCTATTGTTTTTTTCTTTGCGTCACTCAGTTTCCAAAATGAAAAACTTGAAATATCGCGTTATTTACGAGTACGAGTTCCACCGTGGCACCAGTGGTGCAGAAACGGCTCGAAGGATTAATGGTGTGTATGGCGACGGTGCCGCAAAAGAAAACACAGTGCGTTTTTGGTTCCAACGTTTTTGTTCTGGAAATTTCGACCTGCAGAACAAGGCCCGTGGACGGCCGGAGACCAAAGTTGATAATGAAGAATTGAAGGCTATTGTGGAAGCGGATCCATCGCAAACCACATCCGAGTTAGCTGCAGGCTGCGGTGTTAGTGATAAAACTGTTTTAATCCACTTGAAGCAAATTGGTAAGGTGAAAAAGCTTGAAAGGTGGGTACCTCACGAATTGAGTGAAGCAAATCAACAAACGCGCGTTGACTGCTGCGTTGCATTACTCAACCGGCACAATAATGAAGGGATTTTAAATCGAATCATTACCTGTGATGAAAAGTGGATCCTGTACGATAATCGGAAGCGCTCATCGCAATGGCTGAACCCTGCCGAACCAGCCAAACCATGCCCCAAGCGAAAATTGACTCCAAAAAAGTTACTTGTGAGCGTTTGGTGGACTAGTGCTGGTGTCGTTCACTACAGCTTTCTTAAATCTGGCCAGACGATTACGGCAGATGTCTATTGTCAGCAACTGCAAACCATGATGGAAAAGCTAGCTGCTAAACAACCGAGGCTGGTTAATCGCTCTAGGCCACTGCTGCTTCATGATAACGCTAGACCACACACTGCACAACAGACGGCTACCAAATTAGAGGAGCTTCAATTGGAATGTCTAAGACATCCACCGTACTCTCCGGACCTTGCCCCAACAGATTACCATTTTATTCCAAATTTGGATAACTTCTTGCAAAGGAAAAATTCAACTCCGATGGGGCAGTCCAAACCGCCTTCAAAGATTTTATTGATTCCCGTCCGAATGGTTTTTTTAGTAAAGGGATCGATGAACTACCTATGAGAAGGCAAAAGTGCATAGATAGCAATGGTACATACTTTGATTAAATAAATATATTATAATAAAAAAAAATCGGCTTTATG
Source organism: Agrypnia vestita (assembly GCA_016648135.1). Classification (NCBI taxonomy): domain Eukaryota; kingdom Metazoa; phylum Arthropoda; class Insecta; order Trichoptera; family Phryganeidae; genus Agrypnia; species Agrypnia vestita. The sequence goes on along the minus strand of JADDOH010023665.1, from coordinate 339,624 downwards.
TTCCTCCCATACTATACGCCAATTTCATATGTAAGGACCTAATATATACAAATAAAATAATAATTTATTTTTTTTGAACTAACATAATTCTGTTCCGAGCGAGGAAAACCAAACACGAAACGAAAGCAAATACAATATTTATCGCTCCATTGTTCCCGTGCAGCGTTCTCCTTTTATCGCCGTCCTGGCTCCTGTTACTCGCGAGAAAAAGTATCGGGAATATAATATTTCCAGCGATAAATTATCGTGATATTGCGTGCTCGTAAACCTCTCCCGCTGGCGAACACAGCTGCTTTATTAACCAATCAGAAGTAAAGTCCAATTCACAGTATTGAACGGAAACGGAAGTAATATCTACAATAAAGGTGATGTCTTAATAGTAGACCATCAGCTGACTATGTATGTTGGGGTCTCTTCTACCACGTCATGCAATTAATTAATTATTAGGTCCTTACATATGAAATTGACGTTTTGCCGTACTGGCAAATTTGATCTCAAATATCTTCTCTTTGGTTAGGAATTCCAAATCCAAATTTATACAACTATTTACTTATGTATTTGTGTTTTGAAAATTATAATTCATTTGTTTTTTCCTCAATTGTTTTTTTCTTTGCGTCACTCAGTTTACAAAATGAAAAACTTGAAATATCGCGTTATTTACGAGTACGAGTTCCACCGTGGCACCAGTACTGCAGAAAAGGCTCGAAGGATTAATGATGTGTATGGCGACGGTGCCGCAAAAGAAAACACAGTGCGTTTTTGGTTCCAACGTTTTCGTTCTGGAAATTTCGACCTGCAGAACAAGCCCCGTGGACGGCCGGAGACCAAGTTGATAATGAAGAATTGAAGGCTATTGTGGAAGCGGATCCATCGCAAACCACATCCGAGTTAGCTGCAGGCTGCGGTGTTAGTGATAAAACTGTTTTAATCCACTTGAAGCAAATTGTAAGGTGAAAAAGCTTGAAAGGTGGGTACCTCACGAATTGAGTGAAGCAAATCAACAAACGCGCGTTGACTGCTGCGTTGCATTACTCAACCGGCACAATAATGAAGGGATTTTAAATCGAATCATTACCTGTGATGAAAAGTGGATCCTGTACGATAATCAGAAGCGCTCATCGCAATGGCTGAACCCTGCCTGAACCCTGGCTGAAACCAGCCAAACCATGCCCCAAGCGAAAATTGACTCCAAAAAAGTTACTTGTGAGCGTTTGGTGGAATAGTGCTGGTGTCGTTCACTACAGCTTTCTTAAATCTGGCCAGACGATTACGGCAGATGTCTATTGTCAGCAACTGCAAACCATGATGGAAAAGATAGCTGCTAAACAACCGAGGCTGGTTAATCGCTCTAGGCCACTGCTGCTTCATGATAACGCTAGACCACACACTGCACAACAGACGGCTACCAAATTAGAGGAGGTTCAATTGGAATGTCCAAGACATCCACCGTACTCTCCGGACCTTGCCCCAACAGATTACCATTTTTTTCGAAATTTGGATAACTTCTTGCAAAGGAAAAAATTCAACTCCCATGGGGCAGTCCAAACCGCCTTCAAAGATTTTATTGATTCCCGTCCGAATGGTTTTTTTAGTAAAGGGATCGATGAACTACCTATGAGATGGCAAAAGTGCATAGATAGCAATGGTACATACTTTGATTAAATAAATATATTATAATAATAAAAAATCGGCTTTATGTACCTCCCATACTAAACGTCAATTTCATATGTAAGGACCTAATATTTAGTCATCATTTTCTTCATTTCGACGTTTTTTTACGAAAATGTAGCTTTTATTATTCATTTATATCCTGAATGAATTTATTATTCATTCATTTATATATATTCTAGACTGCAATTTTTTGGGGGCAATAACTTAGATAGAACCTTTGTTCTTATATAAAAGCAATAAACTGAACATTAATTACAATAATTTAGAAAATATAAGCATTAATCGACAGGCCGCGATCAAAAAAATCGTTTTTAGTGTTCTAGGCGGCGCAGTTTTAATGAATAGGTATTTATGAGTACGCATATGTTTTATTATACGAGTAAAGTATACTTCATTATCTAGAATCCTTACTAAGGAAATTAAAAAATATTCAATATCAATAAAGTTATAATGTTTTAAATTTGCAAGAAATTTTTACGTTTTTTGTTGATTTTAAAACGCTTTTTATTCATATAAAGAGATGATTTTAAACAGTATGTTCTATTTATTCCCGTATTTTGAAGCTTTACCGCCTCCTTAACACATTAACTTTTGACAGTATGCTTCTCCGTTCATTTGCTTGTTTACTTGATTGCTTACTTACTTACTTTGTCATACATCTTCACACGACGATTGTCGAGGCTCCTAATAGGACTACCTTCCTTAGTCTGGTCACGCCTCGTCTTTTGCGGCCGTCTTCTGTTCCTGGCGCCGTCAACGCTTGCGTTACGCAGTATTTTTAATAGGAATTTTAGGTCATACTTCAAGAATACCCCTCTACATTGTGACACCATACATCTGGCGGCTTGCGGCCGACTTCGCACGGTAACGATCTGTCAAACACGACCACCTTTGCGCCGCGGCTGGCGCCGTATTTATACACGAAAATGCTGGTATTTTCGTACTTTCTAGATTGTTCTGGTGTTTAGGAGAGGGTTGTAGAAAACCCTACATTGTTATAGGCCGTTCTCGATGTTTCGATAGTGTTATGGATGGTGGATGGTGTTATGATAGGAATTCTGACAGTGCGTAAATTCTTTTTTGCTTGCCATTCCGAGATAATAGTATAATTAAAGAAATAATAGATACTAATTAAATCTGTAACGTGGATTACGTGAAAAGCCAGTGAGTCGTCGCTGTAATTATGACAAATGATATGATTAAACGTAATGTAATGTTATAAAAATGTTGTTAATAGCTTATTAATTCATCCATTGTCACACGCAGCTGCGACTGAAAGGCATTTATATACGATATATACAACAACGGACATTTCATTGTTAACTTCCTTTGAGCATGTAGCATTGTTTAATAGATTATATTTAAAAAGTGGTAATGGCCTTAATGAGATTTATATACTTCACGTATACAGAAAGAATAGTGTTGTGAATTTTTGTTGAACAAGATTTTTATTACAAGTGAAAAGATTTTAATTAACGGAGATAATTAAATTTATTCAAGGAGAGTGGTAAAATTTGTTAAGACATCAGAAATGTAAGATGAATTATTACATTTGTGGGGTATAAAAGCAAAGCCTATAAAGAAGGGATAAATACATCAAATCTAGAATTAAGTACATTAAATTAATAATCCTCGGTGATGGCATTTTTTTTTTTTAATTTTTTGGATATTGCTGCATTTGCTTTTATACCCCACATATATTGTAGGTACTATGGTGAAGGGGATAATTGCTAACATGTTTGTTATTTTATATGGACGCACAAGTAATACGTGTCACAGCAATATTCTTACTATTTTTACTCCCTTTCTTCTCGTAGCGTCTGCCGGAAAAACTTTGGATCGATTTTTAACCCTTTTCTCGTGATCCCATTGAGCTGAAACTCTGCAGGCAGACTTGTGGCGACGATAAAAATGATCTAACAAATTTTCGTTTAAAAATTTAATAATTATAGTATAATTTTGGATTTTTCGAAATTTAAACGGTTTTTTCAAATTGGAATCAATACAAATGAGTAATGACCCCGCGTAGTAACGCGTGCAGTAGGCACGAAACCTGATTCAATGAGAAAGGGAATATAATAAAAACTTGTTTTTTATGGGTTAGTTTTTATATGGGCTAACTTGCTTGTGTCCAGGAATGGAGCTCGAACCACCGACCACCTCATCACTGGGCGTCATGACCACTACAACAGGCTAATCAACATGATTCAGTTTCTAAAAATATCGTTATATAATTATTAATGCTGGTGTCACAATCCTGACGATTGTGATTGTGTGTATCTGAAAAATTGTGATTGAAACGATGATCTTTTTCAGTGATTAATTTTACAATTGTATTTGGAAGATGAGTATGACAATGTAACTCAATTCAGGCCCACCCTAATATTATGGCCATCAAATTTGCATCCTGACGGCGAGAGTGAGAGCAAGGGTCCAGGCTGCCGAGATGAGTTTTCTAAGGGGGGTAGCGGAGTCACACTGATGGACAGAGTAAGAAGTGCCGACATAAGGCACACACTCGGCATGGAGCCACTACTCCTCCATATAGAAAAATCACAAATGAGGTGGCTTGGATGTGTGCTCAGAATGCCAGAGGAACGAAAGCCAAAAATAATCTTCTTGGCAACCCCGGAAGGAAGACGACCGTTGGGTCGCCCCAGATTAAGCTGAGAGAAGCAACAAATAAATGTGTATGAAAACAAAATGTTTGACTCAAGCGGGAGCAGCGCAAGACAGGGGAATATGGAAGCGCCTTGTCCACTCTTTGGTCCCCTTGGACAAGGGGATGAAGATGATGATGATGTTTACAAAATAATCTCGATTTTTTTTGATATAGCTTGCCTTTGCTTTTGTACCCTACATATTCAGTATCAATCACATTAACGCCAATGATTCTGTACTGCTATTTACCATTAAAAAACATTTTTCCCGTACCATATACGTAACATAAGGTAATTCACGGCAAAACGTTATTTTTATGACTAGCAAGAATTTTTATACTTTTTGTTGGAATTTCACGCTCGTAACTTGTCTAGCTTACTTTGCCAGTAATATATTCCTGTTTACGCTGTTTGCACTGATGTTACGTTCCATTTTGTATGTTATTTATTAATTAACGCCCTTTAGGGCTTTTACAACAGATAGGTAGAGTGTACATTAACAGAATATATAGTTTAAAGAAAAAAAATTATAACATGTAAGCATAATAATGACATAAAGTGGAAAGAAAATACTTAAAATACAGGTACAAGTATATAAAGATAAATATAATATAAAGTAAAAAGCAAGTATATAAAAAGCAGAAGCATAAGAAAAACATAATATTCTAGAAATTTAAAAAAAAGTAATAATGTAGAGTGAAAAGATATAGCACAAGCTTTGAAAGTCATAATTTAATAAAAAATATACATACAAATACAAATCAATTATTAAGTCCAATTCGACAAATACTAGTAATCTTTCAATATACCTTTTAATACATGTTTTAATAATATACAATTATTGGCAAATACGTCCAGTTGCTCGTATCTGTTTGCTGGTCTAGGAAGCCTTTACAGTGGGGAATTCAAGAAATAGAAGAAAATTCCACGGCAAAACCTGCATGACTTCTAGTTATTCGAGACGGAACACGCAAGCAGGTACGTTCTAGTAGTTGAGGACAGTCGATAGATCATTAAATTCTTCTTCTTCATCATCAGTCTTCGTCTCTCCACTGCTGGATATAGGGCTCTTCCTTCCTTTTCCATCCTTCCTTGTTGTTTGCTAATTGTAGCCATTTCTTTCGGCACAGCGGCTATATCTCGGCCCATCTCTTTTGAGGTCTTCCGATCCTCTTATATTCTCCCAAGGTCTCCATTTCAAAACTCTGGGAGGCCATCTTGTAGCATCCTGCCTTGCAAAATGTCCTGCCCATTGCCATTTTAGCTTCGCTACACGATCTATGATATCCACTATTCTAGTTCTGCGCCTAATTTCGTCATTTCTAATTCTCTTAGGCTTACTCCAAGCATGGATCTCTGCATGGATCGTTGCGTGCATTTGAGCTTTTCTACACTTTTCTTTGTAAGGGCCATAGTCTCCACTCCATACGTCACCAATGGCAGTATGCATGATTCAAAGGCTTTTCTTTTTAGGCTAATTGGGATTTCTTTGTTCTCGAAGATATATTTGCCAAAATGCAAATATTGTCTTGGCAATTCCGCTGTTTGGTTATCGTTGTTCATTTGTTAGTTTGTGTAAAAAGAGAAAGTCCGTCACTATTCTATTATGTTATCGGCGAAAGGCGAGCAATGATACGCTTCGCGTTTCTTTTACGTTCCCGTTCCCGTTTTCCTTCAGTGCGAATCCGCCTTTATTCGTTTAGACCTTCGCCTTGCCCTTACCGCTGTGAAAAATATCGCTCGAGGTTCACGCTCGGGGTCCTTTTTTGTGTGTTTTTTCTTCGGGTCGCATGTCGGTATCCCTATATTTCTCAGTGCACGTTTATTTTCTGAATACACCTCTGAGGATTATGACTTTACGACATATTGTGGCAAATCCCGGGTCGCGGGTGGACTCGGATTTTATCGTTTCATTTCACGGAGTTGTGTGTAGTCAGAGGCGTAAAAAATATGTTTTCAAGATTTTTTGAACTGTTTTTGATTTAATAAGTAATACCAAGTTTTTACACTATATTTTAAGTAATTTTCAATAAATTTTTGAATAAAAATATTGTCACGTGTCGTGGCTGCGAGAGGCAAATGAAAACACTGGAAATTAATTAGCTATTAATTATTAAATGGACAACATGACTTTACACGAAATATACTTAACGCTATTCTTTAAATTAACTTATTTCGCAATGTATTACACGTATTTGAACACTTTATTATCGCTGGGTAACACTCCTATTTATCACGTGTAGTCAATTCTCGCACGTAGTATTTGTCGCATCTATTTATATATTGTAGAGCACTCTATTTATCACTTGTATTACATTCAATTCTTGCACGTAGAATTTATCGCATTTATTTATTTCGCCATTAAAGTAAGTACTCGCCCGATTATTTCGCTCGATATTTGTCGCTTCGCAATTCACGACTGGGCACACCTGGCCTTCGTCCGCTGCCCATTACGCACCGAACGATCTGTTAAAACAAAACTTCGCGGCGACCTCGATCCGCACTATTTATACCCAAAAACTGGATTGTCGAACCTCCTTGATTATTGAATAGTGTTTAGGAGAAGGTTCGCGTCGCTTCTAGGCTGTTCCAGGTGTTTGTAGACGCTTCCCGAATGCTGTAGATAATACGAGAGACTGTGCTAGATAGAGGCTTCTATGTTATTGTCATCATTGACATTACGATGGGATCTGTACGTAATTTCTTTTGCAATTTCGTTACAATATTGATTCTGAACCTAGTTATCAAGCTCGATTGTTTCAACTACCTCTATCGACTATCTAACTATCGACTGCTCAGTTTCACTGCCACTAAATCTAAATTTAATTTACCCTAATGGGTCTAAAGTCTGAAAATACAACTATGATGTAAATTGTGTACAGTTTATGCCTTTAACCGGTAGGGTGCGCTGATCAGATGTGCGCTCCCTAGACACGTATGCGAATTCGGCCTATTTCCCCTGCGTTTATGGATTTTTAAAGTTTATCATTGGTTATATCTCAATTTTTTGAATGAATGAACGAGTCCTATTTGTCAAGTAACCTCACTTGCCGGACAAAAAATCATTCCAAATGTCATCTTCGAACCGCGCATTAAACTCGTCGCATTAAAATGTCAAGATGAGAAGATTTGAATACGCGAAAACGCGGTCATGACAAGTTTAGCCATGATATTTCATCTGGACGCTGTGGATGAAGAAATTAATACGTTTGTAAGAAACAATCTTTCTTATATCATCTTTTAATACAGTGTATTTGAGCCGTAGAATTACAAAATCCGCTCCGGACATTTTTAATTTTTATTATCGTCTATTAAGTGTTGGGATAAAGATCTTAAAGATCCAGACATTGTTATTTTCAGAATACGGATGAATATCTTATGTGTTATTGCTTCCATGGTTTTATTCGATAAACATGTGCGTACATTTCTGACTGTAGATTTCGTTACTTATTTTCATAGCTAATGAGTCATTATTATACAAGTAATTATTAAGTCTGTATATTGAGAAACCAGAAACTGCAACTTCTTAGTTAAAAATGGTTGATTTTTACATGAATATAACCATCGCAAAAAGTGTCTAATAAACAGCAATCGTGCGTGAGGTTGCGCGGCATCCGACCGGTTAAAATAATAGCTAAATATAATCGAGGATTAATTATTCTTCGAATTATTCAGGTATGGACTGCTCCATGGCAGTTGCCGTACGCTATCTGTAAGAAGGCCCTACAGTTATTGTAGGATATCGTTAGAACCGTTCATCGGATCAACTTGAAATTTTCACAGAATATTTATGAAATATTGTACTTTAAGTAAATGCATTAAAATCTTTTAAGTCTGCATGGCTAACTAAAATAAATATATTAATGAGATCACATTTTCCTAACACAAATTCTCTGATGGAAATAATAGATTACAGAACTTACATAAAAACTAAAGCATGTATTACCGGTTTTCGGTAAGCCGATAAATAAATTTCAGGTAAATTGTTTTCCACATTTAAACGTATTATATAATAATATTTTCAAATTACGATGTGACGACATTTGCAGAAAGCAGGATCATTGAGTGTTTTGTTGTATGGTTCGTTAACCTGGAATTTCGTGGAATGTTCTCCTTCGTAACACAAGGCGCGCGTGCGCGTTGGGGATCCGAGACTAACCATCTCAAAAAAACTCTAATCAAGCTTGCCGTACTTTTTATTATTTATCCCCCTTTTTCGGCTTTTCTTTCTTGCGAAAAATACTTTTTAGTGTCCTCTGAACTTTCGTCAAGTCCAGTTGCACTATTCATTCTCTTTCAGCATTCAAAAAATTATGTTGAATTTTAATCTGGAAAAAATAATTTTAAATATTAAGGCCCCAGACCACTGACTGTGAAAAAATATTTTTTGTCATTTTTTTTTTCATTTTCTGAAAGATGCATTTGTTAAAAATATTTAAAAGAATCTCACCAAATATTTTAAAGAAATTTGTAAAATAGACCGAGATACAGCGGTTTAATTTTTATTTTATTTGTATGTTGAATTCTCCTTCAGCAAGACTTTGAATGCGTTTTTCTCAAAAGTACATTTTTCAACCTGGTTGCCAGCACATCAGGAAAACTACACATGCGATTTGTATGCGCCAAGTTGTAAACTATTTGAAAATCCAGTCTCTATGTCACCACTTAGGGATTTTTTTATAAATTTTTACGCGATGCTGTAAACCTTTATGTCTAGTTTCTAAAAATATTTTTATTTCATTTTTCGGTTGTATACTATGGGTTAATAGCTGTCAACCACCCAGCGGCAAATTCGTCAGAGTGTCCTCTTGGAAGCAGCGTACACTGAAAACTATACTTTAGATTTGAGTACAAAAATTTGTATGCAGTCTTCAATATGTATATATAATATATATATATATATATATATATATATATATACTATGAGTAATAAATAAATAAAAATCCATGTATCGTTTGCTTGAAAATAATTTCGAAAAACACACCTCATAACGCGCGCGCAGTGGTCTGGGGCCTTAATTTAATATAATATCAATATGGTTGAATCGTGCAGAAGCAATGAAGACAGGGGAACATGGAAACACCTTGTCGAGTCTTTGGACCCCCGGCTCTACTGGGACAAGGGACTGAAGATGGTGATGAATTAAATATAACGTAATTTTTCTGTTGAAGTCGTTATCGTCAAATTTCCTTGGATTCAATTGTATACAAAATCTAGTAGGTGTTAACTATGCGGTGTGGCTGCCAAAATTCTATTGAACAGATTGGCATTCCGGTATACAGTTCAGAGTTCTTAGGGCTTCCGTTTCGCCTTTTCCAAATTGCGTGCTTTGTTTGAGTTGTATCGGTCCAAAACAGTGGCGTGCATAAGGCATGTATTTAGGTTATGCTGCTAATATCAATTCTATAAAATACTATGCGGTGTAATATCACTAAAAGCTGTATTTATCTGAAAGAAATACACTCTTTCAGAACATTTTTTTTTGCTATAGTATACATGTGTGAGTCAATTTCCGCTCTTGAAAAATATTATCATATGCGGGGTATAAAAGAAAAGGCAGCAATATCCAAAAAAAAATTAAAGCCATCGAGGTATATACTAAATAATAATGTACTGAATTTGAGATTTTATGGGAAATATAGACTATAAATTTAGAGAAAACATGCTTTTGGAAGGGATAGATACATAAAATCTAGAATTTTAAATAAATTAATTTTAAATAAGTAATCCTCGTTGACATCATTCAAAACATTTTTTTAAGATTTTGGATATTACTTCTTACTTACTTACTTACTTACCATCACGCCGTTTCCCAATGGGGGTATGTAGAGAGGATAGAGCGCCACACTCTTCTGTCCTGACATACAACTCTCGACTCATCCACATTCGTACATATTTGCATGTAAGCTCGCCGGTATTACTGCCTTTGCTTTTATACCCTACATATAATATTTGAGATCAAGTTATTATGTGAAGGCATACAATTTTTGTATATTATAAGATAATTACATTCTATTGGAAGTCATACAATTAAATCCGTTTCAAATACACATTTGCGCTCTTATGTAACACGTCTGTTCAAGCGAAGACGTGTATTCGGAACACTGCGCGGCGCGGGAAATACAAGTACATAAATTGTCATGTGTTAGTCTCCTTTTGGAGAGGTACAGCGATAAAATTTATGTATGTATTTATAGTTTTAATAGAATAGAAAAAAATTAATAAACTGCATGTAATATTAAATAAATTTTTAAAAAGTATTCAGGGAAGATTTTATCAAAAATTATGCGAAACACATGCTTAGCTTTATTTGTGATTTTTCGTCTAGATGATTCTAGTTGACATGCGAGCTTTGATATATTTTTTGCGTTTATGTACACGCTTATTACGTATAACCAAAGAGATAGAGAATAACATAGAGACGAAATTCAGCTGCTGACAAGAAGCTCGAGTGGAGACAGGACCAACCATCTTTCTAGTCGACCGTTTAGTCATTTATGACGCTCCGTACATGCCACATGCCAGCTCGTTTTTAGATGAAAATTCGCCTTTTTAGTGGTTAAATTATTCAAATTGGTGGCGTGTTCTGTCAAAAATTGTTCAACGTGCTCTAATTCAATTTTTATTTAATTCAATTCAATTTTTATTTATTACATAATATGTACATTACAAACTTTATGTTTAATGCATACATCTTATGAATTTATACACATATATATATACATATATACACATATACATATACATACATATATACACACCCATATACATATTGTATATTCAAATAACAATTTATTATTAACTAATTAAAAGTGACCTGTAATAAATATCAAAACCAACAATATAGGATTTCACTGATAAGAAGTATTTTTTTAATTATTATTATACATTTTTCAGTCACTGAAATATACCCACCGATTTCAAAAATGCGTTAAGTCCAATTTTTATTAAATATTTTTTAAATATTGATTGTATAGTTTTTATGTATTTACTTATATTTTATTAATTACACCTACATGTTTCGGAAAAACCTTTTCATCGTAAGGTGTTTTATAAATGTCAAAATATCGAAATGAATAATGTATTTTGTTTTTTGCTTTTCTAAATTATTGGAAAATTATTTTTAAATATTGCTAAAGTTTTTGACTACTCGCAATTCGTCATGATCATAGAACAATGACGGATGTGCAAAAAATTCCGTATTGACTTTTTTGGATCGTTAAAAGTGAAAAAAAGAAGCCATTTAATGGTATATAAAAAGTGTATTTTTTTCTCATTAATTTAACTGTACTTATACGGAGTCGGTATAACGACGGTTCTGATTTGCGATCGTAGAACAATGCAGCATGCGTAAAAATGTCGATGTACTGCGCTGACTATATTTGAGGTTTGAAAGGTATCAAGTATAAATAACTAACCCAAGTTTTAAAGGAAAATATTTTGTAGTTATCGAGCTATGACATAAAGTGTCTAAATAAAACTTCAAACTGCTCTCTTGCAAACTTGAGAAAAATCACATGCTTCGTTATTCTACGATTATGACGAATTATTGGAAAAAATTTTAGAATTGGGCTAGTAGTTAAATTTAATTGATTATTAATAATATTTTGTTTACTATTACATGCTTTACCAGTTTCTAATGATTCTAAATTATTAAATTTCAGACGAAAATTATTTATGTGTATAATAGAAAGTCCTGAATTTTTATTAAAACTGTGATCATTTTCTAATAAATAATTTGCAAATTTATAAAAACCATGATTATTCCGACATGTAGGTGTAATTAATAAAATATAAGTAGATACATACAAATAATACAATTAATATTTAAAAATTTCAATCTACAATGTTGCTGAATCAATTGAAAAAATAATTCATTTTTCACAAAAAAAAATAAAGGGTATATAACTGTGTAATATTATTAGTTCGTCAAACAAATTTAAAAAATTTACAGAAATATAGTAACAAAACTTTTAAAAATATAGATAAAATATAAAAAAAGATTTTTAAAAAAAATTGCGTTTAGCTTATATACACATTTTAACATACAGAATGCCAACAGGTTGTCACTGAACCTGTTTAATAGTCTTAGTATGACATATGAGTAGTTTGTTGGTGTAATGGTTGGTGGTTCGGGTCCAATTCCAGGAGACCGACAAGTTAATCCTATTATAGTGGAGTGCACGCCCCTGATCAGAGCCATTCGCGGTTCGATCCTTTGCAGTCGGCCGGCCCGGCCTCGCTGCTTCTGGGAACTGAATTAGCATTCCGCGTCAGTCCGTGTCGTAACTTCCTTCGCACGTGCAGCAACAATTATATCGGTCTCGTTTCAGGGAAACTCCCCCGTGCGCGATCTAAGACGCAATGGATAAATAAATCATTTTTTGTTTACATTCTTTTAGCAATACCGCCGGGCGTATAATGTATGCGAATCGCTCAGTGCGATACGTCGCAAGTATTCACTTTTATAGCTGTCGTTACTACTTCCTTCATCCTTATACGTATTTTCTTGCACTGCAGTCTAGATGGAAAAGGCGCGGATCAAAACAGCAGTTTTTGTACAAATATATACATCTAACTAGTAACTAGTACCTGTCTATCAAGCAGGCGCATGCAGTGGGAACATTGAAGCAAGACGTGACATTGTAAACGTATATTGTGGAAAAAAAATAGAAGTCAAATATTTATGCTACAGATTTTTATGATATATCAAAATATGAATGCTATGATAACAATATTAGAAAATATATGTTGTATTCCGATTTTTTTCCAAATAATTGGTTACGTAAAAGTCATGCTGCGATGTTCCCACTGCACGCCCCTGCTATCTAGTATTTAGAAACTATTAAAATAAAACACAAATAACTTTGTTTTCACCACTATATTAGATTAAAAAATCTACATGTTTCGAGAACAATGTTCTCTTCATCAGGATTATTGTGTACTAATCTTAAAAGTTGAAACAAGCAAATATGTTACGGTGAAGGAGCGGTTGAGGGGGTTGGTGAGGGGAGGGGGGGGTTCGAGGTGTTGATTATTATGGGTCATTTGGAATGTTAAGTGGAAAAATATTCAAAATAGGATTATGCAAAAATTTCGTCTGTGTATTTATTATATTAGACTTAATATTAACATTTTTCCTAATTTCGAGTATTTCTAAATTATTTATTTGAGGTATCTTATAGTTGAAATGTAAAAATTTTAAGCCTGTGTTAATATCAAATGTATGGTCAAATTCTATTAGATGTTTTGCGAAATCAGAATCAATATTGCTAGTTAATGCTTTGATATGTTCTTTAACCCTAGTTTCAAAATTTCTTTTTGTTTTGCCAATATAAAAATTATCGCAATCGTTACAATTAAGTCTATAAACTCCTGATTTCATGATAGGATTATCACTATCCTTGTTATTTAGTATGGATTTTTTTAATTTGTTACTCGTATAAAAGGCCGGCTGAATTGAGTTAGGAATATTTTTAGTTATTATTTTTGACAAGTTATTTGTGTTTTATTTTAATAATAATGTCACCACAAAGTTCAAGCCTTCATACAGAAGAAGAAAAAATATTCTTCGAACAGTTATTTAGAAACATTCTAAAACGTCTGTTTCGGAAATGTTCGATTGTGTACGGTGATTATACTCGGTGACTGCATTCAAAACATTTTTTTTAATATTTTGGATGTTGCTGCCTTTGCTTTTATACCCCCACATATAAATGTTGACTCTTTATTTTCTTTTCAAAAAGATCACCTACTAATGGTAGAATTTTGGGTATTCAAATTTTATTTTTTCAATTGATTCAGCTACATTGTAGACTGACATTTTTTAATTTAATTCTAAAAAATTTTCAAATAATTGCGAGTAATCAAGAACTTCAGTAATAATATTTACAGATAAATTTTTCAAATAATTTAGAAAAACAAAAGACATTATTGATTTTGATATTTTGACATATATACAACACCCTGACGATGGAAAGGTATTTCTGAAACATGTAGGTGTAATTAATCAAATAATATAAGTAGATTATACAAATAATACAATCAATATTTTTTATACAAATTTTATTTCATGATGAGCCTTTAACTTTCGCTTCCATGGTATGTTAAATGCTAACATTATCTTTGTTCAGTGATATCGTAGGAAGAGACTTCGTAAAAATTAATAAAATCATTAAAATTTTACTGCTTGTTTAGTCTCTAGACCGTGGCCATTCATTACATTTTGAAATTCATAATCTGTTACTTTTTAAGCTCATTCTTGTGAGTTCAATGGATATTAATGCTTTGAAATGTATGCGGCTGTGCCTTAAATTTATTCGTTTCTGACGGAACCGTTGATGGTCTCTTCGTATGCAATTTGTGCGCTGCGAGACATAACGATGACTTGAACAAAATAAACATTGCCGGGTCTTGTATGAAAGTTAATAGTGTGTTTATTATGCCGAGTCACTGCGGCTCGATGGTGGTCCCTTATGGCTTGGATGACTGTTTATAAAAATGAACGTTCGTTTGTAAATATGTATATAATTTTCCTTGGAGTCCTGCGAAGGGCAACTTGATTATTATTTAAATGAATTAATGATAAACGCATTTCCGTATGAACGCGCAAACGTGTTCAGATTAACCGACACCGGACCTTTTCTAAATGTTTAAATAATTGAATTATAATACGGTTGAAAGCAGTAAGCTCTAATTCAATTAATTCTCAGCTGTTGCGGTGGTCCTAACATTTATTTATTTTATTTAATTATCCTCGAAATTTTTTTATCTTCACTTTAGACTTTCAGATCTGACTTCTATTGTCATACGTATGTTCGGCCGTATTCTGAAAGTAGCAAAGTTAGGATTTTAGGATTGTTATCCCAACGCTTAATATACGAGAATAAAAAATAAATAAACGAAACGAAGGTGTGCGTGGGTGTTTGTTTCTTTCAGTTTCTACTTGAGAAAGAGGGGGACAAAGGAGGACATGACGCCCTTGACGGTTATTCGTCAAACGTCTAAATAAATACGAGTCCAACATGACAATGACAATTTTGCCATAATTTTACATTAGGACGCTGTATGAGAAGAAATTAATATATGACATAATCTTTTTTCTACAGCGTTAGTACTTATAGTCGAAACATGAGAATTGTGTAGTTACGATAGGTACTTCGGTAATCATTTTGAAGCTCTGTCAGACCAGACCGCCTGGATAAGAAGGCACGGAGAAATCAGTACCTTTTCTAAAGGCATTGCAGACATCGGACACTGCAAATAAAGGTTTTTACTTTGAGGGAGATATGTGAAAATATACAAATCTCCTTATTTAAGTACGACTAGGGAATGCAATCCCGAGTCGGGATTGCCCTTTCGGGATCCCTCGAGATTAAAATTTCCAATCCCGCGGGATCCCTACGGATCGGGATACGAATACTTTTGTGTTTATTTTGTTTATAGAGCTGAATATCAATTAACGACAATGCCTTTCATTTTTATATCAGCAATTTTAATAAAATGTTCATTATTAATCATTGCATTAATGTTTTTCTAGGCATTTTTCCAATCATCAATCAGTCAATACAGTAGAGTAAAAAGTAGTAGTTTTTATTACTGTGTTAGGTTGATAAAATACAGCAACTATTATTCAAAGCTATTTTCATTATTTGAATGTGACATGAACATACGTTTTAAGTACTTACTAAAAGTTTTATAGACATATTTAATTAAACATACAAAACATTAAAAATGCTGATCAATTCCGATAATATCGTCCGATTTTTCGATTCGGGATTGATCTCGTGAAATGCCTCGAGATCTCGCGGGATCGGGATTGCAAGTACGACGAACACCGACGCATACATACGTCTCGCTTACTTTTTATTTTTATTCTCGTCTAGTTAGTGTTAGGATAGCAATCTTAGGATCCCAAATTTCGATTTTCTCGGAATACGGCCGATTGTCACGGAATTGCGGCGGTGGGAAGGAAATAAAACACTTGAATATAATTCAACAATTTAGAAGTTAATGTAATGCTGGCTGTATCTCTTTCTAAAATGCATCATTTTGAAACATAATTTCCATAAGTTCGCATTTATTCTTGTTAATATTACTAGTGTAGGACTGCACAGATTTTGTATAAAGTGCGCTTGAGGTGAAATTTTTATGTAAATGACGTCACATGTATTGTCCCCTTTTTACTCCCTTTCTTTTAACTCGTAGCGTCTGCTTGCTTGCTTGTCGGTCTAAAAAACTTTGGATCGATTTTTAACCCTTTTCCCGTGTTCCAATCGAGCTGAAACTTTGCAGACAGACTCGTGGCGACAATAAAAATGATCTGATAAATTTTCGTTTAAAAAAAAATTAATAAATATAGTATAATTTGGGATTTTTCGAAATTTTAATGGTTTATTCAAATTGGAATCAATACAAATGAGTAATTAGCCCGACGCGTGTATAGGCATGAAACCTGATTCAATGAGAAAGGAAGTATAATAAAAACTTAGTTTTTATGGGTTAGTTTTTATCATAATTATTTTGAACACATCTTGGTCGCTGGAAGGCGGGCAGTGGGTCGCCCCGACTATGTTGGGATAAACATCAACAAAGTTATGAAGACAGATTGGGTTTTTATTGGTCTTCAATTACTGAAACAGGGCGAGACAGGGGAAGATAGTAGCGTCTTCTCGAAACAAGGGAATGAGAATTGTGATGATTATTTTCATTAATATTGATGGTTCAAGGCATGAGAAATCTTCTTTTCTGTCTCGAACCATCGTGCACCGGGGTAATTTGCATGTCAGTCACGGCGGATGAGCTCCTCTGACATAACGGTGCTATTTTACGTTTTTTTGCAAAAAAATTCCAATAAAATGATAGTTTAATAGGCACCTTAATAATAAGTGCTAGTTAAGAAAATAAAAATAATTAATCAACGTGTATATGATGTGTAACATTTGACATCTCACAATTAAAAATATCAATTTAGCATTTGTTTAAATGCAAGCAAAGAATTTAAACAAAATTTTAAAAAGCTTTTACCTATATATTTATTAATTAGTAAATACAAGTAGAGAAAATGTATGTGCATTTATTTATTATTGAATTTTGCCGCACTAGGTAGGTAACGTATATCTACATACATGCATACGCATTTTGTTTAGAAATGTGTTTGGTCATAGATATATTTTTTTAAATTTGTTTTCATCGGTAGTGTGACGTCATACATATTGTATTAAAACTTTGAATAAATATTTAAAAATAATCACATAAATTACATAAAATTTGAGAATGTAAATCATTAAGGGTAATTATTGTTTACATTAATGTAAAAAAAATTAAGTATTCTTGGATAGTTTCGAAGATATAAGCCAAAATATATCAAAGTAACAATATCCTCGCGCTTGACACCAGCCCTGCAACATATATACAAAATCTGAAGCATCGGCTGGAAGTGTGCGTCTTCGCTGTGATGGCACTCGCTGGACATTGATTTGTTTATAAACGATGATTTTTTGTCCATCACGTGTGCCCCGCGCGCGCTCATTGGTTAAATGAAATTGCGCGCGTCTTATTTCCTGTTACACATTTCCGTTTCTTTTCACGAAATCACTGCCACAGATTGCGGGAAAGCGAGAGGAAATATGTTACACATCAAAAACCATCGAATTTCTACCTAAATTTTACATTCCCAACGTGGTGTAAGCCCTTAAACGATAACAGGTGATACTTTATACCCATACATATAATTAATTGGATAAGGTATATTCTGAAAATCAGCTTCATTATTTTATTATATCAGATTAATTTATACGCACAATTTAACCCCCTAACAAGGGTTACGCATAAACATTTTCATTTGTGTATATATTGTATGTTGAAGGGTTATTGGGGTACCTATTAAATTCGAATGTCCCGTTTTATGTTTCAACCCTCATTACTTTAAATCCATACAAGGGATGTTACTTAAAATATTATTTTTAGGTGTGGAAAATAATATTTTTATTTGTTCAATTTTTAAACCTTCTCATCTTGAAGACAATTCGTTAATTATAATTCGTTATTTTATAAATATTCTATATAATATCAGAGAATAATGATTGTGTAAGTATACTTCGATTCGATGGCACGGCTCTTTGAAAGCACATAAAAGTTTTAAAAGTAAGATATTTCCTTTGGAAGAATATAAACTTTTTAAAAGCAAAAGTAAAGTATTTATTATGTATAACTCTTCGTGCTTCAAGAATGATCATTTATCAAAATGCGTCAGATATTCAAATTTAGAATGCTGCAAAGTTTTGGGATCCTAAACGCAATTTGAGTACCTATTGGTCTTATATCGTGTTCAAGGAATATTGCTTGCTTGAAATTTGATTTAAATTTCATCTTTAAACAAGACTTAATGTACCTATCTCACGTTTCAAAGTATATACGTATTATTGTAATATTGTTTCCTTACATCCGTCTATCCGTATCGCATTGCAACAATAAATAAATAAAACAAGATCTGGTTGTAATTCTATCCTCTGGAAAGTATGGACTTATCGCGTCGAACCATGTAAGTTATTTTGATAATGTAGTTTCTGTATTATCGTATTAAGTTTTTTCAAACGGTGCCAAGATTTACATATCTAGGATCCCTGATAAAAGACAACAATAATACTACAGAGGAGATCCAGAAGCATAATGAGCGCACATCGCTGTTTTTTCGTCTACAAAAGAGATAAAATCCAGATAAAATCCAGACTGCTGTCAAAAAACACTAAGATATTAGTATACAAAATGTTTATTAGACCAGTGCTCACATACGCAGCTGAGACGTGGGTAATAACTAATGGGAATGAGCGAGCACTGGACGTTTTTGAAAGGAAAATTTTGAGGCGTATCTTCGGATCGGTTCTAGAAAATGGGCTCTATTTTCTGTTTAAGGAGTTAAACGTCACAAAATTTATAAAACTGGGAAGACTTCGGTGGCTGGGTCATGTGGAGAGAATAACCGAGCATCAAGCACCAAAGTCCCTGCTGAACTCAATTCCGATAGGGCGAAGGAGCTTAGGAAGGTCAAAATTAAGATGGAGCGACAACGTCCTCAAAGACATCTGCCTTGGACTGGAGAAAGCTGGCCCAAAACCGAGATGAGTGGAGGAAGACTCTTGAGGAGGCCAATACCCACCAGGGGTTGTAGAGCCAAGAGTAATTATGATTATGAAGAAGTGACGTATTAAGTTTTTATTTTCCTTAATTTATTTAATAAATAATTGATTCAATTTAAGTTTATTTGTCTGTCATCTTAAGCTAAGGATCGGTTGAACCGATTTTAATACATTGGATTTCTCCGGCGGGTTAGGCATTTCTCTGGAAAGGTTTTAAGCTATATATCATCGCGATGTGATATGCTGAGAGGTAAAGTAATAAAAGTCGCGCGTGCGGCACACAAAATTTCATACGGCAGTTAAACGAGACATGTCGAAATAATGTATGAGAGACTTTTAGGGTATCGTAATATACAAAATGTTTCATTCACGATATTTTAGATATTTATTTACTGTTTGTGATTGTTACAGGGATACCAGTGAATCACACAGTTTGTGAATTGTGAGCTCTTTGCTAGTCTTTATCCGGGCAAAGCTCGATTTTATGCTTAGACACCGGGGGTCTCGTAGTTAGTAGAAAAGGCGTATAAACATCAAGAATATTTTTGAATAAAAAAATATTCTTCATGTTTATAGCGTTACCTTTGTGGTTGTGAACTAATTATGAATTTTAATTAATTAAAATTCATAATAAATATTCTTTACCTTTGCTTTTTAGTGAAGTTTTAATTTATTATTCAATATTTCCAACCTATCTTCTATAAAATATAAAATATCATATTATGTCACTTTCACTATTAAATATTATATATAAAATATTATTTAATAGTGAAAGTGACGTACCATGTCGATTCATTCGCTTTGATAGAAATCGAATAAAATGATTAAGAATTCGCAAAATAATTGGATCAAATTTCTGCATGGTTTTAATCTTTTTATTTGACTTGTTTCAAAGCAAAGAATTTTTAATATTCTGTATATATTACTTTCATGGTACTGCAACGTCTTACAGAAAAAAGGTCATACATATTTAAACTAAATTTAATCTAAACTTTGATGTCACTTACGAGTATCTTCTTACCTGTTGACGTTTCACCCAAAGTGTAAAGCGTAGTTTCTATTCAAAATTAGATGAAAAAACTCCACGAAATACGAAACATTCTGTACATAAATTTTTAAGTCTGTCTGTGTATTCTCTATAATCCTACACCCTTTAAGCGATCTTAACTAAACTTTAGCACTCTGCACAAAACACTAGTGCTTCTCTGACCACACCGCCTTTCCCCTTGATGTAAATGTGTATTAAATTGCATGCCTCCTTCTTCTTCAACTTTATTTAGACTCGAGAGTCTGTTTGTGTAGGAGTTTCCTCTTGTGATGCTGAATTCCAGGTATTCCTCCATCGCTTTGGGGGTCTCCCTGGTGGATGCGGTCCATCTGGTATACGCCATGCAGAGCTGTGCATGGTAATCTTGCTGTACTCATTCTCGGTACGCGTTGGCACCAGTATCGTCGACGCTGTCGGCTCCATCTGACCACACCTTGAACCTCGCAGACCTCTCGGATTGCTCATGCGATCATGCAGAGTCTTCCCAGTAATAGCACGCAGAGTTCTCATTACAGTTGTTCTTAGTATGCTCTTCGTCTTGACAGTATCCGCGCTCGTCTCAATACCGTATGTGAGAATAAGTCGCATACAGGTCTTATAAATGCGTACCTTGCTATCTGTTCTCATACCTTTATTCCTCCATACATCTCTCAGGCAGCCTGCCACAACTGCAGCCTTATCTACCTGAGGCCTAACTTCTTTGGGGAGGGTATGAAGCTGAGCATTTCACTGCCAACGTATCTGAACTGGGTTACTTGTTCAATGGGCTCATCACGCACTGAGATTCTGAGATCTCTGAGTCTGAGAACAGATTGTCTGAAAAAAGAAATAATATCATTATCTTTAAAATTGGTAAAGGACACCTGAAAGACGCCTCAAATGATCGGATGATGACCAATGACCGATGATTACTTATTAATGACACTTATTCTGTCTATAATTTTCTTTTTATATTATCTACCTTGGTTTTACTTATTCTTTATTTTTCTTTTTATTCTTCTTATAACGCAACCGTGAAATTAGATATTTAAATGGAGTCTTAATGAATGGAATGGCTACTTACCTCATTTACCACATTTGTGCAGTTTTTTGTGTGTATCGTGTTGCTATCTTATTCTTAAACTCTGTCGCTATCATATTCTTATCATTAATAATGTTTTGATGCATTAGAGGCGTTTATTAGATAAAAGTTATTTAGCTAATAAACGCCGATTTATCGGCACTGAATCTGAACTCTAAACGGTCATGATTTTGAATGGCATTCATTACAAATTATGTCCAGTTGAATTTTGCACCACAATAAAGAAGGCAACGCCGAGCACGGACAGCGAATTGTTTATAAAATAAGACGACGGGTTTGTTTCCATTATTTCTTCGTGCGTCGAGTATTTTGTTACAGCCTGTATACATTTTGTTTACATACAGCGCCGGTCATAATTATACATTCTGTACAATAGTGCGGCCACACACAGAGGGCGTATTCTATTACACTGCGCGTTAAATAAAAGGCGCGTATCATGTGGGCGGTAGTTACTCATTAAATGGATTTTTGTGTATTTTTTTTTTACGCAAGGGGAAGGTGATCCTGGCGCGCCATCTAGCGTACGCAGCATATAATAATAGTAATTAATGCCGGAGCGGTTTGAAATATCAACTCGATTTTAATATCTACGCTACTGTATATTAATAACTGTTGAATTATTTGTTCATTAAATTTTTTAATTTTATTTGTTCACGCCCACTATAGGCTCGTACATAAAAATGTTATAATATAGAAAGAATTATATAAAACAATATCAGGTATAAGCAGTGCGTATAGATATGAAATTATAAATTCCTAGCACGTGTTATATAAAAAAAAATATTACATAAAATTCAATAAGTAACATAAAACAAGTTCAGGTATAAGATTAGTAAAATATAAAATATATAAATATAAAGTTCCGACGATTCCGTGTTCACATCTCTATTAAAAAAAAAAAACATGTATAAGCAGTAAAAGGTATAAGGAGTGAAAGTATCAGGTATATGCATTAAAATATGAGTATAAAAATTAAAAATATAAAGTACAAAGCAGTAATGTGTATAAAAAAATATTACACATAATTACATGTATATTTTAATAGTGGAATAATAAATTTAATAATTATTTTAATAGTAACGAAGTAGTATTGTCTATTTAAGTCGTTTTAGTAAGTAAGTAAGTAAGTTAATCAAACAATTTAGACGAGATATACTTGTATAAATAAATATGTACGCGCAATATTTTTACGATATTCGTCAAGATATCTGTCAAGTAGGGTGCACGTCAGGAACATCACCAAATTTCCAATGAAAGTGGGGGTACACCAAAGATCGGTCTTCAGCCCACTGCTATTCATAATAATAAGGAATTATCTAACGATTCAAGAAATGAGCAGTATTCTCAAGATTATGCTTTTTGCAGATGATGTAGTACTGATAGCAGGTAACCATTGCGACTTACAGAATAGCCTAGAAAGGTGGAGAAAGATCCTCGAGGATAATGGTCTAAAAATTAGCAGGAAAAGGACGGAATATCTATACCTGTCATTTTAAGACATAAATGCTGTAACGCCTTCAATGCAACTGGATGGGGAAACATCAACCAACTGTGGCGCATTTAAGTATATGTGCACTCATTCACAGAGACGGAAGATGTGCAGCGGATGTTGACCAAAGAATAGGTGTGGGATGGATGAAATTCAGATCCGTAACAGGAATCTTGTGTGACCTGATAATGCCTATAAAACTTAAAGGAAAGATATACCAGACTATTGTTAGACCCGCGATAATGTATGCCTCCGAATGCTAGACTTTGTACAACTCCTTCTCTAGGCAACTCGAAACAGCAGAAATGCGAATGCTTAGATGGTCGGCAAGGGTGACACTAAAAGATAGCATTTGTCTTCCTCTGGGTGACTGGAGCTTCATCGACAGTCATCCAGAGGAAGACCAAAGAACTCCTGGATGACTCGATGTTCCAAAATACTACAGAGAAACGGCCTGGATGAAAGCGATACCCAGAACCGAAGAAGATACAGCCTGAGAACGGGAAGAACCAACCCCAACAGCCAACCTAGGCAATGAGATGGAACAGTGCAAAGAAGAAGAAGAAGAAAACGTCAAGACATCTGTCAAATGCTATTTTGATCAAAGTAGCGGAAATAGTAGCCCGTGTAAAGCAAACGATTTCCTTCAACTTTTAACATAATATTAGTATTTATTTTGTAAAATACTCATCGTGTCAAAATTGACGTAGTGTACAGTGTTTTGTGATCAATGACTGTTGTGACAGCGCATATTAATAGGAACAGACCCGTTCAATTGTTATTTGTCATTATAATTTGAGTTCTTTTTTACTCAAACTTTCCATACTTGCTTTTGCTTACTTACTGTACATTTAAATTTACACAAGTCGTATTTATATTTTCTGACCACAGACCACCAAACTATATTGATATAAACTAACGGAAATTTCTTGGTACGCACCGTGTTGTTTTTTTAATTTTTTAAATTTACCCTAGTAATATTTATTCTTTCTGACCACAGACCACCAAAATATATAGACATGAACTAATGGTCCTATCACACGCACATGTATCACCACACTCTTGCATGTGCATGACAAACGCACGTTTGTACACGGTACACCGTGCGTGTAGTTGATGTTTTGTACACGGTGTAACCGGCATGCGCATGCAAAAGTGTGGTGATACTTGTGCGTGTGGTAGGCCCATAACGGAAATTTCTTAGTACGCACCGTGTTTCCACCGCTAGATCCACTGTTTGACTGAATTAAAAAAATACATTTATAAATTTTGATACACTAATGAAAAAAAGTTAATTTAATAAATCAAAAAATCCGACGGCGTAAAAAGTAGGTAAACTTTAAATAAAATCTGAAAAGAAAGAAAGAAGTCCAGTAGTCTAGAATCCTTTTAAGTAATATTGAATAACAACACCATTGAAATAGTTTCGTGATCGATACACACATAAAACAAATAATAAATTCGTTTTATGTGTGTTTCAGTTTTGAAAAAAATTTCATTATATAGTGCATTGCCAAATTATTTGTTAAATATTTTGGAGGAAACAATATTACATATTTAATGTTCGTGTGTAAAAGATTTTTGTTGTACCGTTAGTTTCCCGTAAATATAAGAAGATAGTCTGAAATTTTCCATATGATGGTAATTTTTGCTGATTCTTTTCTCGTGATACTGCATAAAAAATCTTTACTACCGATTCTCCCTAAAACTTTGATATACACGCGCGCACCCCTACAGAAAAACGCACCCACTGCCGATGACGTAACATTTTCATTAATGTTTTTTAAACCCCGACGCACGTACCTGAAAATGATGCTTTTCCGTCCGCTACACGTAATGTAGGGCGGCCACCCCCGTCACGTCTGCAGGAAGCCTCCCCGGGGAGGGTGCCACACGCTGCGACTCGCCCCTCCTGCTTATTGTAATAACGGTTACCTGGGTGGGTAACTGTTAAGCCATGTATTCACTAGGGGACGAATTGCCCCTCAACATCACGCGCGGCTTAGAGTCTACATGCCGTGGCAACGTTGTCGTGCGCACGGTACCCGAGCGAGCTCACCGCGACATTGCGCCGAGCGTCAGTACGACGTGGTATGTTTGAAAGTGAATGCGCATGCGCTGTATTCATCAACATGACATTAGTGTGGGAAAAGGAATATTTTTGATTTAAAATTGATACTGCACTCAACTTTACATATATCTTCAATGTATTTATCAGTTCCATACAAACTTCTGGTACTATTTTACTGATCAGTTGTTTTGAAACTCTAAAAGAATACGACAAGGAAGCATAGGAATCTCCAGTCGACAAGTATCTCAATGTAATTGCAAGTCTAATGTGAGGGCCAACAGCTTTCCGTAATATTGTGTCTTTCTTGGCTATGGAAGGCCCGATCATTTGTAATAAATTTTCAAAATCAGTTGTTATCATTCGAGTGAAATTGACAAAAGATCCGTCACACATTCGAATATCGCATAGAACATCCATCCTTCTTTCTCTTTGCAGTAAATAATTTCGCACCCACCACCTTTTTCTCCTCTTACGTTTCGATAAACTTGTTAAAATAAATAGATACGCAGCTGTCATCACAACCTCATCGGGCGACATTTCCGCGACAAGTGATATATGGGTCCCGGTGTGTACAGCTGCCGGCAAACTTCTTGAAATTTTTTGGCGTAGTGGGGGAATGCGCAGAAGGCAAAATTTAGGTCTCTTTGGTGGAATGGTATATCCGCAAACTTACCTCCACTACGCCGTAAAATTTCAAGATGTTTGCCGGCAACTGTACACGTCAAATGACCGCGTCATTGTCCCCGAAACATGAACGTAGATGTTGATGCGACATGTCGCGCGGAATGTTTCGCGATTTGTCCCCTAGTGAATACATGGCTTTATTGTTATTATAACACAAACCACTTCGGGGGTTATTTGCGCCCACGGCCATATTATAAGATGTCAGCGGTGTCGAGTGATTTAATCGTCACCGCGTTGTAATATATTGGGCAAGGAGCCGTGTGACCAAGTGCCACTTGACCCCTGGAAATTATATCAATCGGTTATGTTAATGCTCTTATTTTCGACTGGATTGTTAGTAATGTATGTCATGATCATATTTACGTACGTCTCTATAATATATTTTTATATTTATTTTAGGTGTACCCATAAGTAATCAATTATTTAAGTGGCAACAAAAAAAGAATTTAACTACATTTAATTTTATTTTTAATCGATTTAACCTCCATCGTTAGGTATCTAGGACCTTTTGCCATCTTGTTGGTAGACTTTTAAGAAAAATATGCTTCTAGGTGTTTTTAAAGCGTCATTATCAAACCCTACCGGGCGCCCACTTCGATCGCTATCAGACAAGTCAAAATCACCATCGGAAAATTTTATAAATCGACGTTGGCACTTATTTACTTTCAATACGTCTCCATACACATCACAAATTTTCTTTGTTACAACCGTTCCATTAACACCCGATCGAAAATGAAACAGCACGCAATGACGTAAATGTTCTTCAGTTAGTTGATTGTCCGCCATTTTACAGCAGAGTAATAAATTTTTTAAAATTTAATTGTCACAAGTCACAAGATCACGGATTATAATATTGCGTCTTTACATGATCACTTTACTGAGCTTGACTGAAGCAAACATTCCACACCAAAAATAATTTATTACTTATGGGTACGCCTATTATTATAGTATACAGGGTTATTTGAAAAACATTAATATTCTTGCAGGACTATATTACTGCTTTAATTATGAGTCGAAAAAGGCTAAGCAACCGTGACCAATAGTTATGGAGATATGCAACATCTAAGTTTGCATTTTTATAAAAATATTTCTGTTTTTTTTTTAAACGTTAAACAATGCGCCGACAAAACCAAAAATAAAAGATAATGAAAAAAAAAACTTTTTTAACCTAACCTAACTTCCACTTGTAATGACGTTGGGAAATATTGTGAAACAATCCATGGAAAAGTTTATATTGAACAATGGAACACATTAAAGGAGAAACTTTATAGAAAAACTTCGAATTTCATCTAGAGGATCTAAGATATTTTTTCCTTGTCAACATACACCCTCATTGTGCTAAAATATAATATCAAAGAGATGAAATTATACTTTTCTTGTGTCAGTTGCATTCACAACGCGTTGCGTTTAGTTCATATTTACTCTTCAGCTTTGTGAAACATTAACATTAAATACCTATATGAAAATAAATATCCTCATTTACTTTTGTATTGCTCGTTATTATCGGGACACCAAAAATTTTCTCCCCGTTTCTCGAACATCTCTTTGGTTGAGGATATGTTCGACAATTTGGAATTTGGTTGTGTCATTTGGTCACCTCATTATATAACTTACAAAAATATGATAGAATCTGTACAGCATAAATTTCTTCGCATGCTCACATTTAAGTGTGATCTGGGAAGCACTTTAGAATCTTACCAAGAGCGCTTGGAATATTTTCATGTAGACAAATCGGAAGTTGGAAGACTAATTGCTGACTTAATATACATATATAATATAATACAATGGCAATATTGATTCAGAATTTTGTATAGAAAACATAACTTTGAATGTTCCTGGTCGCCGACTTGGGACACATAATACATTCGCTCTTTCGACTTACAATAACAATATGGCCCACTTAAATTCTTTATCTCGAATGTTGAGGTCATACAACAAAATGGAAAATAACCATAACGTCCTTATTGACATATTCCATGACAGTTTCCGAGAATATAAGAGAACTATTACCAAATTTGTGAAATTAGCTGTTTAGTCTCTTTATTCAACGTCACTCTACAAAATCACTTTTTTCTGTTCTTTCTTGTATATGTTTTAGCCTTTATTACTCCCTTTATATTAACTCGTGTTGTCTGCTTACTTGCTTGACGATAAAACTTTGGATCGATTTTTTACCCTTTTCTCATGATCCAATCGAGCTGAAACTTTGCAAGTAAACTCGTGGAGACAATCAAGAAGATCTATCAAATTTTGGTTTAAAAAAAATATATATTATATTTTTGGATTTTTAGAAATTTTTAGTGGTTTTTTCATACAACTTACTAAGTTGTATAGAGATTACGACGCATATGGTAGACACTAAACCTGATTATAGTATAATTTTGGATTTTTGAAAAAAATTTATTACTCCCTTTCGTAGCGTCGCCCGACCGAAGCCCAACGCGTAGGTTAAGGGCGAAACCAGTTTCCACTAGTAAATGAGAAAGGGAGTATAATTAAAACTTGTTTTTTATGGGTTGGTTTTTTTTATCTCTATGTTAGCCATGTTCACATTTAAGTGATGAAAATCATTTGAACTAATTGAATTATAATTGTATTAACTTTATCATGTTGTGTGTTTTTCATTATTTGTGAACCACTATAATAAATAAATAAATAAATAGAGTTTTTTTTTCTCCAAAATAACATGTTCAAAATTGTCCGAGAACAGAGGTTCCACTGCATTCAAAAACATCTTTGTACGTCTGCGCCAGGACGCCTGATTGGTGTCTCTGAATTGCTGCAGTTTCCGCAAATGGACCTCGCAACAGAGCGCGAGTACGGCGCTAAGTACGGACAACGCGGAGTAACGACCTTAAGATGCAATTTGCTCGTGTGCGATTATTGTGATGTTGCCATGTCGTGTCCTAAGCACTAAACGGCACGCGACATTGTATTTCTCCGCGCCATCAATTCGCGCATTGCAACATCCACGTCTGCAGTCTGTAGATGCCGTTGTGGGCACGCTCGCATTTTTCTTAACGCCGGCCGCACACTGGATGCGTTTTCGTACGAAATTGAGTAGTACGTCTACGTACGAATACGCAACTACATTCCTGACCTTCCAAGTAGTATTGAACATCGCACACTGTACACGATTTAGTAGTGCGTGTACGCACGTATAGATGCGACGTCCGACACGATCTGGATTTGTTCGGAAACTTTTGCGATTTCGTACGATGGATATTGAACAATTTGTTAATTTGACACATGACCACAAATGTTTGTGGGACCAAAGTTACGCAACTACGTGACCATCAGCGCAGATCATGGCGGAGAATCTCTAAAGGACTAAAAAATACCTGTAAGTTAAATAATTTGGTTTAATGAAGGTAAGGTATAATTATGTACTTCGAACCAAAAAAACTTTTAAATATTTCTCCGATGTTATTGTTGCACTTCGCTTCTCCCCAGCATTTGTGATTCTATTATATAGATAGTCACGAAATTTGTCATTATTTAAGTCTGCCATAATAGAGATTTCCAGAAGATACAGATTATTCATTTGGCACAAACGTTATTGGAGAAATGCGAAAAGTAACTGATCATGACCAACGCAAAATGCAATCAATGTGCGCGCTCCATACGTACGAAAATAATCGTACGAATACGTACGTAATAATTCGTATCCAAAGTGCGGCCGGCCTAAAGCTGGCCATTCTCTGCAAATGCATATTTCGGGGTTTTTTGTTTTTTATGAAAGTGTGGATTTTTATTATTCATTTATATCAGTATGTATATTCTAGACTGGAATTTTTTAGGGCAATAACTTAGATAGAACCTTTGTTCTTATATAAAAGTAATAAACTGAACATTATTTGTAATAATTAAGAAAATATAAGCATTAATCGACAGGCCACGGCGAAAAAAATCGTTTTTAGTGACTAAGCGGAACAAAGTTTTAATGAATATTTATATGTACGCATAATATGCTTTTTTTATAAGTATAAAGTTTACTTCATTATCTAGAATCCGTACTTAGATAATTAAGAAATGTTCAATACTAATAAAGTTATAATGTTTTAAATTTGCAAGAAATTTTTACGTTTTGTGTTGATTCTGAAACGCTTTTTATTATGTTGGATCGACTCGATGCATTCATTGTCTCTTTGTGACAAATCGTCACCAAATCCAAGTTATGCAGAGAATTGTGTATTTTGAATAGGTGAAGAGGTGCTCGTATGTATCTAAGTTCTTATAATCGAACAGATAGGAGGTGGATCCTTACTTTTGGTTGGATACGCAAAGCGCAATTGAAATCATTTGTGGGGTATAAAAGCAAAGGCAGCAATATCCAAAATTAATAAATGTTTCGAATGTAGTCACTGAATGCAGTCACAGAATTATATTGAATTCTAGATTTTATGTATCTATCCTTTTCAAAATCATGTTTCCTATAAATTTATAAACTATGTTTCCTAGAAGTGAGCCTGGAATTGGCAAAAAAGGAATGTAAGTAGACCGAATGTGCTGGAAATGCGCTCACTAAGGCGCTTGTGTGGAAAATCTTTGGACGAAAGAGTGAGGAATAAACAAATTAGAAGTGCGTGAATGCCGGCTGTAGTGTGGTAGATAGAATATAAAAAGGAGTACCGAGATGGTGTTGGTCATGTAGAACGTAGGAAAGGATGGTTAAGAAAATGTATAGGGCAAGTGTTGAAGGCTTCAGGAATAGAGGGCGTCCTCGAGTTTTCGCGGTATTCCTGGCAGTATTGGAGGATGGCCCGGTTAAAAGCCTTATAACCGTAGAGCAAGCATGAGGAGATGTATGAATGCAGCCGAAGCTAAAGTGGTGTTCCAGGATCGAGGAATATGGCGTTCATTCCTCTCTTCCTACCCCTTCGGGGAAATGGCCTGGTGGATAGTTATTTAATTTGTTATTTTCCCCACAAATTCTCGAATTCAGTACATTGTAAATTAGTAATCCTCGATGACTGCATTCAATTTTGTTTTGGATATTGCTGCTTTTGCTTTTATACTCCACATTTGGAGAATTGTGTCGAAAAATGTTTTGAATGCAGTTTTCGCAGCCATTAACGAATTTAAATAGAATTCGTAATATTTTTACTCCCTTTGCCTGCCGAAAAACACTGGATCGATTTTTAACCCTTTTCCCGTGATCCAATCGAGCTTAAACTTTGCAGGCAAACTCGTGGCGACAATAGAAATGATTAAAAAAATTAATAATTGTAGTATAATTTTGGATTTTTCGAAATTTTTTATTGCTCCCTCTCGTAGCGTCGCCCGACTCGAGCCCGACGCATGGGTTAGGCGCGAAACCTATTTCAACTAGTAAATGAATTAGGGAGTATAATAAAAACTTGTTTTTATGGGTTAGTTTTTTTTAAATGGTTTTAAATGGCTCCTTTTATAAAGACACTCCTCGTGTGATAGACAATTTGCACATTTAAATGGATGTTGATGCCATTTACGTCGTTTTTGTTGCTGTACCCAATGGCGGGGATATTACTCGTTTATTAGCATCACTTCATGTCTTCTTCATAATTTACCATGAACTTTATCCGCGCTGGACGGATGGCGAGACGAATTGGCGCGAAATTTCCCGATTGGCTGACGGGCGTCAAATACGAAAATCGAAAACACGCCCGTGTCGAGGGCCGAATCAAAAGACGCTTCCGCGAGCGAGATCACGCAGCGATGTGACTTATCGAGCACGGGCTCAACCATGTCGGATATACGATTAACAGAGATTAAATTTTCAGGAGAACATCACAATTTACACACATCGCCAACAATCACAGTTAAATTATATCACACATTAAAATATTACTCGGTTTCTGAATAATCCAAAAATAATCTAAGTATGTTTAGATGTTCTTATAAACGTACGTAATTTCAATTTCAACGATTGTATTAAATGTTCGTTTATATATACAGGGTGTATCAGAGCTAGCAGCAGAAACTTGGCAGGTAGATTCCTGACTATGCTATGAGTCTAAAATGTTCAAGCAACCATGTCCTAATATCAATAGTTAAGGACAATGATATAATAAACTGTAGATACGTTACAAGCGTGAAATCTTGACAACTCAAAAGTAAGGTAATTGCCTTACTTGCATTCGCTATCGAACGGACTTTCGTTGTGCGACACTACGCGGAAAAAGTAACGGAGTATCGTATACTATTGTAAAAATGAGTATGTTATTTTAGTCACCGTGACTTCAAATTACCTGATTTTTCTGTCTACACGCAGAGCGTTTGTGTGCCGTGATTTGTTGTCTCTTTCAATGCAAAATTTGCTACATATGAAAGCCGGCTAGTGTGGGAATGACGTGTCTATATTATAAAACGTCAATGGAGATATGCAATATCAAAGTTTGCATTTTTTTTTTCAATATTTCTTACTTATTTTTTGCAAAAAGTTGAACTATCATTACAGTAACCTATGTCGATTATGAAAAATTCATTCGCTTTAATACGAGTCGAATAAAATGATAAAAACCTTGCAATAATTGAAAAAATCAATTTTTTACAAGGTTTTTATCATTTTATTCAAGTTGTATTGAAATCGGACATCGCAAATAAAGGTTTTTATTTTGAGAGAGACACGTGATAATATACGAATCTTCTTATTATTATTTATTATCTTCTTATTCAAGCACGACGAACACCGAATACCGACGTATACCTACGTCTCGCTTATTTTTTATTTTATTTTCGTCTATTAAGTGTTGGGATAAAGACCTGACATCCCAATATTTTCAGAATAGCGCAGACTATTTACTGCAGGGATGTTATGGATATGAAATTTCGGATCTGGATACGGATATAGAAATAATATTATACCGGTTTCGGATACCGTTACGGATACGGTTACGGATATGAAATTATTTCGGATTACCCGCTAGTTTCGGATAATTTCGGTTACGGATATTAGAATTTTAAAATTACAAAAGTAAAATACAAAGAGCAAGATTTGACTTTTATTTCTAGACTATATTATCGTTTGTTTTTACAATCAGTCAAATAAATAACTATTATTAGAGCCACTTTAAGTGCTATGGAGGTACCTATTAAGGTATGTACTTAAAAATACAAAAACAAAATTATAATAAACAAAAATAATATAAGTTACATCTAATAATATTATTCAATATTTTTATAGGAATTATTACAATTTGCAAAAATACAGTAATTTATAATAAATCAGTCTTCATAAGCATTGGTTGAGTATTAAAGATAAAGAGTAAAATCTAAAGTTGTAATATAATCTTGGTACACTTTTACTGTAATCTAAGTACCTAAATAATAACAAAAACAGTTCTTAATGAATTTTAAGTAATGAAACCATTACAAAATGTCTATTAATAAACTTTAACCTTACTTGTAGTTTTGATAGTTAAAATTGAGCAAAGGTAAATTATACTTTTCAAATTATTATATTATTGCAAGAGACACGCACGGCTTGTGTGACAACTGAAAGTGACGGCTCGGCCGGGCAAAACAAACAAAAATCTGTCGTAACCTGTCATTTAGATTTAGACTCCGCCTTTATTCGAAACTATCCGAAACTTTTATATCGGTTCCGGTTACGGTTACGGATATTTTTTTATTTCGGATATCCGATAGTTTCGGTTACGGTTACGGAGCTCCATAACGTCCCTGATTTACTGGTCTTTTTGCACACTGCCGACCAGAAGCGGAACTCGAGGGCTTCTCGCAGTCTGCTTGGTGACCCGGCGTGATTGAGCTGAACCTCCAGGGCGAGGAGCACCGTCCCATCTGCCCGATGAAGCGGAAACTGAGTTAATTGGAATTGTGAATACCGTCTGTGGACCTTTGTTGTTTTGTGCGCCCGGATCTATTTTGTGTTCTATTATCCCGCGCCGTGTTTCTGTTTTGCCGACGGATCGACGAGGGTTACAAAACCCAACTTCTTGATTGCCATCAGCAATCAACAGTACCAACCGATTACGACCGTCCGGAAGTTAATTTTTTTTTATAAATGGATACTTCTAGAATGTTTTGTTGTCAATTTAAAAAATGTATCAAACAATGATGTATTGTTGTAACCGATACGGAAGAATGAGTATGTTAATAATTATTATTGATCTATTTAGATTATTCCAATGAATCTTGAAAGTGGTGAAGAACGGGTGAAAGGAAATATCATCACTAACTCCAGGTATGACTTAAGGCTGGACATTACTGGCGAAGTAAATCACGGCTGAGTCGTGAGTCCCAACTCGGAGCTTTCTAGTGAGACAGGCATAATAAAATGTATATTAAGTAAAGCATTGAGTAAATAAATAGTATGTTTATCATCTGGCCCTTTTCCATATTTGAATGCCATTAGGTATAACCGATTTACCACATGATATCAAAGATTACAACTAAAAAATACTTCGATCAACAAATCAAGGCAAGGCGTTCCAGATCAAATTACGCAGGCAAAAGAAGACAGCACATCTGACGTCTTACTACGGAGAGTCAGGTCAGCACTAAGCCGGGGTCAGAGTGTCGGAGCAATGATAAAGTTCAGCGTTGCCTGACCTCCGGCTATCGATCTTGAGATAGGATCAACCCAATAATAGTTCCTAATGAGCGCGGAATTGCGCACCACGCGACTCTGCCGTGATTTACTTCGCTCGTTTTCTTCTACGCGGCATGCTCCTTCTTTATCATTACTTTCTTCGTGGATATTTTCACTCCCTTTCTTTTAACTCGTTGCGTCTGCTTGTCTGCCGAAAAACCTTTGGATCGATTTTTAACCCCTTTCCCGTGATCCAATCAAGCTGAAACTTTGCAGGCAGACTCGCGGCGACGATAAAAATGAGCTTAGAAATTTTCGTTTTATTTTTAAAAATATTATAGTATAATTTTGGATTTTTCGAAATTTTAACGGCTTTTTCAAATTGGAAACCATACAAATGAGAAAGGAGCCCGACGCGTGGAGAAGGCGCGAAACCTGTTTCAATTAGTCTGACTCCAGCCATGGGTCCGATCATACGGTTTCGCCGACGCCGTGCCCCCCTATACCAATTATTACGTTTTCTATATTCTATAATTTTTAAGGATAATAATATGCATGGAATAGATTTTCCACATGAACTTAAAGCAAGAGGAATATGTTGATAGAATATCAAATTGGAAACAATACAAATTAGAAAGGGAGTATAATAAAAACTTGGTTTTTATGGGTTAGTTTTTTATTAATTATGTTAAAACGTCACCACAAAATCATTTGTTCTTTTTGAAGACATTATAAATTGTATGGATTATCCATTATTCAGTTTTGAAGTTAAGAGTTTAATTTCAAAAAACAATTCTGCTGAATTAATATCGCGTGTTGGATAGATTACCATTGTTGAGATAGCGGGAATGAAAGTTATTAAAGAGAACTTTAAGCTTATATAATACGTGCTTAACAGGCCGACTATACTATCAAGACAATTACGTAGATGTAATGTGTAATTCCGCGTCATTATTGAAATGTCTATGAGTGAGGAGGCGCCTACTGGCCTACTTACTGCTTGGTCGTACTTCTCACCCTCCACGCCCACAAAAACACACATACACACACACCCGTCTGCCCCGGTAGACATAATCTGGCGTATTCTGAAAATAACAATATGGTCAATGAATCTAATATACACACATGTAAAGGATATTGCTTTAAACTCCAATCAAAATATAGATACCTCATTATCAATAGTGACATCTGTGTTGGATTATGGGATTGAAAAAGCTTTGGACTGCAGATGGCGGTAGTAAAAATACAACTCGCATACAACAGGTTGTGTGAGTTAAACATGTATACGCATATTACAACACACACACGTTCATCAATTTGAACACTACAAAGCGGGGACTTCATTTGTAGTAGTTATACGCACTACATCTACATTTATTTATTTATTTCGTAATCACATATAATATACTATTTGTTTGTACTATGCCTGTCTCACTAGAAGGATCCGTGTTGAGATAAGCATGGTTTACAAAATAGTTGTAAAATTAGATATTAATTCATACGTGTCTAGTGACACTATATGAAGAAAACTAAATTGTAGTACTACTAAATTGTGCATGTGGCTAAAGATTATTGCTGACGGAAAGGTTGAATTTGAAAGAATCGTTTTATCTACATTAATTTCCCAAAAAGTAAAATTTGACGCGGGGATGGGATTTCAAAAGGTCGTTTTTAGCTACATCAACTTCCCAAAATCGGCCAAAATTTTTAACAAGATTGAAGTGTAAAGTTTGAAGTGTGTAGTTTGATATATGAATTTTGAAGTATGAAGTTTAAAGTGTGAAGTGTGCAATTTGAAGTGCGAAGCTTGATGTATGAAATTTGAAGTGTGCAGTTTGGAGGGTGCACTTTAGTATAGTGAAGTACTACATTGTAGTACTTAGTACAGAGCGGACACATCACTAATATCAAACATAATAATATCTGTCCGTCCGTCCGTTCATCCGTAATTTCATTCGAATTCACGTCTAAAAAACGAAATTAAACGGCCGGAGATGAGGTTTGAACCCCGGGCCACCAAAACCGAACCGGCCGTTCAACGCATATTGCTACGGCCACCTCTCCGTGTAATAAATATATACTAGGGCTTAGCAAAGACGCGAACCAATGTTCCGTCATTTTATACGGGTAACAGCTACTGTAGACAAAAACAAAGGATGCAGTTTCTGCTTGGGTTTTTAATGACAAGTATTTATGAATCACTTATATTCCATATTCCCCCCACTGTACCAAGTCACACTAATTAGACAGTGATTAATGCTCTCCAAATATCTAATCTAAAATTGCAAAAGTCGTCAATGTATGTAAATTAATTACACGGGTATAAATAAATACGTCCCGTCTATTCTTAACTGTGGGGGTAACTATCATCAAAATAATAATCGTGTTATTTTCGGAATATGACCGAATGTCTCCCGCTGCCTACGAACGCTCCTTGCAGCTTTCCAAAATATCGTGATGATAGTCCCTCTCCTCTGTCATGCCTAATAGTATACAATTACGTTTATTTATAGACGGGTTGGAGTATTTATGCGCGCGGAACATGGAAACCAATCCCGGTGAAGCTGCGCTCGACTCTGGCCGTGGGAATGTCTGGTCGTGTGAGTAGGTACTAATAGGCGATACGCGGCCGGATAGCATGTGCATTGATTAGCTCGTTCCGTCGATGGAGGCAGAGGAATCGTAATTGAATTTTTAATTAACTCTTGGTACAACATTATTTTCAAATATCTAATGTATTTGGGTTTATTTATGTTTTCCATGCAGTCGTAGAGCACTCCGCAGAGGAGAATGGGAGTCTTGTTCCGAGTATTTATAGTAGTGATGCAACGAATACGAACACGAATATCCGTATTCGCCGAATATCATCACGAATATTAAAAACAAACTATTTATAATTGAACACATCGATTCGATTTCTAGAATAAAAGAGAATAATCTAAGGAGAGGAAGCTTGCTACCCATCGTCGGAAGACCGCATATTCAATCAATATCTTGTTCCTACACGTGGACCAAGATTCAACAGCATCTAACATAGAAACGTCTCCGTTACGATGATGAAGACATGTCCTGAGGTTGTTCCTAAAAGCCTTTAGGGCAAATCCTAATTCAAGGAACTTTCCTGGACGACAGAATAGAAGACAGGACGACTGGAGAAGCAGACATACTAAGCCGTTCCATAATGATATTTCTATTTTAATAGCATGAATATTAGTGAAGGTAGTTGTTTTACTAGACAGTAACAAAGCAACTAAATACCCGTAAAGGTTTTTTTGGGTAAATGTATATTATAGATGTCTCACAGAGACGACAAGTAGTTTTTTATGGGAAAGTAGGTATAGAAGTCTTTTGGGTGTACATAGGACTTATGACCTATCGTATGGTTGGTTTACACAATGTAACATTCGCCATTTCCATCCATGATAGAATATACCATGCCTACTAATTTTTTGGAAGTTGTATATATTTGAATTACATGCCACACTTCATATATGCATTGTAACAACCTTGCCATGCGGCCTGTACAAAGCCATTTTCATTTTCCTAAATCCCCACAGATGTCGTTAATGTCACTAATGAGAAAATCTACAATTGATTTTACGGAATTTTTGAAAGCATCATACTTCTTCTGTGTAATGAAATTCATCCGAATTACTAACATTACACTAGGATACGCCAGGAAATATTATTTCTTATTTTTATTTATTAAATTCCTTTTTTACCAGTACTTTCATTCAGAATATTTTGAGTTTGTTCAAATCTTTCAGAACAGTACTGGATCCATCTTATCCAGTACTGTTCTGAAAGATTGGAACAAACTCAAAATATTCTGAATTTTTTTTGGGATTTTTATTATTAAAAATTTACAATAATTATAATCATTGAACAAATACAAAATAATAGAGCACAAACATACGTAGATAGCTAAACTGACTCTGATGGACGATACATACAATTTTTGGTAATTGACATGGTATTGGCTTACGAAAAGATAATTTTATGTCATTAGTGTTTAAACATGATTAGGATACCACGATAATCTAAATAAATTTGCACTGCGTATTTGCAAGCGTATTTCTGGAGTAAGTCTGTACATGGTGAAATAAAATAGTTGTCAGCTGTCGCTGAAAAAAGGGTTGCCAATTCGAAAAACAAACCTCTAAAAAATCATCCTATACTTAAACACTAATGCCATAAAATTATCTTACCAACAAAGCCATTAATTACCACGAGATTTTTATGCGTTTTAAGCACACAGTAAAAAACTTGTTGTACTGTTAGTTTTGTACGCAAAACATCAATGCACTTAATCCTGTTTAGAAAATACTAAATGCACCGGACAGTGTAAAACAACATTTGTTGTTTGAACCTAATTTGCTTGTGGCTTTGAACGATTATAGTTCAATAATAAGTAATATTATGTTTCAGTTAGGTTCCTGTATACAAACCACGGTTCGCACACTAACTGCACACCGAATTGTATTTATAATAAAATCACGTTTAATACGTGAAGGTGCGACGCTCCCTGATTATTAAGACAAATTAAATAAATCATTTCAAAAAATATACAGAATAAAAATTTATGTATTGAAAAATATAGTCACCATAGGGACTCGAATAACGAATCTTTTGGATTACTTAACATGTGTACGACCCATAAATTATCGTTCAATTTTGATATGCACCCTGCGTATAATATGTCACTCTATTTTTTTTTAAAAAAACTTTGTAAATAGAAGTAGATTCTGGGAAAAACTTTAATGTTAATAGAACTGTGTTAGGGTGCATTCAAGTATTATGTAAGTAGAATTTTACTCATTTTTAACCGCCCTTCTTTCCCTTGTCAGCAGTGGTGGGAGAAATCTTAAAAATGTTACAATTTAAAGTAAATATTGGCTTTCACGCACATGTTCTGAATGCTATTCAATGTCTAGTAAATCAGGAAGATCTGGTTCACCGATCCCAGCATTTTTCAGAAACTCTCCTGTGCTAATACATTTGCGATAATCTCAAAATTGGATCATTCTAAATTTTCATTAATTGTAACGTCCAAGTGAGACCCGAAATGGTCATGAGGCAATATCAAATCAGCCAGTCCCCGACTAAGAGGAGCCATTGTACGCACTTCTGCCAGGAATATTTGTAGCTATAAACAACTTGACTTGATCTCATGGCAATCAGAGTACCGGGTCAATAGTGGACCCCTTGCTCTTCCATCGTGATGTATTAGTGAAGGGGTTTATTTACTTCACTATTAGAAAAATAAAATATGGAGGGGGTGTTTCTGCAATAGTGGCGCAGGATTACTGCGGCGTTGGCGCAGGGGGGGAGGGGCTCGGGGGGAGTGCCCCCCAGCAGGACCATCTTGGGCCTCCTGATTCGTTCTGGAATGGTCTCGTTGGATCGCGGCGGAGTGTTTATGAAGTGATGCCTGCATAGAAACGCTTGGCCATGTCTCTAATATAGTCTTGTAGGGGCGGGATGCCTGAATTGTGATGTAGTTGTGTGATCTTGATCCAACGTGGCGCATTCAGTGCTAACCGAATGGCTTTGTTTTGTAGAATCTGTAGTCTTTTCATGTGAGAGTGTGCAGCTTGGCCCCGTGGGGGCTGCGTGTGTCATGATGGGCCGGATTATGGCCTTGTAAAGGAGGAGCTTGGGCTGTAAACAATGCATCGAGATCATGTCGCTTAAACTGTTGTATAGTAAACCCCACACTACCATCCAGACCCAACCGTCCCCCATGTCATCAAAAATAAGCAAAGCAAAGAACCCCCCCTTTGGTGATTACGTAATACTTGAATGGCTCCTTATATTTCCAAACCAGTTAATACGGGGAACCAAATGGGAGCAGATTGGTTCAGATGATCACCAACATATTACTCCAATAATAATGTGTCGACCGACCCACCGCACACCTCGCTGTGTATATGCCAGCTAATTAAGAGAGAGCAAGAGGGCTGGCGCTCACTCTTTTTAAAGCGGCGCCACCTCTACAGTTCTTGTTTGGATGTGTAACATAGTTTTTAACAAATTGAGTCAATTTTTTATGGCAAGATGTATTAATTTAGTCTCTTCCTGTTCCAGGGCCCGTCTCGGGGGAGGCGGCATGGCCGGCATGAGCTCCACGCTGGTCGAGACCGTCTCCATCAACTACGAGGACTTCAACGAGAGCTTCCTCACCTGCGGCACCTGCCTCTGTAAGCGTCACCATCTTGTATACCTACGTCGTCGAATCGGAACCTATCATTACTGTGTATTTTCTTTGCGATTTCTCATTAACGTTTATGGAGTCACTAAATTTTACCAATGTTATCACTTGAAGGGCTGATCGGCCAACTCATGACTGAATATCAAAACATGACCATGGTAAAAAAGTGATTTTTCGAGGTATACGCACTTTTGTTTGGCACTGGTACTAAAAAGTAAAAATTTTTGACTCACTCCCCAAATAAAAGCGTGGGCGCTTTCCCTCCATCAACAACAGAATTCTGTTATGTGTATCAAGTTAACTAATAAAAATAAATTAACGAATGACTCGGTCACAAATGATTTTTTTTCCAAATGCATAGGAATTTTGTGGCTGCGGCACAATAAAAATTGGGAAAATTTCGAAAAAAATTAAATTCATTAATGTGCCAATATCTCGAAATACAACTTTTTAACTCAGGTCCTATTTAGATATTGTGGTCAATTTGGAGTTGGTCTGTCAGTCCTCCAATGAATTACTTTAATTTTCTATACATTCTGTATTAAAGAAAGGATATTATTTAATAGGTTTATTTACTGTGATGTCCTTCCTTTTTATCAAAAGGAAGGAACGACAGATCCTTCTATCGGAAGGATCTGTCGTTTTGGGATCCAAAGTAAAACTCCAGAATGTCCTTAATGGTTTTATAGTTCCGTACAAATTGCAATAATATATCGCGATAAGGTTAAACAGCGGTTCCAGATAGCTCTCCTAGTCTGTTTATTTATTTATGTATTTTATTTATGGTTTTTGTGTTTAATTTGTAGATTTTTTTTAAATATTTTTTTTAGCGAAATTTAAAATAAATT
The DNA here is from genome assembly GCA_016648135.1 of Agrypnia vestita. Taxonomy (NCBI): domain Eukaryota; kingdom Metazoa; phylum Arthropoda; class Insecta; order Trichoptera; family Phryganeidae; genus Agrypnia; species Agrypnia vestita. The sequence goes on along the minus strand of JADDOH010023665.1, from coordinate 298,190 downwards.
AAATTTTATTAAATATTATTATTAAGCTCTACGGGTTAAGTATTTTTATGTGTTACAGCTGTTTCGGCTTATAAGGCCACTATCAAATAGTGGATATACCACGTACAAACGACTTACAGACGATTTATAAATAAGTCGTTTGTACGTGGTATATCCACTGTTTGATAATGGCCTTACAAGCCGAAACAGCTGTAACACATAACCCGTAGAGCTTAATAATAATATTTATTAAAATTTAATTTATTTTAAATTTCGCTAAAAAAAAAACTAAAAAAAAACTCCTAGTCTGTGCTTCGTAATAACAAACGTGCAAATACATTATTATTTACCTTAGAAAAAGCCTAAATCGGCACACGATTTAATATCATAAATATAAAAGCCTTCAACATTTATCATTCATTAAGAATTATCCGTTTTATTTATTACTTGCTATTCACAATTGTTGCACAACTATACTGGTGTACATTCTCTGATGCTGAGGGCCTAGCGCTTCTAGCCATCAACTTCTAAAGCTTTCTCTCATTTCGCTGTCGACAATGAGTACCTAATAAATCACCTGGTATTCACAGAACTCCTCCGCATCATCAAAACAATTTACTTCGTTAAGACAAACTATTGATGTCTCAAAGAGACGGAGCTATTTAAATGTGAGAGTATGTATGTTAGTCTTTATTGGGCGTTTACAGGTGTTACGGCCCGTCCTGAGGCTGGCTTAAGTGATCACTTTACACAATGTAATGTTCACTTGATTTCACCCAAGGTCGACCACATATCTATCACATTTTTTAAAGTTGTGTATATGTTACACAACTTTAAAAAATGTAATAGATATGTGGTTGTACCTCATTTTACATTATTTGATACGACTACGCTATCGCCATCTATGGTGGAAAATTTTTCATTCCCATGACCAACAGTATATATCGTCCCTTTAGAGGTAAAACTCAGTAAGCGACATTAGACTAGTTTTGAGATATTGATGTTCAAACTAGGGATGTTACGAATGTTCGCATTCGCATCGTATATGCGAATGATTCGCATCATTTCAAACACTCGCATCAACACTCGCATTCGCATCAAATAATGCGAATGTTTGGCGAATGCGAGTGTGTGCAGGTCGAGACATGTAGGAGTGCGCGGAGCTTAGCGGCTCATCATCGCGTGTTTGTTTCTAGTTGTCACTTGTCGATCAATCAATCAGCAGGTATTGTGATTAAGTGAATTAACAAAGTTGTTAATACGTGCTGAAACAGAGGTCCAGGTTTCTAAAATAATCATTCCTACAGAAACGCCACTGAAACAGGCTTCTGAAAAACTGTATAACTTTAAATAAATAAAAATCGATGATTAAAATCATACCTTGATATTTCTTTTTTGCTCTTTCTAAACATTCGCACTCGCATTCGCATTCGCACATTCGCCTTTCAAACACTCGCATTCGCGAATGTCTAAAATATGACATTCGTAACATCCCTGGTTTAAACATTCAGCGTGTGATATTAAAACTATTGAAAATGTTCGAATTATGAGTTTGACCACTGTATAACTAACTATACACAGACACGGAATATGCACTTACTGATTTTTATCTGGAATAGAAATGGAAAAAGTATGAATGTTTGTATTCCTAACTTATTTTGGCCAATATTGCAGTTAGTGAGTTTTACCTTTAAAGGGGCGATATGTTACAAAGTGTAAATTTACATTAATTAGTATACTGTGCACATAAACATTCGATAATGTATACATTAACTCATAGATACTGGTTTATGTATAGGTACATTATCTAAATTTAACACTTTGTCTGTATCATAATATAGATATCGTCGCTGGTAAATCATACTTCTATATTTTTTGACTATGTGTGAAGCAATATTATTTTTATTGTGTTTGGAAAATATTAATAACCTCGCAGGACTATATTCCTTCATTGATTACGAGTCTTAAATGTTTATGCAACCATGGCCTAATATCAATAGGTATGAAGATCATGTCACATGCTTTGAGTTCATTTAACACTGTCTCAATGAGTCATTCATGGTTTCATTCGATATTATAATAAAACGTACGGAAACACGTAGTGTCGTATCATTCTATTTGCAAACTTACCTTATCACTCCTTAAATTAACCTTCGATCCCGATACAGAATTTAAATTCTTCATTATTCTGTGCATACCTCACACAAAGTTCTATTCCTATATTCAATTCTGCAATGAATGCAGTTTCAAAATTATTGTATAATATTTCAGTCCTTTCACAAAACGACTCTTGCGGATACAATTTACGAACTGCAGTGTCCATTGTCTCCAATAAATGTGAGCCACGCGAGGTCAAAATAAACGTTCAATCATTCTTCTCCTGTGTGGGCCAGGGTCACTATTGATGGACGAGATTGGCCTTCGCAACCGCACCTACCTAACCAAGTATTCCGTTTTATGCCATCACTGATTGCGTCTTACATGTTGTGTCTTTGAACCTCATGGAGCGATGATTAATAGGGCGTGAGATCTAACCCACGCTCTAATTGACAGTGGAAGCTGGAATTTGTATTTTTAATATGTGTAAAGTAAATGTTTATGTTTATGTTAATTTATATAGCGCCGTTTTGGCGTAAGAGACGCTTCAAGGGCGCTTCACAGGTGCGACATTCCGAAAAAATGAGTTTTTAAGCTCTTCTTGGACAGTTCTTGGTTCTCCATAGATCGCAACACTGGAGGCAGCTGATTCCACATAGCTGGGCCCGCAAAACTGAAAGTACGTTCCGCAAACTTGGTGGCTCCAGGTCTCCTTGGTACTACTAACTTGGTAATATTGTCTGGGATACAGAGGTCGATCAAATATTGTGGTGCTTTTCTTTGAAGACTTTTGTACACCGTCAGAGAGAGTTTGAAATTTATCCGCTCCGGCAGGCGATATAAAAGGTACCTTTTGTTGAAATCAAATTCCGCATCGAGCAAGCTCGTCCAGTAACTTATCCGCGTAAAAAATATGGACTGCAGTCATGATCTCAAACTTTGCATTACGAATACGTACGGTCAAATGCATTCTCGGTATTGTTTTATGGGATGGAAGCATGAACGCTTACCGGAGAATCAATAAGGTGACTTGAAGCATTCTAGATGTGAATCTACAGAAGAATTCTCAAAATAAGCTGTATGAGCTTACGAATGAGGCTGAAAAAGAAGTAACTAGAGTAATGAAAATCCGAAAGCTTCTCGAACGTGTGAATAGACATCCGAGAAGTACGAGATCTTGCATCTCATGATGCAGGGAAAGATTGCTGTAGGCCGGGGCCCTGGAAGAAGTAGAACATCATGGCTAGTGTACTGTAGAGCTATTCTGGGCCGCGGTTAAAGAAAGTGATGATAAAGACGCTCGTTGAACGCACATGGCTCATTAATGAGAAGAGGTATCTTGCAGCTTCTAGTGCACGCTTGCTAACAGGACATGATCTATTTAAGAGTTACCTTCACCGTCTCAAAATAATTAATGCGACGGAACTGCCATACAAGATGTTTACCACCTGTTGATGTTTTGTCCCATTTTCAGCACTCAAAGACACAAGCTGGAGGCAGACAGAAGGACGTCAACTGGAAAGACTACGCAACCGTGATAAGTCATAAGGACTTATCACGAGAGATGGTATCATTCTTAGAGAATGTAGTCAGGACATTAAAAGTAATAAATAACAAATAAAACAAAAGCCTAAAGTTATAAGAACGTGTAACGTTAGGCTTTTGTGTTTGAACCTCAGGTCCGACTCCTTCTGAGAGAGGTTTTCCGTGGTTCCCTCTCCACACAGTCAAATGCGAAGGAGTTCCAAGTTCCACGGACAAATCCATCCCGTTCCAACAAAGCTGGTAGTAGCTAGAGCAGAATACCTGAACTCCTGTTGAGGTACATTATAAGCCTTGTACATAGCAAGCAAGGCAAAAAATAATTGTAACTCACATCTAAAAAAAAACACCTGTCAAATTCATCACGTCCCGCGAAAATCCACTCGCGTGTGAGCACCTATTATTGTTGACGCATTTTCACGTGAACCTTGTACGTCAGCTGGGTGTAATTTGAGTGCGCTGTTAAATCATAACAACCCGAAGATAGCGGTCCCGCACCTTGTACGGCGAGCACAACAAAGGTTCGAGCCGAGCCCGTTTGGCAAGTGGAGACGGTCATTATCCCTTATCGGCTCGGCCGGCGGACGGCGTCGTGCCCTTCTTGGGGAGGCGTCCATGTTTGGCGCGCTCCCTATCCGGAGCCTGATTACGTTCGCCCATTTAGTACAGTTAATCTGGAGAAGTGGAGGAAGCCGCTCAAGCAGTGCTCGCGAGGATTAAACAACAAATACCTCTACGCCGTAAGGACGTAGGATAGTAATAATCGGGACGTTCAAGTCAATTATGTAACACTAGTGATTAGTGAAAATGAACATACAAAAAACAAAAATTTTAACCACATCCAAACACAAATTCATAATAAATAATTGGAAAATAGAAACATTTGACGAATATGTGTACCTTGGTCATAAGATAAAGCTGGGAAAAGAAAACCAAACAGCAGAACTACCAAGAAGGATAGGTCTGGGCTGGGCAGCATTTGGTAAGTTGAATTTGAAAATAAAGAAATCCCATTATGCCTGAAAAGAAAAATGTTCGTTACGTGTATCCTACTGATGTTGACATATGGCCAGCAACACTAACTAAAAAAAGCATACACAAATTAAAATGTACACAGCGGGCCATGGAAAGGCAGGTGCTCGGCGTGAGCCTTGGAGATAAAATCAGAAATGAAGAAATAAGACGCTGAACAAAAGTTGTCGATATTATGGACCGTATTGCGAAACTAAAATGGTAGTGGGCTGGACATATGGCTCTAGAGGAGGATACTAGATGAGCACCCAGAATCCTACAGTGGAAGCCCTGGACGAAAAATAGAAGCGTCGAAAGACCTCCTAAAAGGTGGTTTGATGACATTGTCCAGCAAGCAGGAAGAACTTGGATGCAAAGGGGCAGAAACAGAGATGAGTGGAAGAAAATGGAAGAGGCCTACATCCAGCAGTGGAGGGAAAAAGGCTAAGGAAGAAGAAGAAGAAGAAGAAATGATTAGGGTATATCATTCGTGGAAGCTTGGATGTCACAGACATCAATAGCACTATGAAGGAAAGGCAATTGAGATGATATGATATATATTCTAACCATCTTTTAGAGATGTTTATATGTTTATGATGGTCTGTGTATATAGCACCGTTTTTGCGTGAAAGACGCTTCAAGGGCGATCTATAGATGCGACATCCCGAAGAAGTGAATTTTTAGGCTCTTCTTGTAAGATTTCTGATTTTCCACGGATCGCAACACTGGTGGCAGCTGATTCCAGCTAGCTTGGCCCGCAATGCTCAAAGAACGTTCCGCAAACTTGGTGGCTCCAGGTATCAGAGTCTATCTTGCAGAGTGCCTCCGATTTAGCTGACCGCGGTGTGAACAGCCTTCCAGTGATATTGTCCGGGATACAGAGGTCCATCAAATATTGTGGTGCATTTCTTTGAAGACTTTTGTACACCATCGGAAATGGGATTGGTCGGTAACGACGGCAACTTTTTGCGAACACTATTTTAGGCTCCTGCTATATTTGAAATATATGTATACAGGGTGTCCCGTATCTCAACGTCAAGTCGATGAAATCGGGTGATAATAGTTATCAGAAAAATATTTAAAAAATAAGAAAACAGTCAGTTAATACTGGGCAAAGTATTGATTTTCTAATACTTGGTTTGGCCAAAACGTGACATTTTCTTCTAAGCTGGAGCAGTTGGCTTTGTTTACAGAACAAAAGTTTACAGAAGCATTTTCAGGATTACATAATAATAAAAAATGAAGAAAAATAAAGATTTGAGGCAACAGGAGTGAAAAGACCGTCACAGAGCGTTTTTTTTTTTTGATTTTTTTTAAATGCTTATAATTTTTATAACACATGACTTAGTTTTTTTTAAATATTTTCCTTATTACTATTATGACTTGGGCTATCATCCGATTTCGGCTTGACCTCGAGATACAGGACACCCTGTATAAAAAAAAATAGAGTTAAGTCACACATTTATAAAGAAAAATGCATTGGAATTTAAAATTTAAACAGTTTTAGCCTTAGGTTAGATAATTTAGATAGTCTTGGAGAGAGACTTCGAATGTCATTCTGAAATGAAAAGAATAATCGAAATTAGTTGGTCGAAAGAGGATCGAAAACGATGGCATTTGGAAATGATAGAAATATTTGGAACAAATCTTTTTATGAAGTAATAATTTAATTTTGGCACTTTCAGTAGTAGCACGTGTACGTTGGTTTTAAATATTTAAATGAAAGGCAGTAGGCCTGGCGCCTAAATAAACATCAGACTGAAATTCGCCCATCAAACTGAGGGAGGTGATTACTCGGCGGGCGGGCGAACCCATCAACCCTTAGATAAGGGAGTTTACGACCAGCCGGCCGGAGGTACACACGACTGAGGGTGTAACTGAATTAGGTAGTTCGTGTTATTTGAAATGTTACTCGCACATCCCCCCACTTTCTGCAGATGTAGGTAGAGAAAATATAAAGCCTTCAGTTAAATATCATCGCCGTCAACATTTCTTGACTATGTTACTGTACGATGACGGACGGATCGCCACGTCGGGTATTAGAAAGAAATAGATTCCTTCCCAATCTCCGCCGATAATGATTGATAATATTCGGACACTCGAGATACACCAGGCCAACGCTAACTATAATCCACAGTGGACAAATTGTACTTACAGCTTTTCCTGGTACGTCGAGTGCCGATTCAATCCTCAAATCTTCTGGCTTCGTCGAATCCGGAACAGATCGATTTGTCTCTTCCGGAAGGCTAATTTGAACTGATTCTTTGTCGGATTTGTATGCCACACGAAGAAGAATGTCGGTTCTCACCGAAAAAGGACACCGACACGCTTTTCAACTGTCACTCGGCGGATTTTTAAAAATTTGAATTCTGGCTAACGGTTGGCGCAGAACACATCGGGTGCCAGACCCGACCAATCAAAATCATCGCGTGGCCCGCGCGTGGCGGTCATGAAACAATTACATTAGTTTTTTTTTAATTTTTGGTAATATGCGATTTTATATCTTCGAGATAATCTTCTGAATCTATCCAGCCTAAACCAAAACTTCTTTATTTATTGTTTGTGATGTAAGTTTGTAGACCTCCATAATCACACATATGAAAATAAATACATTTTTTTTTAGTTCTACTTATTTAATTTTTGTGAGACGCATTTCGTTTTATGAGGACGTTATTTAATCTAACTATTTTACATTCAGCAACTTTTATATTTATAAGAAAATTATTGAAAGGAACTGCTATATAATTTTTTGATGTTTTCGAAGAATAAAATTATATGATGCTGTCTCTATTTCGTTTAGTTCAAATTGTATTGCTATTCTCTTCCATATATATGTGTATTACCTTTCATCATTAGTATTTATCATTAGTTTTTAAGCAAAATGGTTTCTTATAATTGTGCCAAGATACAAAAACCTACTTAAATTCTTAAAGTTATTTAGTAGTTCCTTTCAATAGCACCTACTCATATAAATACGAGTTGTTGAATATAAAATACATAGTTAGATTGATAATATTCAGCCTTGTCCTGGCTACTTAAGTAGACTTTTTTCTGTGTCGTGAATTCATTGTGTGTAAATATTCCGTTGCGTGATGCGTGCGAATTTCGTTGCATCCTATAATTCCTTTCTTAACGCGCTTAAAATTGTCTGTAGTCCAACGGCGTAATCGTCGTCGGACAAAATGTTTGTGGACTTTTTGTCAACAAACCGACCGCACCCGGTAACTTAAACATAGCGTAACAACGAGTGGTGAGGTATGACAGCGTGCGGGCTACCACGTTGACATACGCTCGGGGTAGGTTGTCGCATTCCCCCAGGGGCTGATTGCACAGGGTCCAGTCGCCTATCTGGTCAAGCCTAAATCCGAGAATGTAATTTTATATGAGACGGGGTTTGATTCACTTTTCGCGACCATCATCAGCACAGTGATTCGTAATTGTTAATACGATTTGTAGAGGACTAGCGAAATTATTAGGCATTGCTCGGGGATCCAAAAAGAGTATTAACAAAGTACGGTGAAATTTGTAATTGTATTAATTAAGTACAAGAAAAATAAATTAATCCGACGCAAATCGCCGAACTCATGTAGGATAGGGAAAAATGAGGGGATTAATGGGAACGATTCTAGTGGACTGTGTATGAAAAATTGGAAGGCAAAAGGAAACTCGACTCTAATTTCACACACGTATACACCCGATGGTGCTCGGAGCTATGTTGGCATTTACGTCACGACGCGAATGGCAACTTGTCATGAACATAATATTATTCGTTCGTGACCACAAAGTCTATGTCCGCAACAATTAGTGAACACTTAACTAATGAAGGTCGTCTTTTTCGCTAATATTATCCCAGAAAGTTTTTGCTGATGAGAAGATGGGGACTCTGATATTAAGATTTTACATATTGCAGCATCCCTTTACAGATCTACCCTTGTACCCTTTGATTATCTTATTTTTGTACTCCTGAAATGTGAGAGTTCGACTGAAGGCATAACTAATAATATATTTTTGTGATGAAATAAATTTGTTGTTGCAGCGGTGTAAAAATTGCATTTAAAGAAGGTGTGATTATGCAGAAAAATTAAATAACGTTTGTGTCTATAATTTAATTATATATTCATCTTAACATATTTATTTAATATGCAGATTCTTTTTGTAACGCCCTGACAGGTATAGTAAAAATATTGAAGGTAAAAAGATATTGTACGCAGATGACCTCGAAATATTTTTTGAGAAAGGTAATGTAATAGAAACCGCCAGACTGACAAATGGCAACTTTTTTACTTTAAATTCTAAAAAAATTATCCACTTTGAAGCCAGAAAAAAAATTGATCTAAAAATATGCAATGGACCACTTACAGAATAGAATACTTGAGGCTTACCTTATTCAGTTGTCTCACATGAGCGACAAGTATATAATAAATAGACATACAGTATTATTATTATTATTATTATGTATCGTCATTTGTTATATAAAGATAACATAATTGTACGAACTGTCTAGCTAGCTCAATAAAATGTACACAAAATTATATAAAAATTGTGATGTATGAGGCATGTGTCAAAAGTAAAATAGGATACATGATACCTTTCTGAGGAAATGGCTATGAAACAGATTTAAATATACTTCAAAGATAACGAAATAATATAGTGAAATTTATTTACACTTATATACACTTTGAACACCTGCTACAAAATATTACCTACTACAAAATACCACACCAACTACATAATGTCAATGATATAACGAGACAAAACAGTAAATAAGCAATTTGATTGTACGATGTTTATTGTAGGCAGATGATGAAGTATTATTGACGAATAGTGAACAAGATTTATAAGATTTGTATAGTAAATGGGATACAAGGATTGTTTGTATACAAGGAAACAGACAACATAGTGAATGTAAGCAAATCCGAAAACATGGTGTTTGAGAATGTAAAACAACTTACAAATACTGGTAGGTAATAAATGTTTGGAACAAGAAGTTGAATTTGTGTACATGGGAAGTAGATGAAGATGATGGTAGAAACGAAAAGGAAAAAATACGTAAGCTCTAAAATATTATACCCACAAGAGAAATGTAGAATATAAGAACGTAGATATACAGAGTGTCTCAAAAATCAACGTCATCCATTTGAGGGCTTTTTTAAAATATTTTATTTATATTTATTAGAGACACTAACATGATAATAGATACACGATACTCTAATAATAAAACATTATAAATGAAGACTATGCCCATTATCCCAATTATAAGTGTCTTCGGCACGCTCTAGTAACATGTATTTTCGCATTTAAGTATAATTTACATGTACATTAATATATATTGTACATTTAGTGTTTGAATGTAGTACGATTAGTATTTAATAAATTGATTTGATGGATCTATAGGTTCAGGTCATCGTTTAGAAAATGGATGATGTGTATGGGTGAGTTTTTGAACGATGATAAGGTATCTGCAAGATATCAGCATCAATGTTAGGGTCAGCACAATACATATTATACACAACCTTGTGATGGGAGAAAAGTAACCAGATGACAGTTGATAGATGAATATCAAAATATGACCTTGATAAAAATCGTTAGTTTTCGAAATATTGTAACTTTTATGAATTTCGTAAAAATCGACAGTTTTTCGAGTGCCACAAATGCAAATTTTATTAGGTACCTTCGCCTCTTCATACTTTAAAAAAATTCACCGCGTTATCTTAGCAAGTTATTTTGAAAAGTTTCTCATTTATTTACGTGTACATATTTGCTATGTTTTACTTTAGAGGAAAAAGATATTGTCATTTTACTGCCAAAGGAGCTCATTGTGAAATTATTTCAATAATTAAGAATTCTAATGAAATCACTTGCTAATTTGTAGGTTATTAGCTACCTTCGCTTCTTCATACTTTAAAAAAATTTACCGCATTTTCTTAGCAAGTTATTTTGGAGAGTTTCTCATTTATTTACGTGTACATATTAGCTGTTTTACTTTAGAAGAAAAATATATTGCTATGTTACTACAAAAGGATCTCATTGTGAAATTATTTCATTAATTAAGAATTCTAATGAAATCACCTGCTAATTTGTAGATACCGATAAATTCACAAGTTAAATGATGCATAAAGGGATGACGTTGACTTTTGGGACATTTTGTACAAGATTTACATGCGGTAAGAGAAGAAATCATAATACTGGAACGAGGTCTCTTTTCTCTCTCTCTAGTCTCTTTTTGGAGAGTACAATGATAAAAAAAAATTATGTACCTAATTTTTTTTTATATATCAAATATATAAATATATAATGATTTGTATTTAATAAATAAAATATATTTTTTTAAAAAAGGTGCTGAGGAGCGGGGGGTTGCTTCCCACGCTGACGGAGGGATTCCCACAATATTATCACAGTGGCTCTCCGCAGACATTCTTTATTGGTCGATTGTGATGGAAATTTTACGTGTCGTCCATTTACTAATCGCAGAAAGTATTTTTTAAATTTATTAATTAATTAATTAGTTATGTTAATGACGACTCACGATTGACGTGATGTTTGGACTCTAGCTTAGTTTTAATTCTTAATGCAACGTTTTTATTATTTAAATTAATTTTTATCATGTAAAGCATAAATTATGAATCTCAATTACGCCTATATTTATTGTATGTAACTGATTAATTTATATTTTCGAGATAGTATTATATAAATACATTCAATTTGTAATATTTTTATTTATTTATTCAATGCTTTACTTAATATACATTCGTAAGATAGGATTAAAATAGGACATAAAAGAAAGGATTAAGAAGATCTCAGTGAATGATTTGGCAGTCACTTCGTAGTGCAACGTTTTAATTTAAAATATTTTTTTACTTAAACTTTGTACTAAACACAATATTTGAGTTATTTATCACTACTAATGTTTCAAAGGAAGCTGACCCACTCAGCAAGTATAATTAATAAATTTTATATGTAATTACACTTGTTGATGAGAAGGACTGCTCCTCTCAAAACTGTAGTAGTGATAAATAACTCAAATATGTGTTTAGTACAAAATTTAAATTTAAATTAGGATTAAGAAGATTTCGATGGTTTAGATGACTGAAATTTGTAAGCGAAGATGTGTATGATAAACAATAATACAAGTTTTGACGGCTTCATTTAGAGACTCGCAATGTTCATGGTACGTTTGGTAGTATGATGATACACACACATACACACTGAAATATGATATATCATCGTGAAGGATGACGAAAATTGTGTTTTTATTGGATTATATTATTGACTGGATTATTAACGTGACGGAGCGAAATGTTAGCATCGTCTCACAATCGCTTGGTTGTCGGAGGTGATTTCTCTATTTGTGTTCGGTAAATTGTTTCCGCGACGAAGCATCTCTTATTTCTTGTTTCTTTTGCAATCTTCGCTGATGGTTCGTGTTGAACGTTCAACGCAATGCACAAGTTGTAGATCCGTTTGCACTCGGGCTCCGATTTCCCACTTTGCCGAAGATATAATTCTTTATAGGTGGCGCCAATACTAGGTATATTTATTTTTATTAGCTGTAATACTTTCTTACTCATCATCGTAATTATTAACCCTGGTTCTGGAATCCTGCATGTACCATTCACATTTCTTTCTTTTTTCTTTTACTATTATTTTGTTTACCGCTATTCTTGATTTCCATTTTTCACATTATTTGCATATTTGATGCATACTGTTAATAATGCTTTTTTATTCTGTGTATTACCAGCTGTTTTTCTGATTTTTTTTTACGCTTTTAACTGTAATATCATTAGTTTGCTTTACTACCAAGGTTGTTGTCTGCCGGCGGTAGTTTTCCGAACTGGCGAGTCCTTGTATGTTTGTGATGTATATTTTATTTTATTTTTTTCCCGCAGGGGAGTGACTATTTGCACTCGATACTGTCTCTACGGTGCAATTTTTGTAATTATTTCTCATTTCTAATCAGCTGTCACCCATGTATTTTTCAGTACCGATTCATGTATTCCACACACATCATATATTATTCTTCCTTTGCATACACTGTATTTATGTATTTTGTTGTATCTTCTATATATTGTCTTATTTTGCTTTATTTATATTCGTGCTTTGTTATTTTCTGATGTTTGATATTTGTGCTTTGCCATTTTCTTCTCCTTGTATTTCTCTGCCTTTTGTTTATGTTTTGTTATTTACTTGTGATTTTATTTTTATATATTGTTATTTTCTTTGAATAAATTGTTTTGCGTAACGCACCCCAGAGACAGTGAAGTGGTTAGTGCAGTTTCCTCGCCGCGTCGCACGAGTGCTTTGCATCGTCAGCGGCGTAGCGAGGAAACTGCTTTAGCATTAAAACAATGCCAAACTGGATGGCGAAAGAGTAGGACCGATACGGGAGCTTTTGCTCGTAGAACGGCCTTGGGTCTGTGGTGGGTTCCACTTCACTGTACGTATCTGTATGTGAATTACTGACTCCAAAAAGTAAATAAAACAATTTTGACATGCTTTTATACCTTTCTTTGCATATATTCGTAATGGACTTTTTAACATCACCCCTGCAGGATCCAAATATTAAACATGTTGTTATAAAGTTTAAAACACTTTTTATCGTAATTTTCTTACTATAAAAAATACAAATCACCAAACCATCCTTCTTAGTTGACCATATTAAACAATAATATGACATTTTGTGTCGACGCCTAGTTCGACGACTGTCAAAGTTGAATCTGCCGATCAAAATGAATAAATTCGAAATCGGAAAATTTTTTCATATTAATTTTGATAAATCTCGAAGCTACGTAGGCTTTTAATGTTCAATAATAATGTAAAATTATTAATTTTTATCGAAACAATAACCAAATCATGTCGAAAATTATTTAATAATGTTTAGTCATCTGCTTAACGTAAATGTTGAGAGTTTCAGAACTCTAGGTGGTCGGAAAATGGTTAAAAATCAGTTATAAGATTCCACACAATAAACAAACAAATATAGTTAAATATAAGCGTGTGAAAATGAATACGGCCCTCGTAGCGCAGTACATATGACACTGGCTTCCCACACCGAGGGTTTCAGGTTCGATTCCCGATGAGATCACAATTTTTATCTATGTGATATACTCAAGCCTGGGTGTTTTGTGATGTATTTCGCTTTTGCGATTGGGCCTCCTGGCCTGTTGAAGCTTAAAAAAAATTACGTTGCTTTACCATCTCATTTTAGGTCCACCTATTTTTCATCTCGTTTCAGGCCTACAGTACGAGGTCGCTGTAGCGTAATTGTATGACGCGCCTGCCCCGGATAGGAGGAGAGATCCGTGGTTCGAATCCCGGTAGCAGCCAAATATTTTTTCGTGGATTTGATGTGCGCGACATTTATATGCTCAATATGGCCTAATTATCAAAGCCCCGTAATTTTGTGTCTTTCGGCTCATTATACGAATCGTTAAGTTCCTGGTTATGACGCCTACACCACGTTTAATTTATTGAATTTTGTTTTAAGTACATGGAATTATTTAAATTAGCATTACTGTTTTTCAACGTGATCACACCCCGATTTATTGCAGGTTCAATACCTTCCCAACATTTTACAAGATTATTGTTCCAGTATATTATTTATAAGCGACGAAGGAATGCTAAATAAACTTCAAATAGTACAAAACAGAGCGATGCGCATAATATTGTTATAGGAGACGAAAATGTTGAATGCCCTAGGACTAGAAACAGTAAATCAATGAATAAAGTATAATGTATTTTTGCAAATATTTAAAATTAAACACGGATTAGTACCCAAATACTTTGATGACAGGATGAAGCTGACTAGTGATTTTCATTCTTACATTACAAGAGGAAGTGACAACATAAGATTTCCGAAGAAAAAGAAAAACACCTCACAAAATTGTATGATGTACAAAGGTTTAAAAGTTTTCGATAGCCAGCCTGTCAAAGAAAATTCAAAATACGGTGAGGTTTAAACAGGAGTGCAAAAATTTTATTGTAAAAACTTTTAAATGACTAGAATGGAATCCAATATGTTTGAGTGAAATCATGTATTAGCCCACACAACACTATGTGTAGAACTAAATAATTAAGATAAATAATCAGAATATTTTGAGTATCAATCAAAATATATTATAGATATCTCACAGAGACGAAACTGTGTTTTTATGGGAAAGTAGGTATAGAAGTCTTTGGGTGTACATAGGGCTTACGACCTATCGTACGGCTGGCTTAAGTGATCACCTTACACAATGTAACGTTCGCCGTTTCAGCCCATGATAGAATAATACCATGTCTACTAATTTTTGGAAGTTGTAGGTATATATTTAAAGTATACGCCACGTTTCACATATGAGTTGTGACAATCCTCAAGCGCGGCCGGCACCAAAGCTTTTTCATTCCCCTTAAATGACCACAGATGTCGCTAATGAGACATCTGTATTCTATAGATTTTTGGAGTTTTGTTGGCAATATCCTTTATCTGTGTAATGAAATTCTTCAGAATTACTAGCATTACACTAGGAAAATAATCTCTCTCGCCAGTACATCGATCACTTTTGTTTCGTTAGCGGAAGACATTTCACTCGCGAGGAAGCAAACTGAAGTCGAATGTTTACGTAGAAAAATACCTCTTCTCTTCTTGTTGCGTTTTCTTTCCTCTTCCATCTCGCGAGCCAGCCGCGCGAGCCATTTCACTCGCTGCAAGGATTGCGTTGCAACGCGGAACTCGGACGAATGCAACTTTCTACACACAAACAGTGTTTGATCGATACTTTTGTCACAACACGGCATGACTGTAAAACACGACATCCGCGATTGCTTCGTTAGGCCGGTCGCACTTTGGATACGAATTATTACGTACGTATTCGTACGTATTGAGCGCGCACATTGATTGCGTCTTGCATTGGCCACGATCAGTTCCTTTTCGCATTTCTCCAATAACGTTTGTGCCAAATGAATAATCTGTATCTTCTGGAAAACTCTACTATGGCACTACTTAAATAATGAAAAATTTCATGACTATCTATCTAATAGATTCACAAATGCTGGGGAGAATCGAAGTGCAACGAGAGCTCATAACATCGGAGAAATATTTAAAAGTTTTTTTATTCGAAGTACATAATTATATCTCACCTTCATTAAACCAAATTATTTAACTTACAGGTATTTTTACTCCCTTTATATTAACTCGTGGCGTCTGCTTGCTTGCCGTCAACAAAAACTTTGGATCGATTTTTAACCCTTTTCCCGTGATGTAATCGAGCTGAAACTTGGCAAGTAGACTCGTGGCGACGATCAAGAAGATCTATCAAATTTTCGTTAAAAAAAAGAAAAATTATAGTATAATTTCGGAGTTTTAGAAATTTTATTGGTTTTTTCAAATTGGAATCATTAGAAAAATTTGGTTACGGCGGCCCGATAACGTCGCGGAATATTTTCTAAATTTGAATTACTCCGTCGGTATGCATAATAGGTACTTCAGTACGAATGTCGAAAATCTAAATTGACTGAGAAATGTTTTTAGAATTTAATCTTCAAGGCATGAGGTGTCTTATCAAAGCTCAAAACATCTGACATTTTAGAAATATATTAAATTACTGTAAGTTTAGTGTTATGTTATATGTTTTAATTCATCTTTAATTGTTGTTATATTTTACAAAGAAAGGGAGTATAATAAAAACATGGTTTTTATGGGTTACTTTTTTACTCCCTTTCTTTTAACTCGTGACTTCTGATTGCTTGCTTGTCTAACGAAAAAACTTTGGATCAATTTTTAACCCTTTTCCCGTGATCCAATCGAGCTGAAACTTTACAAGCAGACTCGTGGCGACGATCAAGAAGATCTTCAAATTTTCGTTAAAAAACTTAATAATTATAGTATAATTTTGGATTTTTCAAATTTTTAATGTTTTTTTTCATACAACTCAGTAAGTTGTATGAAAATACTCCGAAGCATCTGGTAGACACGAAACCCGAAAATGAGAAAGGGAATATTGTAAAAACTTATTAAATAAAAAAGAAATATTTAAAAGTTTTTTTGTTCCAAGTACATAATTATGCCCCACCTTCATTAAACCAAATTATTTAACTTACTGGTATTTTTAGTACTTTAGAGATTCTCCGCCATGATCTGCACTGATGGTCACGCGGTTGAATCGCTTTGTTCCCACAAACATTTGTGGTCATGTATCAAATTGACAATTTTTTCAATATCCGTCGTACGAAATCGCAAAAATTTCCGAACAAATCCGGATCGTGTCGGACGTCGCATCTATACGTGCGTACACACACTACTAAATCGTGTACAGTGTGCGATGTTCAATACTACTTGGAAGGTCAGGAATGTAGTTGCGTATTCGTACGTATACGTACTACTCAATTTCGTACGAAAACGCATCCAGTGTGCGGCCGGCGTTAATCTAGCTAATCTTAAATATCAACTTTCTGGCGCTCGGAGTCTCCCGGGATTTGGATTTGGCTGTAATAAAGTTGTTCCTTTGTTTTGCCCGGGCCCCGGGCAAGATGATAATGTTTTCAAAATTTGGTCCAAGTAAGGGAAGATGTTTTTGAAAACAACATTTTCCGTAGAACGCTTCGAGCAGTTAAAGTCAATCATGGATGACGCACGAGCACAATCTGTGACCTTGTCGACGCCTTCCAGCAACACAAATAATACTGAAGACGAGGAGGTTGAGATGGGCAGTTCCAACTCCTTACGATATTCTGAATACCACTAGACATGGGGCTAGACTGCCTAATTTACTACTGCAAATGCATCGGCTATAGTAGTAGCTTTGATACTTTTACAAACTACTTATTGTAATACACAAATTGGAATCGTAAAAAAATGAAACAAAAAAATTATTGTAACATAAAAAGTATTTTTGATGTTTATAGCGTTTAAGCGAAAATGTTCAAGCAACCATGACCTAATTAATATTATTATCAATAGTTAAAGAGATATGCGACTTTAAAGCTTGCATTTTTCCCCAATATTTCTGACTTTTTTTTTGTAAAACGTTGGACTGTCATTACATTACTTATCGGTTACAAAAAATTTATTCGTCTCAATACATGCTAAATAAAATTCCAATTGGAATGTTTTCCATTTGGAATCGCAAGGTTTTTATCATTTTATTTGACTCGTATTAAAGGGAATGAATTTTTCATATTCGATATAAGTTACTGTGTAGTGATAGTCCAACGTTTTACAAAAAATAAGTCAGAAATATTGAAAGAAAAAATGCAAACTTTGATGTCGCATATCTTCATAACTATTGATATTAGGTGATGGTTGCTTGAACATTTTCGACTCATAATGAAAGCAGGAATCTACTTGAAAAGTATGGTGGACTAGATCTGTTACACTATGTATGCTGGGGAACATTGATCTCATTCAAGACGGACGGGAATGGACATGATGCAACCTTCTTCTTTTTCAATAATTTTCCAAAAAAATGATTGTTTAGTATGTCTTTTATTAAGTGCCGATAAAAAAATTAAATAATTAATCATCTAAGTACTTGTAAAAAATCACAAAATTTCTACCTAAAAGGACTCTCAGGTTTGGTAATGCTTAAGGGAGTATATCTACCTATGAACCTTTTTTTGTAGGAAACCTGTATAAATTATGGTATTGATATTATTTCTACATGAAAGTACACACTTTTAAGAATATGTTAATTTTTTTTCATTAAAAAATATTCAATATTGGCGGAAAATTCTTGGGTTCTGTCGACTGCCGCAAAAAAGGTCCTCCGTGGTGACCACTCCCATTTCATTTGTAATCATTAAAAAAAAAAAACATTATTAAAGTTGACACTATAATTTAGTCTTTGACATAAAGGTTTTTGAAAATATCAATTTTTGACCAAATGGCGGGCGTTTGAATTAAAAATAACGATTTTTAGGGAAAAATTCGTTATTCGCCAAAAGTTGGTTATGCCGATAAAAAAAATATGTCACCTAAAAAAATCCTACGACAAAGACTAGATAATCATATTATATAGAATAACCACTAGAAATTCGCCGATTTCTAAAACATGGTTTTGAGTAAAACGCGTTTGAAAATTGAACGCGATTAAAAATTTAGCAATGAATAAATCACGAAATTTTGCAACTTACATAGGGATCATTGATTCCAGATCCATAATATAAGTCCTCCACCTTGCTTAGAATCCCCATGTCATCGAGCACTCCTTATAAACATAATAGAAACAGGTCTAACGGTGATACGGAAAGGACCCGACTGGCAAGCTACCTGCGTGTGCTCAACAAAGGGATGCTCCTCTATCGGCCATAAATTTGTTATTTTTTTTAAATTTTTGCTTGAAATTTTCACCAGACATTGTTAAGACCTCAAGCTTTAAGAAAATGCAAAAATTAAAAAATCGATTTTTTCGAACTCCTAGGTATTCCCTTTAATTTAACTTTTCTTTATCGCCAACTGGGTTTCCATTGTATTTTATACATTAAAATGCGTTGATTATTTATTATTAACTTATGAAATATTATTCGTTGTGGAAATTTCTTCGTGGAATGTGGCGGTATTCCCCCGATTTCTATACTGCCCACTCGACCACATCCGCGCGGCTCCCTCGCGGGGGACATTGTGGTCGGACCTTTACCAAAACAAACTCAAGGCGCCGGAATCGCGATGCGCTTCGATGAGTATACAATATATAAAATGACGTAATGGCTAAATTTCATTAATAATTTAATAAATTTGTAATCGGTTTCATTGAATTGTTTTTTAAATACCTACGTACAATACTACACACTACGTCTTGCCAATCATGTAGTTTTTTTATCTGTATTATGAAACTGACAAGTTATTTAGGACACATGCGCTAAGAAATCGAGCATCGCTTCATTATTAATGTGTCATTTTAAACAAAATTGTATTAAGCTACTGATACACATGCTTATTAGTGGCACGTGGGCAGGCGCAGTATCGATCTTCTTTAGACCTTGCTTATTAGTGGCATGTGTGTACGCACATTGCTAGTAATGAGCATGCCACTGTCATTCACCATGAGAAGGGGTATCTTTGGAGTATGTGTGAACAGGCTTGCTTATTATGAGCATGCTTATGTCATTCGCGGGCTTCGCGACTAGTATTATCAATGCGATCTTCTCAGTCCGCGACAGATGAAACAGATACGGCGCGTTGGGGAGATGATAAAACATTACTTTTCTTGGCTTATTATAGGAATCACGAATGTCTGTGGAATACTCGGTCACCGTTGTGTAAAAATAATATAGCGAGAAATAATGTTTATGAAACTTTATTAAAAGGCATGAATGATTCAAATCTTACAATAAAAATTATAAAAACTAAAATCAAAAATGTGCGGATGGAAACTGTTTTGATTTATTGGTTCACTTGAATTTTCTATTTCAGTTTGCAAAGTTTCCATTTTGAACAGGAGCGTCTCTATTCTATGACAAGAGCATGCCACTAATAAGCATGTGTGTTTGATTGTTAGCTTTGAGCATGCTTATTTATGAGCACGCCACTAATAAGCATCCTAGTAATGAGCAAGTGTCTACAGTTGTTAGGGCATGCTTATTAGTGGCATGCTCATTAGCATGCCACTAATAAGCATACGTACCTTTAATTTAGATAATTTTAGAAGTCTCACGGAGCTGTTTATATGGGGAACGTGTATGAAAATATTTATATAAGTGTGGTTGTGTGAGCTGGCTTAATGCAACGTTCAGCAATCCACCATAATATATATCGTAACATTTTTAGGACAGTACTAGGTGATTAAAATCAATTGGTTATTTACGCAGAGTATAAAATTGATTGACTAAACCCATTCTTTAGGTGTGGGGATTGGGTCTCAGTTGAAGTATGACCCACCTCGCATCAGCCCTGATGATACAGACCCTGTAATGGGATCCGAAACGTCGGCCAGAAAAGTCGTAGAAACACGGCAGAATATCTCAGAAAACTCAAACTAGAAGATCATGTCTATAATTTTGGTGGTCTGATTTTGTATCAATTTTAGTACATGACTAGGTGATTAAATTTAATTGGTTATTTGAGATATTTTTGTTATTTTTACTCGCTTCATGTTGTTTTATCTTCTATATTTTATTTTAATATATAAAAATCAGTGTTTGTTTGTTCGTATTTTGTGCGCTGCCATACCGTTCGTCCGACCTGACTCAAATTTTGGATACTTATTCTTTAGGACCCGGCGGATAACATAGGCGACATTTCCCCCCTCCCGCTTCACCAATCCTCCAGCCCTTGACATATTTTTCTTGCAAATCTGTACTGCTCGACCAAATTTGGCAAACTTATTCCTTAGGACCCGGCGGTTGACGTAGGTGAAATATTCTCCGTCCCCCTTTACCCCACCCCTCCCCTTCACATATTTTCTATACAAATCTATTCTGTTTGACCTTTCTAACTCAAATTTGGCGCCTACTTATTCTTTAGGACCCGGTGGGTAACATAGGTGACATTTACCCCCTCCCCGCGATATACTTTTAATACAAATTTATATCATTTGACCGATCTGATCCAAATTTTGGATACTTCTTCTTTACTACCCGGCGGGTAATATAGGCAACATTTTCTCCCTGGACATCCCTTCCACCCTAGCCTAAATTAAATGGAAACATTGTTTTTACTGAGACTTCAAAAAAAAAACAATGGAACCTCTGTGTTCCCCACAAACTTATTTTTAGCTAAATTCTAAACACGGGCAAAGTCGGGTACGAACAGCTAGTTATTATTAAAAATGGATTACCACAATGTTACTGCAGTAAATATTAATAATTTTCATATATCAATAAAAATTTCAAACTCTCTCTGATGGTGTACAAAAGTCTTCAAAGAAAAGCACCACAATATTTGATCGACCTCTGTATCCCATACAATATCACTGGAAGACGGCTCACACTGCGGTCAGCTAAATCGGAGGCGCTCTGCAGGCTGGTAGTACCAAGGAGACCTGGAGCCACCAAGTTTGCGGAACTTGCTTTCAGCTTTGCGGGAATCAGCTGCCTCCAGTGCTGCGATCTATGGAGAACCAGGAACTCTTCAAGAAGAGCCTAAAACTCAATTTTTCGGGATGTCGCACCTGTAAAGCGCCCTTGAAGCGTCTCTTACGCAAAAACGGCGCTATATAAATTAACATAAACTTAAAACAATATTACTCTTAACTAGATCATCGACGTACTACGGCGGAACCTGAAAATTGTCCGGAGACGGTCTCTTGTAAGTTGTAAGAGCCTTGCGTGTCCTTAATAATAAATTATAATAACAAGGCAGGTAATCACGTCATTTTGACGTAAATTATGACAGCGCTGTGACGTGCTTCGCCCCCACTTTGCCCCGCCCGTCTCAAGGCAGACTCTGACTTAATTCTTGATGAATATTAATCAAGTCGGGAGATCCCCCGTGAGTGGTTTAAGACAATATAATCTTGTAGCCGAGGAGGGGTGACAGACTAGAAAGTGCGTGAGAGAATCTTCTAAAAATCCAATTCGCTGGAGAAAACCGGCCGTTCAAATTCGGATATTTTCGAATTTTAATATACAGATGAGGAAATCAAAAAAATTAGTGTTCACGAAAGGACGGTGTAATCAGTTTAAACCATGTTTCCAAATCGAATTCTTCGTAACTTCGAATTCACGGCTAAAAAAACGAAATTAAACGGCCGGAGGTGGAGCTCGAACCCGGGCCACCAAACCCGAACCGGCCGCTCAACGCACGTTGCCACGGCCGCCTCTACGTGGAGCGCCTAAAATATGCTATAAATATACACTAGGGCTTGGCAATGACGCGAACCTATTTTGACGGGCTGCAGCTAGTACTTATTTATTTCCAATCGCTTTTAAAAACTAATTTCCAATAAGATGTAGGTGTCATAGATTCCAGAGAAATTTCCTCGAGTATTGACAGGTTTTTTGAATTGATCTCAGAAGCGCGTCAGTGAGATATTGCTGCCTTTGCGCCTCAGGTACGTCTGTCTGAGGAAACTTCACCGGCCGATAAAAAGCGCTCTGCGGCCGCGGAAACTCGAAGCTGTTTTATCTTTCAAGTGACTGAAAATCGGATGCCCTCCCCGTCTTCTCTGGAGTGCTCCGAGTGCCGGACCAGCGAGAGCTATTTCCGATTCAGCCGACAGTCTACTGACAGCCGAGCGTTTTGTGCAACACAAAGAAATGTCGATTGTGGAAAATGTGTTTGAAATTATTTTTATTTCATGTTGATGTATCATTCTATCGCCGGCCGCACACTGGATGCGTTTTCGTACGAAATTGAGTAGTACGTAGTATACGTAAATTGCGGCCGGTTCGGGTTTGCTGGTCCGGGGTTCAAGCCCCATCTCGGGCCGTTTAATTTCGTTTTTTTAGCCGTGAATTTGAACAAAATTACGGACGTTA
The DNA here is from genome assembly GCA_016648135.1 of Agrypnia vestita. Classification (NCBI taxonomy): domain Eukaryota; kingdom Metazoa; phylum Arthropoda; class Insecta; order Trichoptera; family Phryganeidae; genus Agrypnia; species Agrypnia vestita. The sequence continues at coordinate 275,171 of JADDOH010023665.1, read as the reverse complement.
GACGAAGTTACGAACAGACCGACGGATAGACAGACAGACAGACGGACGAACGGACAGACAACGAAATTATTATGCTTGATGATCGTCTTGCTGTCATGTGTGAGGTGCTCGTTGGTGTAGTGGTAAGACATCGCCTAGTTATCAAGTCGTCGGCGGTTCCCGTAATTCTAGGAGACGGGCATGGTGCAACCTAAATGTACACGTATCATTTGAAGAAGAATAAATAAATAAATAAAATATGTGATTTAGGATTAGAATTTATGCATGTAAAACTTGCGACATTTTAAGATTTCAATTCGCCGAGTTGTTTAACTAAGGCAGGTTTTGAAGATCAAACACCCAAAGTTTTTGCTTCATTATGTTGATGGTGGTTTCAGTCCTCGCTTTTTGACGCATTAACCAAAGCCGTATATGTGATTAGTCTCGCGTGCTCCCGGGGGAGTTCAGGGGGTGGAGATGTTATCCCTACCCTTACCCGATATCCGCTAATCTTTTAGTCCTACAGCTCGCCCCACCTGCGGTATTGAAATCCGCCCGAATGCCTCGCGGGGTAAACTTCCACGAATTCATCGTCAAACGACTTTGAACGTTTGATGTGTTTTGTAAATAGGTTATACAAATTACACAAAAGCTTTTCGGGTTATGGTCGAAGCGAAAGGGGTAATTTCAGCCCTCGCAAGGGATGTCTTCATCTGCGAGATCGCTGTAATTACGAGGACGTTACAGGAGCACGGCTATAATGAAAATCTAAAGCCTTCCCTGATGTATAACGATTTTTTTTTAAATTTCGCTGATTTGAAGTATTATTCGATTCGCGTTAATTTGTATAGAGATGATAGAATCAGAAGGAACTACGCACTATCAGAATCTCTCGAACGATCCACACAAATCTGGAATCGACTGGGTTATTCGCACAAACTTTGGAAACATCGAGAAAGCCACATTACATACCTTTAAAAAGGAATCGACCGGCTACTGCGCAACAGTTGTATCTTTGTTGACAGAGGGCTTATAAGCCAAGGGAATCCACAGACCATCGAACCATGCAGCGGTGTGGCCAGCGCGCGCGTGTGTATTCCGGCGATAGTAAATGAAGGAAGTACCTATCGGCGTGCAAGAAGTTTTCTAGTGAACGATTTAAATAACGTACATCAGTATACACCAGTCATCATTTAAAAAGAATAATGAAGTTGAAGTAGAAAAAAAATTTCAACATCTCGTATGTTTATTTTTTTTACTTACACTATTACTTACACTTTTTTTTCCTGTATTACCTGTTATCTGCCAAAATCCCCCTAACTCAAATTTCATAATATCCAAATCTTCTTACCTACTATAGTGTACATGTACAGAAAATATTTCAGTTTTGATACTAGTCTGGCGGTCGCTGACTCCTACTTTATGGGGAATGCAAACGGCGCCGTTAGAATGCATATTCGCGGCGTTCCCGGATCGAACATTGCACGGGGAAATTTGCAATAATTTATATTCACGAAACCGCGTTTTCTATTGTGGCAATTTCTATTGTCGCTTCGCCCCTCGATTCGCGTTCCGACCGTTCGGTTCGAGGTAATCGATGTATCCGAACGGCGTCAAATTATATTCAATATTTAGCGTAGCGTTAAATCGCATTCGGTTTTCCTGTAAACACGCAAAAAATTCAATTACAAAAAATCGGTAAGTTATTATTCGAATCGACCGTTTCCGGGTGTCGAAATTGTTGTATTGTATTACAGTTGTTTATAACATACAGTCACGCGTCGTGGCTAAGGAGGAATGAATAAAAAACTGGAAATTAATTAGCGATTCATTAATTAATGTGTAATTAATTATTCAATGTACAAGGATCACTTAAAACGAACTAAACTTAACGTTATTATTTAAATTACACTATTTCGCAATATTTCGCAATAATGAACACTTTATTATCGCTGGGTAACACGTATTTGTCGCTCGTAGAATATTCAATTCTCGCACGTAGAAGTCGCTCTGGTTTATTTCGCCGATTAAGTACTTCGCTCGATATCTTTCGCTTCGTAATTTCACGATTGGGCACATCTGGCCGTCGTCTCGCGCGTACTTCACACTGAACGAACTGTCAAACACGACAACTCAACTTGCGCCGTGGCCATTAACAGCATCTAGTTACAATACTTCGTTTATAACCATGGGCTAGGGTTACCAGATGCAAATATGAAAATGGGACGATCAACTGAACAATGAAACCAATTGAAATGGAAGGCATTTCAACAAATTGAAATATAGGCTTTTATTATAAAAGACAATATAAAAAGCGTCTCAGACATATGTATCATACCGCCCCTGTGTAAATTATGTTGAATATTAACTATATTGAACATATTGTTTCGGATCGAGTCCTCAATTCTTCATTTTAAGAATATGAGTCGAAAATGTTCTAACACTTTCTGAAAAATATTAAAAGTTACGCAGTAAGCGAATAAAATAATGCATTTTTTAAAAAATATTTTCGACTTATCTTAATCGAAATTTAAAATAAATCTTATTTTAATAAATATTATTATTAAGTTCTACGAGTTTGCATAAAGCGTTATTTTAAATATGACAACTGTTTCGGCTTACTAGGTTTTTATCAAACAGTGGGTACACCACGCACAATCAACTTATTTAAGCAAACTCGCAGGACTTAATAATAATATTTATCAAAAACCATAAATAATAGAGTAGCATTGTTTAAATCAATCATTACATTTATTTTATTAGAGTCAATTAATTATAATTTTAAAGTACTGATAAATTCAATGTGTTTCTGTTTATATTAATTAATTAATAATTATAATTTAAAAATAAAGTTTGTCAAATGTAACTTTTTGAACATTTCATAGGTAATGTAAAATAATAATTTTATTTACGACAACATTTTCATCAACAATATCATAAAATTTTTGATTAATCACCATGTTCTTGTTTGGTTACATTACATCTTCCATTTTTGAAATCATACATGAGAGATGAGGCAAGCAAAGTGTTATAATTCCCGATTTGTCCTTGTCCGCAGGCACTTACGATGGCAGCGAGCACACGCCCAAGCTGCTGCCCTGCTCCCACTCCGTGTGCCTGCACTGCCTGGGCCGCATCGCCGCCGCGCACACCAGGGACGTCGGCAGCTTTCGGTACCTCCATATTGCCTTCACAGTCAATGTTCCATATTACATACTCATAACCTACCTCACTTCCATACTGCCTTCACAACCAATGTTCCATACTATTCATAACCTATCTTACTTCCATATTGCCTTCACAGTCAATGTTCCATATTACTCATAATCTACCTTACTTCCATATTGCTTTACACCCGTTCCATATTACTTATTACTTACCTTACTTCCACACTGCCTACATACAGCTTCCATAGTACTTATTACCTACCTTACCTCCATATCGCCACAGCCAATGTTCCATATTATTCATAACCTACCTTATTTTCATATTGCCTTCACAGCCAATACTCCAAATTATTTATTACATACCTTACTTTCGTAGTGCCCTCACAGCCAATGTTCCATACCTCACTTCCATATTGCCTTCAGAGTTTTCCGAGCGAAAACTCCCATATTGATCGTGCGTTGCCAGGTTGACAATTTCTTCACTAATGGCCCTTCCTGTGCAGCATCGTGGAAAAGGCAACGCCGCAATGTTCGGGCCGCAAAAGACTATTTACTGTTCCTCCTCCAGAGCTCACGCAACATATTGCCTTCACAACCAATGTTCCATAATACTCATAACCTACCTTACTTACATACTGCCCTTACAGTCAATGTTCCATATTATTCATAGGCTTTCACGGCCAATGTTCAATATTAGTCACAGGCTTTCATGACCTTGAAGAATCTTCTGCCATGTGTATGAGCTAATATTTAACCATCATCAATACCCACAGCAACACTGTTGATGGACTCTGCAATGGGATCTGAATGTCCGTGTACACATAGCGGAACATGTCAGAAAACTCTAACTGGAAGATATGCCAGTTATTTTGTGACGCAAAATGATTGTTTAAATTTATACCTAACTAAACTTTGTAGTACTTTATCGTTAATATAGTTTAGAGAGAAGCAATCCCTCTCATAATTCCGTGTAATCAATAACTCATTTATTTATCGAGTACACTATAGTAATCACAATATAACTCAACATGTATATAATACAATGTTTAGATTAGTGAAAATATAGAAAAAGCCCATACTTTTTTGGTATCTGATTTTATAGTTCAATACTGTATTGGTATCCATTGCTCATTTCTATAATATGTTCATAGAAACATGAATTTATTATTTTAATAATTATTTTCATAAAATTCGAAATAGGTTTTTTTTTATTCCGATAGTGATTAAAAAAAACTTATTGACAGTCTTGGCAGAAAAATTCGTAGAATTTTTAATTTCATCAATTTTTGTACTGAATTTAATTAAAATCCTTGATTCCGATAATAATTTAAAAAAAACATATTGACAGTCTTGGCAGAAAAATTCGTAGAATTTTTAGTTTCATCAATTTTTGTACTGAATTTTATTAAAATCTTATATTCCGATAATAATTAAAAAAAACATATTGACAGTCTTGGCAGAAAAATTCGTAGAATTTTTAGTTTCATCAATTTTTGTACTGAATTTAATTAAAATCTTTGATTCCGATAATAATTAAAAAAAACATATTGACAGTCTTGGCAGAAAAATTCGTAGAATTTTTAGTTTCATCAATTTTTGTACTGAATTTTATTAAAATCTTATATTCCGATAATAACTAAAAAAAACATATTGACAGTCTTGGCAGAAAAATTCGTAGAATTTTTAGTTTCATCAATTTTTGTACTGAATTTAATTAAAATCTTTGATTCCGATAATAATAAAAAAAAAACATATTGACAGTCTTGGCAGAAAAATTCGTAGAATTTTTAGTTTCATCAATTTTTGTACTGAATTTTATTAAAATCTTATATTCCGATAATAATTAAAAAAAAACATATTGACAGTCTTGGCAGAAAAATTCGTAGAATTTTTAGTTTCATCAATTTTTGTACTGAATTTTATTAAAATCTTATATTCCGATAATAATTAAAAAAAACATATTGACAGTCTTGGCAGAAAAATTCGTAGAATTTTTAGTTTCATCAATTTTTGTACTGAATTTTATTAAAATCTTATATTCCGATAATAATTAAAAAAAAACATATTGACAGTCTTGGCAGAAAAATTCGTAGAATTTTTAGTTTCATCAATTTTTGTACTGAATTTTATTAAAATCTTATATTCCGATAATAATTAAAAAAAACATATTGACAGTCTTGGCAGAAAAATTCGTAGAATTTTTAGTTTCATCAATTTTTGTACTGAATTTTATTAAAATCTTATATTCCGATAATAATTAAAAAAAACATATTGACAGTCTTGGCAGAAAAATTCGTAGAATATTTAGTTTCATAAATTTTTGAACTGAATTTAAATTAAAAAATCATTTTTTCATCACTAATCATCGAATAAATGTCTCCTTTTATAGGCATTCACAGAAATTTTGAAAAACATAATGAAAATTTTATTTATACTTCTCATATATTTCCCCTCAATTGAAAACCGATATAAAAAATACCTTGTGCTATTTTTCCAAAAACATAAAATTGAATTGCATTTTTTGCATAAAAAATCGAGTATCCCATGTTCAATGTGTGGTATATATTGTACAAGTGCTGAATATTTTTGTTTCCACCAGATGTCCGATATGCCGAGAGCTGATCACCATCCCGCGGGGGGGCGTGGCGGCCCTGCCCCCGTCCTTCCTCGTGAACCAACTGCTGGACCTCATGTCTCGCCAGCGGAGGGAGGTGGTGCCCAAGTGCAGCACCCACACCAACCAGGTTACCATCCTCAACTCTCCAAAGTCATAGAATAATTAAACTGTTGAAGATAATTGGCAATTTTTTATTTTACCTCTAATTTATTTGATTAAACTTTGTTAATACACATATGAATACGTGTCTTTGTTCATACATATATATACTTTATAATTGTCTCTACTTAATTTGGGATACATTTAGCAAAATATGTTTTTTTTTTTAATATTCTGTCACAGAGTATAAAATTATAAAGAGATGTGAACAAAACCCCGTTATGAGAGGGGATTGGATCAGAGCAGAAGTATGTTCCCCTTGCGTCTATTTAAGGCACATTTTACATAGGCATTATTCTTGCATAATAAAATCCCCTAACAAACAAAAAACAACAATGCAACAATTATTTTAAAAGATACTGTTTTATAAATTTTATATGTATACATTTGTAAATGATCAGGCGTGCTGATATATATTTACATATGCAATGTTCACTGTTATCTAGATATATATATATATAAAAAAAAAATATATATATAAAATTTTAATTTTATTGTAAACAGTAGAAATTAAAAAAAAATATGTACGATTATATTTGAAAGTAAAAAAACTAAAGTTAACCCAAAGATAGTAAAAGTGTATTTTCACTATATTTTTATCCCATCCTACATAAAGCATCACAACTAGCGAGGTCAATTTTAATTGTTCTATACTTTGCATGTATTTGATACATATTTTTATCTTTATTTTTATAAGTCTATTATATGATGACCCAGGGCTTACAACCTGTATGAGCTGGCTTAAGTGATCACTCTACACAATGCAACGTTCACCAATTCCATCGTAAGAACACCCACACATTATCAGATTTTTGAAAGTTCTATATATATGTCCATTGACATATATTCTTACAGATATTATTATGATGGAATTGGTGAATGTTGCATTGTGTAGAGTGATCACTTAAGCCAGCTCATACAGGTTGTAAGCATTGAACCATCGTATAAGAGACTTCCATCCACTTTTCTCATATATAAATAGCTTCATCTCTGTGAGACTTCTATAATTTATCCTTAATTGATTAATCATCCCTCTGAGGACTGGTTCCAGTAACTGTGTTCTTAGAACATACTTTCATATAAAAATATTGTTAAAATATAAATAGCTTCGTCTCTGTGAGATTTTTATAATTAATCATAATTAATTAAAATAATTATAATTTTGTTAATTTATAAATGGACTAGCTTGATTTACAACATCAAGAATATAAGTCCCAGAAAATGAGTATAAAGGAAATGTTTATATATTTTTATTTCAGGAGCTGCTCTTTTGCGAGACCTGCGACTGCGTGTTCTGCGCACTGTGCACGGGCGGCCCGCACAGCGACTCTCCGTGTGACCACACCATCATCCCCTTCTCCATAGCCATCAAGCGCATGTCGGAGATTCTGCTCTACAAGGCTAACGAGTGCCTCTCAAAGGTTAGTAATCTCTCTCTTACAAAGATAAGACTAGGTTCGACTTCACATTGCATCTGATTGATCTCAGTTTCCTCGGAATCCAGACAGTGATACCCACACGGTCTCTCCTTTGTCATTTCATCTCAGCAGTCTTGCATTAAATTAATAATTTCTGATGTAAAATATGTGTGAAAATATAAAGATCAAATAATTCTTTTGTAAAAATCTGAGCTGCCACTTTTGCTGAAAGTTTAATCCGATAAATACTGCACTTTAGAAATAACATGCTTGACTTGTATTGGAAAAAATAGATATGTCTCTAATGTAACAAATCTGATGAGATTAAAAAGGCTAATGTGGCTTATCTAGGATAGCGTTCTAGCAGAAATAGAAATGCCAATTATTGAGGAACAATTTCACCATTCATCGTTAGATTACAAACATGGTACTGAAAAATGCATTCCTTAAGATTTCAATAAACAAATTGAATTTTATTTGCAAAAAATATCACTTAGACATTATATTTAATTAAAAAACATTAATTTAATAAAATATATAATGTTCCAATCATTTATAGTATGCTGTTTATGGTTGTAATACATAGTCAATAACTTTTGACCAATTCGTTCCTCTGACCATTACAAAATTACATGTTAATAATTATAATTACCATTACATTTGTAAAAAAAAGTTATAACTTCCTTGATGGGCTATTATTATTAGTTATTGTTGGTAGGTATACTGTAGGAAACATAAAATAATTGTTAACTGCAGGGTTGCAAAGTGTGACCCACACGTCTCCAAAGGCTATGAATGATTTGCTGATTTATTGTTCTGAATTAATAATACTTTTTTTTTAATATGATGATTTGATGGTTGTCAGTTGAGTTCTGCGCGAGAAGGGGTGGCGGACGAACTGCGCCGTCTGGAGGCGGCTCGAGAGGTGGGCGCCGAGGCCGCGGGCGCCTGCGCCAGGGAGCTGGCGGCCGCCGTGGAGAGGCGCCACCGGGAGCTGCTGGCTGCCCTGGCAGCCGCAGCCCAGCACAAGCGGCGGCTGCTGGAGGACCAGCTCGCGCTCATAGACCAGGAGAGGTCCAAGGTAGGTGGGGTAAATATTCAATCGGGAGAAGGCACCGAACCTCCTATTTCTTCTTGCTATTGCTTCATTAAAAATTCAATATCCAAAACAAAGCCATTGAAAAATTGACTACGCAAATCATAGAAAAGAAAGGCGAAACTATATCATAATGAGGAGTTCAAAGTTACGGTTTCCATATTTAAAAACTTAGCAGAAAGTTTATTTGGCAAAATATTGTTACTTGCTTGCTTGCTAATCTTAAATGTTGCAATAAATGAATATTATTTTTTTTAATAAAATGTGAAAATACACTATTTCGTAATATTTCTAAAATGCCATCAATAAGTCATTTTATGAGTTCCAATTGCCTTCAAAATGGCTCCACCTATCCCCTTTGGGGGTAATTTTTTTTTTGTCTTTAGAATCTTTATCATTAGTATAGGACACACACTTAGCTGAACTCCTTCTAATACCAATTCTAAGGGCCTGTTGTTTGATCAGTCATAAGAGTAATAGTTAAGAAAAAAGCATAGATTTTTGCATTCTCCACCAATCAAAAGACCCGTTTTCATAAAAATCTATGCTTTTTGCTTAACTCTTACTCTAACTTCTGATCAGACAGGCCCTAAGTCTTTGTATGTATGTTATGTATATATATGAATTATTACATGGAACTAATGGAATATGTATATATATTAATTATTACATGGAACTAAATAATAAAGATAAATAAATAAAATAAATTTATTAAAATTATTTTAAAGTGAATCAACATTAATGGAGTACATCTATTTCATTTAAGGTGGAGCAAGAATGCGTGGGCCTGCAAAGCCAAATCGAGGCGCGGGACATGTCAGCGCGGATTGCCGCCCTCGGCGAGCATCTGGCCGGGGTGGTGTCGCTCTCAGAGCCCCGCGAGAACTCCTTCTTGGCCTTGGAAGTGCAGCATAACGACGCGCTGCTGAGGATCCAGGAGGCGCTGACGTCCCTGGGCAGGGTGCGCACCACCACCACCTACCCGCCCCTATGCACCGCTGCTCTGGGTATGTTGCTCACGAGAAATCAATGGTGGAAAATGCAAAAGTCTATGCTTTTTTCATAACTTTTACCCTTACTCCTGATCAACCAACCGGTCCTAAGAGTGAGGGAACACTGTTGTACACAGGGAGCAGAAAAGTTGAATAGTGATAGAATTTCGTACAAATAAAAAATAACTACCGCGTTTTATACTAGCAATAGCTTAGGCAAACTTATAATAAACTCCAAAGACAAAGTCGACCCGCTAAATCATTCCGGTATTTATAGACTAAATTGTAATGACTGTTCGGCATTCTATATAGGTAAAACGGTGCGTAACTTTATTGTTAGAGTAAAGGAACACTTAAGATGTCTCAATAACAATAATTTTTCTGAGTTACGAACCAGCTTTTAGAAATAGGCCACACCTTTATTTATATATATATATAAATAAAGATGTGGCCTATATTTCCCATTTCGGCGTCCACCCCTCAATTACCCCCACCTTAGCTGTAGCCACACCCCCATTCAGAATTGATTTGTTTACTAGGATAGGTAATGGATAGTCAGTTGTACGTCGGTCCTGATGAAGATACGGTGGTATCGAAACCGGTAGATGTAGTCATTATTTAAGTGGTTTATACAAAGTTATTTAATTAAAATTTATAAAAAATAACAATTTAATTTGTTGTATTAGGGCTCATTTGTTTATTATTTCGTAATTTCAGAGGGCTCAGTGGTTTCGGGTTTGGAGGCCAATGTCCTTATGCGCACGGTGGACTATCACGGAGATCCACGAACATCCGGTGGAGATCCAGTCACGGTAAATGCACGCTTCGACACATCGCCGCCCGAGGTTGTCCCCTGCCACATATACGACCTGGATGATGGGACTTACAGGTTAGTAGACGTATATTTTTTCTGAATAGTTTTGCGGTTGCTGGATAAACATTTTTTCCAGTGACAGCCAATTGGACAGCTGATAGATGATTTGTGTTCGGTTTGGTTTGCCATTTCAGCATGAATAGACTTACACCAAAATAACGCTTGAAAATTGTCCAAATTTATTTTGAAAATCCTAATCATATTCAAACACTAATAACAAAACCATGGCCATTACTACGATTTTTATGTGTTTTATTTCAATTTAGTTCTGTAAGTACCTCTTAAAAACATATGATAATATTAATACAATGTTTACAAATAAATTTTCTTCCTCGACTGCTGTCTGCATTAAATATTCCAATTCATTATTTCTCATCTCTCATCTCAACTTATAGTTTATAACTTATAACATTATCTTCCATCTCCAGGATAACCTTCCGCCCACCGCACTTGGGTGCCATGATACTCAACATATCGGTTGTGGGGCGTCCTATCCGGGGCGGAGGCAACGTGGAGGCCGTCGTGACCGGGGGTGCCGATCCGGTGGCTCGCTGGGGCGGTCGAGGCACGGGAGCGTCGGCCTGCGTGCAGCCCGCAGCGCTCGCTGCTGCTCGGGACTCGGACACGTTATATCTGTTGGATGCCGGCAACTCCAGAGTTCACGTGCTGGACTCTGAACTCTTTAGCACTGGGTACATAGAGAATGAAGGTATAATGATGTTTTGTTTGACTTTATTAAATCCACCATCACCAGGTTATTTGCTAGGACGTTTCAGTTTTGTACCACCATATCTGTCTATCCAGATGTCTTGTGATATATCCAAAGTATTTTAGTTTGCATATTTGAATTATGAAGGACAGATGTCACTCAACAATTCTTTCTTATAAAATGGGTCTGTTTGCTCTGTAAGCTATCCATGATGGGATACGACGCCAGTAACAGAAGAATAGAGAAGATCCGTTTTTTGCTCTTTACATAATATGATGGGTATAAAAGCGAAGGCAGCAAAATCCGAAAAATGTTTTGAATGTGGTGACTGAGGATAAACTAATTCAGAATGTACTGAATTCGAGATTTTATATGAAATATAGCTATATCCCTTCGAAAATCATGTTTCCAAAAAAGCAAAGGCTTCAAAATCCACTTAAACTAGCGATGTGTCATGTGACAAAATGGCCGCTTCGTACTAAAGTGAGAATCAATGTCGATTTTAGACTGAAACATCATAGCAAAAACAGAATTATCCAATTATGTAAATAGCAATTATAGTAATGTCCACTATTTGGTAGCAAACACAGCTACACAATGATATCCATTTTTAAGTTTTAAGATTTAAAAGTCCACCATTTGGTGGAAAACACAGCTATACACAGCGATATCCATAGTTAAAAGTTATATTTATTGTTATCAAATAATATTAATTTATACACATATATATAAGAAAACTAAGATGGCAATTGTTTTTAAATTCTGTACTGTCCTTTAGGCGAGTTTTAATAATAAAATTCAATCTGTGGATGTACATGTGGATGTGGTAGGTACACAAGATTTACATTTTTTTTTGTATACTGAAACTAAAATTTCAATTACTGTAGGAGAAAAAATGTGCCATTTATCATATATTTTTAATAATTTTTAGTATTACTAAATTTGAGAATTTTTCTTCACCACTGACTATGAAGTAAACTAGTTACCATTCCACGCAGGTTTGATGGGGCGCAGCTGCACTGGCGTGGCCGTCACGCAGCGCGGGCTGGTGGCAGTCAATTGGCGCACGCGACGTGTCACCGAGATGTCTGTGGACGGCGAAACCCTCAACAGCTGGGGCCACGAATCATTCCAGGAACCGGTAGCCGTGGCCGTGGACCCCACTTATGGGCACGTTCTGGTAGCTGACAACGGGGCGCGGACTGTGTTTGTGTTTGATGCAGATGGGAAGTTTTTATTCCAGGTAAAGAATTAAAAATGGTCCCAATGTAAACTCGAACATCTACCAAAGATTCTTTTTTGATTTTTTTGCACCATCACATAGAAATTACTTTTCTTTGCAAGACACCCACTCCGCTTTAAAAAAGTATTGACCTAAAAATACACTCATTTTGTACGTAAAGACAAACTTCAAACACTGTCCTGTAAAATTCATTTTTTATATATGCCAGTTGCCTTAGTTTTACATAGGGGACTGTCGATATACTCATTACCACTATTAATTCTACATTCTACAATCCAAAAACTATCGCCATTTCACTCTAAGTGTAAAGAATATTTTCTATTCAAAATTGAATGAAGAACACTCCCCGAAGTTTTTGCTACTGGCTATGAGATACCCCGTATGTGTACTAATTATTAAATACTTTTGATTCATGTGTACTTTTTATGGTATTTTCATATTTCGAAGTGTGGAAAACTATTAAATATGTAAAAGTCTGATGTTTTTCTTCCCCCTGGCAGGTTGGCGGCAGCGGATCTGAATTGGGTCTGATAGGCGGCCTGTGCGTGTCTCCCAGCGGAGAGCTGCTAGTGGCCGACTCGGCCATACACGTCTTCAGTGCCAAGGGAGATCCTGTCTCTACATTTGCTCAGATACCAAAAGGTTACAAATGCTCTTTAATATAATATCATTAAGGAATGCACTTTTATGAAAGACTCCATCATCATTGTATGTCTTGTGTCTAGAAAGGCTTGGAATATTGCGGAACATTTTTGACCAGGATCGAGTACATAAAACCTTGCTTGTACAGTAAGTGCCGGTTGTTTGATCAGATTTATGTACTTGTATACTGCCCTTCCAAGCTAGAAAGCAGTAACTAACAAAAAATTCAAAATGTAGTTGTGAATGCCATCCGGTGAATAATTTTGTTAATTTTCTTAATATCTTACTCAAAAGGCATTTTTATTAAAAAAAACTGGAAAAAACAGATAAGAAAAAAATGGTCATCTACAAAAACAACACTTAAATCTTAGCAAAAGAGCAGTAAATGCAGATACCTTCTGTAGTTGCTGCTTTTTTGCTAAGAAATATATCGATCTGTCAAAATAATCATATCATTCTGATCAATTCTGATCGAGTGTGGGGCGGTGATAGATTGTTGTTAGCCCTAAAATCCAATACAAGTATATATTATTAGTGGTATTACATTGATACTGATAAGTGCTTAAAATGTCGTCAAGAACAAAACAAATTGTTAAAATGGCGCTGGAAATGCAAAATGAAAACAATTCACCAAACGGTCAAATTCCTTTACAAAACTGTAAGTATTAACATAATTGCTAATAATATTATTTAAGAATAATATTTTATGTTGAATTTGTGATGATGTATTACATTTTTAAATAAATAGAATTAATTAATTTTATGTCAAAAATATTGTTACTATAATTTTATTATACCACCGTAATTATTAATAATCTAATGCTCGTATATTTTGTTACTTCGAATCGTATTTTACTTTAAAAATCTAATAACGCCTTCCTTCTTTCAGCATCAAATTATTCTGAGAATATTGACACCAAAATGGATGATGTCGATTATTATGTATCTTCGGAGAACTTATCGGATTGTCGACTGGAAATTAACGATATCACTTTAATCGAAAATTTTACATTTGTGGAAACTAATGATTTAAACATTGCGTTGACAAAACAAACGCTACACCATGAAGAAATATCATTGCCGATAATTCCTAGTGCAAATAGATTATCTCTTGTCAGTCAAATTTATGACTCTGTTCAAGATGTGTTGATGATGTTCAAGATCTAAATTTTGAGTTTGGTGAATGAAAAACGCAAAAAAAACTAAAATCAAATATAATTAATTAGTTTTCACCACTATTGTATTGAAAAATATCAACATGTTGCAGAGCCCATGGCCTCTTTATCAGGATACAATTGTATTAAAAAAAAATCAAATACTTAAGATAAACCATTTCTACATTACCATTTCTGTACATGTATCTAATTATTAATAATAAAGAAAATATTAATTTTGTAAAGAATCACGTACCTATGTTATACCAAATAAATATGTTTTTATTGAATCCTGATTTTAAATATCCTATGAGTGCCTAGTTGAATAGAGTAAACTTCAACGATTCTTAGAAACAAGGCAGTAAGTACGTAGTTACTGCCTTGTTTCTAAGAAAGTTTACACTATCATTGAAGCAGATTCTAAGGTAGAAGGCTTTTATTGATTTAAATATTTAAATTCAATAATTGTATGTCTCATTCAGGTATTATCTTATTTTTGACGTTATTTTACATTCAAATATTTGAAAAAAATAACAAAAAAATTCAACATACGGCGAAAAAACACAAAAAACATAAAACTCCAATTATCTCAGAACTTTGCAAAATGTAGTTACTGCCTTCTTTCTTGGAAGGGCAGTATACTTTGTCTCTTTCTTTCTGTTTAGTTGTTAATTATGTCCTGACGAAGCTTGAGTCAAGCGAAAACGGTTGATGTTAATAATTAATAAATTTGCGGTTTTATACAAAGTTGACATCTTTTATTTTATTGCAAAAATGTATGCTTTTTTCTTCATTCCTTGATCAAACGACCGGCCCTAAGACCCCGCTTAACACGGTGAATATGTTCCAATAAGTTGCAGCGCTAAACGAAACTGTTAAACAAGGTCATCTTAAATGTAGATAATGGGGATAAGTAAAACAAAACAGAGAATAAGAAAATTCATAAATTTTTTTTTATTTTGTAAAATTTATAATTGAATACATTTTTACTACATTAATGGGCTTATTTACCACTAATAATTTTTTTTTTCATAAAACATTCATGATAATCGAAAAAAGTTTATTTCTTTTTTAAATTAAATATAAAATTTTGGTTGGACTGTGCCTGTTTCACTAGTTCTTCCTTGTTTGAATTTTTTTGTTTTTTAGTGAATAAGTCATCTAATAATATCATACCCCTTTTCCTGTTTCTTTCAGCAAGCAGTTGTCGATAACAAGAAATCGCATCAATAACACTTCGCCTTTGAGCTTCTGCTATCAAAATTTTAATCATTTTGTTTAAACTGATCCATATAATCAATTAATGTATATTAGGTCCTTACATATGAAATTGGCGTTTAGTATGGGAGGAACATAAAGCCGATTTTTTTTTATTATAATATATTTATTTAATCAAAGTATGTACCATTGCTATCTATGCACTTTTGCCATCTCATAGGTAGTTCATCGATCCCTTTACTAAAAAAACCATTCGGACGGGAATCAATAAAATCTTTGAAGGCGGTTTGGACTGCCCCATCGGAGTTGAATTTTTTCCTTTGCAAGAAGTTATCCAAATTTCGAAAAAAATGGTAATCTGTTGGGGCAAGGTCCGGAGAGTACGGTGGATGTCTTAGACATTCCAATTGAAGCTCCTCTAATTTGGTAGCCGTCTGTTGTGCAGTGTGTGGTCTAGCGTTATCATGAAGCAGCAGTGGCCTAGAGCGATTAACCAGCCTGGGTTGTTTAGCAGCTAGCTTTTCCATCATGGTTTGCAGTTGCTGACAATAGACATCTACCGTAATCGTCTGACCAGATTTAAGAAAGCTGTAGTGAACGACACCAGCACTAGTCCACCAAACGCTCACAAGCGACTTTTTTGGAGTCAATTTTCGCTTGGGGCATGGTTTGGCTGGTTCGGCAGGGTTCAGCCATTGCGATGAGCGCTTCCGATTATCGTACAGGATCCACTTTTCATCACAGGTAATGATTCGATTTAAAATCCCTTCATTATTGTGCCGGTTGAGTAATGCAACGCAGCAGTCAACGCGCGTTTGTTGATTTGCTTCACTCAATTCGTGAGGTATCCACCTTTCAAGCTTTTTCACCTTACCAATTTGCTTCAAGTGGATTAAAACAGTTTTATCACTAACACCGCAGCCTGCAGCTAACTCGGATGTGGTTTGCGATGGATCCGCTTCCACAATAGCCTTCAATTCTTCATTATCAACTTTGGTCTCCGGCCGTCAACGGGGCTTGTTCTGCAGGTCGAAATTTCCAGAACGAAAACGTTGGAACCAAAAACGCACTGTGTTTTCTTTTGCGGCACCGTCGCCATACATATCATTAATCCTTCGAGCCGTTTCTGCAGCACTGGTGCCACGGTGGAACTTGTACTCGTAAATAACGCGATATTTCAAGTTTTTCATTTTGTAAACTGAGTGACGCAAAGAAAAAAACAATTGAGGAAAAAACAAATGAATTATAATTTTCAAAACACAAATACATGAGTAAATAGCTGTATAAATTTGGATTTGGAATTCCTAACCAAAGAGAAGATATTTGAGATCAAATTTGCCAGTACGGCAAAACGCCAATTTCATATGTAAGGACCTAATATTTAACTTTTAAATATGGATATTCCTTTGTTTACTACCAAGTAATGCTTTATTCAAAATTGGATAGTGCTCTCTTTAGTATTAGGCGGACATTTTATCACGTGATACATCCTTGGGAGTTGTTTGGTTGATGTGGATATTACTGCTTGTACTTTTAATAATAATTTGGAGACACGATTTTGGAAGGAATACAGCTATATTTCCTACAATGTTTCGAATCCAGTGCATTTTAAATAGCTAACCATCGGAGATTGTTTTCAAAACATTTTTAATATTTTTTTTTGTATTGCTGCCTTTGCTTTTATACCCCTCACATTATATGGGTCGATCGCCGAGAGGTTTTTTATGTCATGAAAAAAAATATATTTCTCTCATTTTTCCACTATCATTGGCTCTTTACAAAAGAAGAAGACAAATGATAATAGAATAAGATGGTTGTATCAAAGCTCTCAGCGGTTGCTGAGTTCAAATATTACACTGATAAAAATTACATAGTACATTTAAAATATCATATTTCTTAATATTTCATATCGTATTCTGGATATTTTAAAACGTTGACTTATTATTTTATCGGAAATTGTATATGCCAGTTACATCTATCGATGTGTATGATTAAAAAGTGATATTTAAGTTTTGAGGCTAAAAGCATTCGGAAAAGAAACGTGTCTTCGACGCAGTTCGAAGTGTTTACAAGAATTAATATGACGAAGGCTAAATAGTGGAACTAATGTTAAATTAAAAAAATAAAACACGCTTCGAGTACAACAAATTGTTTATACATTTTTTTATTTTTTAATATTATTTATTTTATTAATAAAAAGGAAACACTACGTAAAACCTATGTACTGATCAACATGTCGGCTGATGACCATTTATCAGGATACAACGTATATATATTTATATATATATACATATATTAAACAATTAATTAATAACAAACAGTAAATTACAAGTTTTAAGCACTGCGGATACATAATAAAAGACTTCTATAGACTCATCTTCATTCATAATGTAGCTTCTTCTCTGTGAGACATCTTTAATTTATCTTAATTAATAAGTGTCCCTTTGTAAGATTCTTAGTAATTCAGATAAATTAGCAACATTTGGTGCATTACCGTTATTTTGTTAATATTGAAGAAAATATTGTTTACGCTTGCCTTCTCTTCTTCTATATAAATAATGTTTCTGTTTATATTTATATTTGAACTATGTAGAGCAGTTTGAAATAAAGTTAGATTTTTTATTTTCTGTTATTAAATGCGCAAAAGCTAATTTTTCTACCTTAAATTTGAACATTCAATATTTATTTATTAATCAACGCCCTAGTGGGCATTTACAGTACGAGAAAGATACAATAATTTTTATATACCTAACATAAATCACGTAATAAATAATAGAAACAAAACATATTTAACAATATATACATCAACGTCATCAGGAGGACGACCTTTACCCGCGTCCGTCCTCTACCTCCGCGGGTAAAGGTCGTCCTCTGATGACGTTGAATAAGTTTTCAACGAAACGTCGAGAATCGTCTCTCGGAATAACATACGGTTCATATCATGGTAATTAAACCAATATACCAACCACATAAATAAGATAAGAAGATGAAAAAAAACAAAATAAAAAATAGAATTAAAACATATTTAAAAGGGAAATGAATAATAATTAGAACACTTTAAAATAAATTGTTTGTTTATTTTAAGTGTTTCCATCCACCACTTTCATCCACAAAGTTAACGCTATAAACATCGAAAAAATGTTATAAGGTCTACTGGCGTATTCTAAGTCTAAGTAATTATTTTCTTCGGGTATGTTCCTACACCGGAAAAATCCTTACGAATTTCGAGAATTCGTTTCCAAGGCGTTGCATACGTGTTAATGGTGAATTTAATGCATGTCTCGTTTGTCTTGGTATACTATATGAGACCATCTGAATCAGTTCAAGGATCTATATCTAGAAACGTAGACAGGAACCACCCCCTAAACAATAACAAAACTGAAATCTTTTCAACCGAGGATGTTTTCCTGCAGGCTGACTCCAGAAGATCTAATACTCCACATTGTGGTTTATACACATCTCCACCTTTTGCAGGTAAGGCCGTAGATAGCAAAATAACGGCGTTGTCAGGAATACTCTCGCTTCGTTGGAATTAAATGTGCACACAAATTGTGAAGTCAGCACAACAAGATCCCAGTGTACACACAGAATCAATCCGCGCATCGCTGAATACATACTTATATAATATATTAAAATTAAATATTTTCTCGTACGTATAACAAATTTTAATATATTAACTTGTTCAGGGACTGTAGATTTATTATTTACCAAAAAAAAACATTTTCTTTTGGCTTAAATCAGAATATGTATAAAATCTTCTTCCATAAAATGAGGTTTGTCCAGAGAAGCTTACGATCTTTTGCCAGGAATGTCAAGATATTTTTAATATTTTAATAATTAAAATATGTAATTTTATGATATGATTTATTTTTAAAAACTGTCACTCGTGGCGGTGAAAGATAAATGAAACACTTGAATCAATAAAGTTACCGTACACAAATTTAACTTCTTCCTCAGCCTTTTTTTCCTTCCACTGCTGGATGTAGGCTTCTTCTATTTTCCTCCACTCATCTCTGTTTCTCTCCCTTCGCATCCCGGTTCTTCCTGCTTGTTGGACAATGTTATCAGACCACCTTTTGGGAGGTCTTCCGACGCTTCTATTTTTCGTCCAGGGCCTCCACTGTAGGATTCTGGGTGCCCATCTGGTATCCTCCTATCGCATATGTCCAGACCACTGCTTTTTTATTTACGCAATATGGTCCTTAATATCGGCAACTTTTGTTCGGCGTCTTATTTCTCATTTCTGACTATATCTCGAAGGCTCACGCCAAGCATCTGCCATTCCATGGCCCGCTGTGTACACTTCAATTTATGTATCCTTTTTTCTGTTAGTGTTGCTGTTTCTAGGCCATATGTTAACATCGGTAGGATACATGGTTCGAACATTTTTCTTTTTACTTCTTTACTGGTTTGCCGGGTGAAAAAACTTTGGATCGATTTTTAACCCTTTTCCCGTGATCCAATTGAGCTGAAACTTGGCAAGTGACGACGATCAAGAAGATCTATCAAAAATAAATAATTATAGTATAATTTCGGATTTTCAGAAATTTTATTGGTTTTTTCAAATTGGAATCATTAGAAAAATTTAATTACCAGCATAGCGGCTAGATAACGTCGCGGAATATTTTCTAAATTTGAATTACTCCGTCGGTATACATAATAGGTACTTCACTACGAATGTTGAAAATCTAAATTGACTGACAAATATTTTTAGAATTTAATCTTCAAAGCATGAAGTGTCTTATCAAAGCTCAAAACATCTGACATTTAAGAAATATATTAAATTACTGTAAGTTTAGTGTTATGTTATATGTTTTAATTCGTCTTTAATTGTTGTTATATTTTACAAAGAAAGGGAGAATAATAAAAACTTGGTTTTTGTGGGTTACTTTTTTTTATCTTTAGCGCTGTTTCGTAATTCACATTAAATTTGCACTAGACATTCGTTTGTACTTTACTTTATATTCGTGTTATAAAATATTCGCCCATCTGTAGAATACTTATTACGCTGTTTCTTATCACGCTGATTTCCTCACGCGAGATAATTCCTTCGCATTCTATGGTCTCGACTCACTTGTCAAAACGAACTGTTCTTTTTGCAGACGTGCAGTGTACAGGATCCTTGACTTCCAGAAGCTTCTTGAACATAGTCGTTTTTTCATCAATTTTTAGCATACTCTAAAATGTTCGTTTATTCAAAAACTTCGATTATGTGCAGCCCCTTTGGTTTTATGCATCTCGTGACAATACATTGGCCACACTGAAGATATGATATCTTTACTGAGTTGCACATGTTCAAAGAATGCTTCTTCCAAGGTACCCACTGATAGGTCTATATGGCACTCCATCAGCGACCCTATGGGAATTGTGAACACTGGGAAGACCTCTAAATAAGATGGGGCGATTGAATAGATTGCTGTGGCCAAAAGAACTACATGGGAGGGTAAAGATCCACAGTGGATCGTAGCCACATGCTAGTGTTGATGACGAAATATTAGAAAAATCATAAGAAGCACACGAGTATTTTACTATCAAAAACAGTATTGAATTCACCAATTTCAAAAATTATTTTTTTGTCCACCGGTTTCGAAGCGTAACTCATCTCTTCGTCAGGACAACCACTACATTAGCATGTAAATAACACTGTACTCCACATCCATAATATTATTTACACACCAACACCTTCACAAAATACTCTACACAGGTGTGTTACTCTACTGTGTAAATAATATTATGGTTGTGGTATGTAGTGTTATTTACATGCTAGTGCAGTGGTTGTTCTGACGAAGAGACGGGTTACATCTAGTAACCGGTAGACGAAAAAGTAATTTTTAGTTGTTATATACTAACATTTGTAAAATTTTGTTAAAATGTCTGACCACAAAATTAATGCTTTAAATATTAAAAATATTATTAAAAATATCACCAACTTCTTTTTGGAAAATTTGATTGACTCCGCTTCCCTGACCGATCGTTCGGCAGTTTTCTCCAAGACTCTTCAGTTTTTAATTTTCCTACATGTCAAAACAACGGATATTGATTTAAAATCTAGCGAAGTATTTCAGTAAATTCTGTTTTCATAATTTCATCACAATTTGACCTGTGAGTAAATAAAAAATAGTCATATGGAAGCCGACGGTAGACTAACTCATATCAAATTCATTGTAAGCAAACAAAAATCATTATCAAATATATTATCGGCTGAATAATTCAAGAAAACATAGTGTTTTCATTAATAATTCGTTAAAATCTCAAATAAATGCCAGAGCTATGAATTTATTGCAGAAAAAAATAAAATGATATATTTATATGTGGCAGTGATAGCGCCCTTCGATAAATTGTATTCAGATGATTCATGAAATGAAAAATATAAAAGTTGAAATATTATTCGTAAATCTTTTGATTTCTTTTATTATTTTTAAGATAAATATAACAATTTAAAATTGAGTGAATTATTCTAAGGGCTATTCTGTTTTCGATATATCATAAAAGAAGTGCATAAATCATTAAAGAGCAACTGTAAAGTGACAATTATATTGAAACAATTAAATCACTGCTTCTGCTTCTGTCGTTAAACTAAACAGTGTTGAAAATAGTAAAGCGAATAGCCATTAGTAATTCACAGTTGATTTGATTCAATTACTGTTTTGTTTGCAATCATTGCATCATTAGCACAACACTGAATAATAATATCGAGAAATGTCAGAAATTGTAAAATAATTGTACATTAGATATTTGATTGGATAATACATAACAGGGGTCACGTGAAAGTTTAGTTTTGATATTTGTTTTCAGATTTTATTAAATCGAGATTGTGAAAATAATTTGTGCATTCGGAATAATTAGTGTGTATCAAGTCAAATCGTCAATAAATTCATTTATTTCATGGATAACCACTATAAGGAACTATCGTCATCAGTTATCTAGGCCCGCATAAATACGAAATTACTATTACACTGTTAAGATATAAAAACAGATTATCTAGGTACTGTTCCGTGAAGCAATTCAAACTAATTAATCCTTTGGATCTTGGCTATATATATATGGGCCAAATTTACATATAAAAAAGGCGGCCCTCGTAGCCCAGTGGGCATGACACTGGCTTCCCACACCGAGGGTTCCGGGTTCGATTCCCGGTGAGGTCACAATTAATCTGTGATTTACCCAAGCCTGGGTGTTTTGTGATGTCCTTCGCTTCTGTAATTGAGCCTCTTGGCCTGTAGAAGCGTAAAAAAAAAATATGCGTAGGTACTTTTCTGTTGCCGTTCTTTTTCTGCTACGATGCAGCGTGTCGAGTATCCTAGTCCAGAATCGAGTAAAGTCAAGCGCTCCTTACTCTGTCTCCTATTTTCTTCACTTATCGATTTTTTTTCGAAAACTTCGTATTGATGATTTTTAGTGCATTTTGTATTCTCCTAAATACGATAAATGTGGGGTATATAAGCAAAAGCAGCAATATCCAAAAAGTGTTTCGAATGCTGTCACCGAGAATTACTAATGTGATGAATTCTAGATTTCATGTACCGATCCCTTTCAAAATCATGTTTATTATTAATTTATAGGCTGTGTTTCCTTTAAGATCTTGAATTGAATACATTATAAATTAGTAATCTTCGACGACTTTTTTGGATATTGCTGCCTTTGCTTTTTTACCCCACAAATATTGTACTAAGTTCTGTGTGCATTATTTTCATTTAATAAACGTAGGTACGTGTTATACTCTTGTTTCGGGATGAGGTTGCTCCAAGTAAAGACTTCGTTCTCGTAAGTATTTATTCGCTAATAATACTGGTTTAGACAATCGTTTATACAGTAAGATGCGGTCTCGATAACAATGGTAGTAAAAAGAGTCTCGACTCGACATTCGTGCGCCCTTTTATACATTCTCTCTCTCTGTCATGCAGTCTCTTTCTGGCGTCGCGACATACGTTCCTCAGATCTATTACAGTACGTATTGTCAAAGATAAACAACAATTGGACACAAAGTGGATATTTTTTGTTGACGGATGGACGGAGGGATGGATAGTGTAATTAAATCTGTGATAACGAAAGTCTTTGCCTGAATTTGAGTTATATAAGAATAAAAAAATGTAATTTAGTAAAATATTAATGTAAAACTATGTATTCTAAAAGTTAAAAAAAAGACCTAGTAGTAGCTTCGAAAATCTTTTCCACTAAGAATTATGTTAAAGAATAATTTCACAAGACGCACTTAGTCCATAGTCACACTGTATTATACATAAAATTGCCGTATTTTTCCAGGAAATAATATCACTGCATCGTAGCGAGCATCCTCTCCAATGTTTCCCGTGAGTGCTTGCATTGTAAGCTTTCCTGTACTTCTTTCTCTCGCAAACTAAATAGACTAGAACTCGACTAAGAAATGCAACCCTAACAATTATTTTACTTTTCGATGTGCACCGAGTTCCCCGCCGTGTCTCGGATAAATTGAAAAGCCTTATTCGCCGCAGCCTTCGCGGAAATTCTATTAAAATCCATTGTGCGGCCGGTACCACAATGCAGTTTTCCACGAGTGAAACGTAACAGTTTTCTATTTGGCCATCGTGGAGCCGGTCGCCGCCGGTGCCGCCCGAGGTCAATTTGGCCGGTGAACATCTGAAGTATGGACCGCGGTTTGGCGGAAACTCAATCCGTCCAACAAAGGATTTGTTATTGTTTGCTTTTACTTCTGAGAAGAGAAGCTTCATTTATTTTTGAGTGTTCTTATGTTTGTATACAGGTATACATTTACACGGCTGATCATAAATAAAATAAATAAAAGGGATCATGGCTGTGGAAGGCAATTAAAACACTGGACACGAATTTAATCGGAGCACCGTTCCTTAATTCACTCTAAATTTCTTAATTCGCACTAATTATCATTAGAAAATTTGCTGTACTTTTGTCTATCACTGGTCGTTCCGGTCTGTTTCGCACTCTGGGCTTGTCTCTATCGCTTTGTCAAAAAACTCTCTGGCTTTTATGCGTAAATGTTGGTTCGCGAATATTCGACCGATTTCTCCATATTTCTAGTGATTATAGTTTCTTAGAGAGTAGTCCAGTTGATTCTAGATTCGTGTAGACTGTTTGAGAGACTTAGATCATGTGTAGTTGCCATTGTTTCGGTGATTCGCGAAAGTATATTATAGATATCTCACAGAGATTAGCTATTTATGTGGGATAGTAGTTATGGAAGACTTTACAGATTTTACAGTTTACAGAAGAGTTTACAGAATTTATTTTATATTTTAAAAAAGAAACAAAGAATCCTCAACTACAATTTTTTTTATATGCAGGTATGTTCCAAGAACACAGTTACTGGATTTTATCCCCAGAGACATGATTTATTAATTTAGAAGTCTCACAGAGACAAAGCTGTGATTATGAGAAATTTGTATGGAAGTCTCTTATACGATGATCCAAATAAAAAAATATAGATATATCACTAACAGCTACAAAAATTAATGTATATTTATTTTATGAGAAAAGACTACAGATGTCTCTAGTATAATCAAATAAACAAAAGATTCTCAAATTTGAACAAATATAAAAATTACAAAAATTTGATAACGTTGCAATGAGTAGAGTTATCGCCAGCTCAAACTTGCTTATAAGCTTATAAGCCCTGGGCTATCATTTAAAACCATTTCCACACACGTTTCTCATATTTATAGCATCATCTCTGTGAGATTTCTATAATTTATGTCAATTAATTAATCATCCTTCTGCAAACAAGATCCAGTAACTTCTTATAACATTTAACAACACTTACATATATATTATGTTTCTTATAAAACTTACATATAAGAAAAAATATTATTATTTGAGAATTCTCTGTTTATTTAAAAAAAAAATAGATATGTATACGTGTAAGATCAGCGTTATTACTATTTTTAAATTAAGCTTAACACGTGCGTTATGAAAAACTATAAACGCTATAAAACCCCCGACCACTCAATCACTAGACGACTGTTTTAACCAACTGGACCCTGAGCTACTCAAAAATAATAACAAATAGAATCTTTGTTGTTAAAACTAAAACTAATAAACTATATATTATTTTTTATAACTAAAACAATGAAGGCGGAGAAGGAGGAGGAAACAATATTTTTAGATGATAAAATTTGTTTTTAGTATGCCAAAAAAAATTGTGCCTAGTTTTGTACATTTAATATGATTTCTTATGAACTTCAAACCAATATTACAAAGGCATATTTATTTTGAACAGAAAATGTAAAAATTCGTTAGAGTTTTATGTAGTTTTAAATGTGTACGAAGAAATTGAAAAAAATAACATTGTTTTCTTCGAATGACAAATCATATATAATGGATATATCAATATTTGTATGATAATGCATGAATAAACGTAGAGAAATGAATATTTTATGAGTTTTCTATTAAAACTTTTCTTTAAAGTGTGTAATATTCCCGCAAACATAATATTAAGATGACATTGAAAATAATTTAACTTTTTGAGTCGGCTTGAAATATCTAAATTTGCTGAGATTGCCTTTAAATTCCAGCTGGAAAAGTGAAGTTCAGAGTATGAAATATCCGATAGTTGGGATCCATAAAAATTACAGCTGTATTGTATGGATAGATTTGAAAAGTGAACGCAATATTCAAACTAATGATGAAGAGAAACATTATAATTATATGCATGTTGCAAGTACAAATGACATTAATCAATTATAAAGATATGCAGACAATATTTTTTTAAAAATGTCCTTAGGTTTTCACGGCCGTTCAGAATCTTCTGTGTATAGTTTTCTGGGATATTCTGCCGTGTGTGTACACACACGGCAGAATATCCCAGAAAACTATACACAGAATATTTTTTTAAACTACAAATATGGATATTACATACATTTGCTGCATCAAAAATTTTCCGAAATCAATTAAATGCGGTGGTTAATCCTGGTTATTCAACTATATTTACAAAATAGCACATTATATAAGATAATTCTTCATTAACAAAGCGATAATGATAATGCTATTTCCCGCTAAGGAAAAGTTCTAGGTTCGTATTCCAATGGTAACCAAATATTTCATCAATTATGATAAATTATAAAAGTCTCACGGAGACGAAACTATTTATATGAAACACGTGCATGGATTTTTTTTAATAGAAAGGCCTTTACACAAAGCAACAATCACCAATTCCACATAAGAACATTCCAATTCCACATAAGAACATTCCAATTCCACATAAGAACATTCACATTTTATTAAATATTTTAAAGTTGTATATATTTATGTTCTAAATCAGTTTCTTAGTCATTTGATGTGTGGATGTTCTTACGGTGGAATTGGTAAACGTTGCGTTATGTAAAGTGATCACAAGGAAGCTCATACAGATTGAAAGCCTTGGGCCCCCCTATGAAAACTTACATACACGTTTCCCATATAACCAGCTTCTTCTCTATGCGACTTATATAATTTATCTCAACTTATAATTAACTTTCTGTGGACAAAATCCAGTAATTGTATTTTCAGAACATATAAAGATATAGTTAAAAATATTTTTTCTGCATATTTCTTCAATTGATTAATTTTAATTGTTTTAAAAATGATATTAATGTACCGCTATTATTTTCAATTTATTATAAATAAGGATTAAACGATTTTGAACACATCAAAATTAGTTAATTAATGCCTGTGGATCGTAAAATATGAAAACGAAAATTATGTGATTAATAAATGCATATATTCAAGAACACATTCATATTTGTGAAGTTGTAATTTTTCAGAACAAAGTTCTGTGAAATATTTAATAACCAAATTAATTAATCAATTAGAAAGACATACAGAAAAATCTAATTCACGAAAATATATTAGGTTACTACTGGGATTCGAACCCAGGTCACCTCCTTTCCGGGGCCGGTGCTCTGACCACTAAGCTATAGCATCCCTCTATGTTTCCGTGAATATATCGACCTTATATGTAGTTCTAAAATATTTTTTCGTGAATTAGATTTTTCTGTATGTCTTTCTAATTGATTAATTAATTTGGTTATTAAATAAATGCATAATTCATAAAAAAGAAAGTT
The DNA here is from genome assembly GCA_016648135.1 of Agrypnia vestita. NCBI lineage: Eukaryota > Metazoa > Arthropoda > Insecta > Trichoptera > Phryganeidae > Agrypnia > Agrypnia vestita. The sequence goes on along the minus strand of JADDOH010023665.1, from coordinate 247,853 downwards.
ATATTTTATAATTGTGTCGTTTCATTTCGATGTCGCTCCTTAAAACTTTTTCTTCCGACCGGACGAAATTTGTTACGGGCAGAGTACTTACAGCTCGAGCAACTTGTTAGTCAAGTTGTAAGTGACGTAGAGTGCGCGTGCAGGGTGCAGCACAGCGCGGCAGATGACGTACGAGCGCGGCTGGCGGGCGCAAAGCTGGCTACATTTGAAGAGTGATTTTCCAAAGCAGCCCAAGTCAAAATTTACGAATTTCAAAGTAAGAACGCCATTGCAAACATAATTATACATATTGCACACTGGCGACCTCTATCGTAAAAGAAGTGAAGACTCCACAACAAAATGTATATAATTTACGACACCGAAGAATAATCAGTTCGGCCTACACCTCCGCCGTGATAGAACGCTCTCCTGATGACACTGCATATGATTCCAGCGAAACGTCGAGATTTGATTCTCAGTGAAATATACGGTTCGTATAAAATATCAGTTTTTTTTAACACATAAATATGTCCAACGGCCGTAATAATAACTTAACCCTTTAATAATTATAAGCTGCATAACAGCAAAAAAATAAATACACAAACTGTCGCTAAATCCGATAGGTACAATAAAACTTTAAATTTTGACATTTTCTTCAAAATGCCCTTAGACAATGTGGAGAAACTGTTAACATATTGAAATTTAGCTCCTTCGGCGAAGCAATTCTATGATAGAATCCATAGTAATAATACTACAGCATCAATAATATATTGAATTTTAGGTGGCCCTGAAAATGAATCGTTTTTGTAATATTTATGTTTCTTCTTTATTACTTTTTAATGTCGTCAATGATCATAAAAACATATAAATTTCACGAAAATTATAGTCTTTAAAATAAATATTCTTTCATTATACACACTTTTAAACACATATAATATTGTAATTGATTTTACATTATCTATACATACCGATCAATACTTATTGTACATAATAGAAGTTGGAGGAAAAAAACAATTTATTTCAAAATGACCTCAAGTCAAGACTAAGATCCATTTGTTGGCTGACAACCATTCTGAAAAAATCTTTATTTTAATAAGCTTTTTAATAATGGCAAATTAACAAATTATATTAATTGATCCGATTAAAGGAATCAAGTCTGAAATCACTTTAACATGTTATGTTAAAAAAAATACTAGATCTTATAAAAACGGACAAAAGACAAAAAACTATTCAACTCTAAATGATCTTTTTTGACTTGGGCCACTTTGAAAAATCACTCTTTATTTATTGTAGAAGTTTGCTATAGATCGGCTCACGATCAAAGTAGGAACGTGAGCTGATCTCGAATTATCGCAAGCGTACAGTAATGTCTAAAAATACATAATTTTGATGGTGGCACCACAGTATCAGCACATTTACATAACATTATACAAATGTTTTTATGTTCCTTTTAGCATCATTTCTTATAAAAAAGATGTTACAACACAGTGTACATTTTGTACAACATGTCAAATGTACCCGTCAAAGCTGCCTGAAAATTTACACTTCGCTGGCTGATGACTATCCAAAAGCCATCTCATTGTCCGACGCAACGATAACCGCACCGCCCTGCTTGTTCCACCTAGCCAGCGCACTCACTGTACCTTTTGGCTTCACTTATACGGCAGCACCGAACACACCTCCGATCTTCCTTATTTTGAACTTTTCAATCTTACTTAGTGTTTTTATTATTATTTTAGTCTTAAAATTTTAATGAATTTTTTTTTAAGTTTCATAGTTAGTAGTTTCTAATGATAAATTACCCGCCTTTTTGATTACATCTACATAAATATATATTCTCATACGCCATAACTTAATACATTTCGCTATACAAATCTGAGCACCGAATACAAATCTGAGCACGCGGCTTGGAGATGGCGATAGCGAGAATCAACAGCATTAATATTTTTTTAAACTATATTTTAAATTTTTTATATTTTTTATTATTCATAATATTTCCAAACATGTGAAATACATCATCAACCTTCAAAAATATTTACTTGCATATTATTATGTATCTAATTACTGAAAATTTCATTTATTGCATAAAAAAAATTATATGAAACTTGAAACACATACCTGTGACTTAACCTCATTCTTTTTTATGACAAGAAGAAAATTTATTTTGTAATTTTTAAACAATAGTATTGATAATATGATAACTAGTATAACTCTTGTAGTCTTTAATGCAACTCCTCATATTTAATGAAACCATTATGTCTAATGATTATATCAATATATTTATATAAAGATTTGAAAATACTGACATTTTTACAACAAAAATAGTTTTTATTGAAGATATGCCGAAGTTAAGAATCTACGTGCGTGTAATCAGGATTTAATTTAATTTGTATATCTCGAATACATTCTCCAACTCTCCAATAAATCTTCTAGATTGAGTCTTTGCCACCAGCTCGATGGAGGCAGTCTTGATGGCCATATAATTAGTGCCGTGGGACAGGAGAAAGCAGCCAATGACTTACGACCACCAATCTGTTTATTTACGTCGATGACCAACTTGAATTATTACACTATGAAGCCTAGAATTACAGACAATAATACTCTGCCTCAATGAATGATTCACACAATCAAGAAATCGATAGACATTACTGAATAAATGTTGTTGAACAATTAAAAAAAAATATTAACTTCCCTCTCGAATATTTTTATGACATATTTGCCCCCGCGTAGTTGAGCGATTATTGAAATACGAGTAACATATAATTAAAAAAATATTGTAACAATTTTATTTCAAATATATTATTTTCTAAATAGTAAAGACATCACTAGAAGAAGGATTTCTTATCTGAAACAGTTTTACATATTTAAAAAATGCGTAAATGGAATACGTGTCAGATATACTATTCTCATATATCCAAAACAACTAAAATCAGACTAGTGAGAAGTGTTAAATGCATTCAGTATTCCTTTATGGTCTGGAATTGTGGACTTAGAGGGCAAAAGAGAGACAGTGGATTCGATGTCTTTGATATGTGGTGATGAAACCGCATGTTGCGTTTACCGTGGACAGACAAATGTCTCCATATTACAGGAACTCAACATTAAAGAGAGACTTTCAACTGATTGTCTGAGATAAATCCTGCAATTTTTCTTGTCCCGAGAGAAGATAGTCTGGAGAAGCTTATTGTGGTGGACCACGTCGAGAGTCCAAGAGGAAAAGGAAGACCCCCACTAGCAGGGCCGGATTTAGACTCGATAAAGCCCTTAGCTTTATAAATCCAGATATTCTATGTCAGTGCCAAATATGATTTTCGGTTTCCTAGAGGGTTAAACTGAAATGCAATTAAGAAGTATATAGATAGTGAAATAATAAATCTTTAACGTAAAATCATTTTTATTTACAACAAACTTATAAATGCAAACTCTGGTAAAAAAAACACAAGTTCTTTTAAAGGGCATAACTTACGAAGGCTTATTGCCTAATATCTTGAAACATATAAATATTAAGGAATTGTATTAAACTAAAATATTTTCTTTCTTGCCTTTGCCAGAGAAAAGTCACTGATGACATTATCAAATGATAAATTGCGTAGTTTGCCACTTTCTACGCACATGAGACATAATTTATCTTGAGTCATTGTTGTTCTAAATTCATTTTTTATCCTCTCCAGCTGAGAAAAAGACCTTTCTACAGAGCAATTTGCAACCATCATACTAAGAAACAATCCCAAATTTAGGCACAATAGCGCTTTGTTTAAAAAGACGCCCTGAAAAAATTGGATGAAGAGTATAGGACGTGTGGCATTGGAAAAAATAATGCTGCAGTATATCTAAATATATACGACAATTGCTCCCTCGGACAATATTTTTTGGGGGCCCCCAAGAAAGTGGGGACCTAAGCTATAGCTTGTGTTGCTTATACATAAATCCTGCATTGCCCACTTGTTGGAACGGCTGAGTGGAAAAAAACTACAGGAACTTCTTTAGTGACAGCGCTAAAATATCTAGAATGCAGGGAAAGATAGAGAAGAATAGTCAAGAGGGCGGAATGTCATGCAGATAACGATCCTGCCACAAGGATAATCGAATATAAAATCCTTTTTTCGGGAAAAATAAGAATATAAAATTAAATTTTTTTATAAATTCATGTAGAAGTATCAAAGTTAATGTTTTTAACCTAATTTAATGATCGTCATGTATTTCTTTGTATTTACTGTATTTATTATACTTATCTTACTTGTTATTTATTTAATGTTATGCTTTTTTATGGCTTGTGTTATTGCTTGACATGTTTATTTTCGTAAAAATCTTAAAGGGCGTTAAATAATAAATAAAAAATAATGCAAAATTTCACGAATTCTAATTCAAAATGCAGCCTCAAATAAAAGACTTCATCTGTTATATCAAGAGGTGTTACTTTGGGTTTGGTAGTAAAATAAATCTGATGAAAGAAACAGCGAGCGAGGTGGTCCAATACCGTGGTTCTAGTAATTTCATTTCGGTGAGCTCCAAGACGAACTCATTCGTGGCGAATGATCTCTGTTAGATATGCTTTCTCTAACACCGATAGCTCTGCGATATCTCGGCGGGCATCTACTGCCCGCAATTCCACTGCGTTGACTGAAAATGTGGTCGAACTGGAGAAGCTGATACTTTGGTCACGCTTAATTAAAGCGGCAATACCGAAGGAAAATTTGCAGCACCCGCCTGCCCAGTGGCGTAGCAACAAAATGCCGGGCTATCAGGTAAACATACCTACCCTTATAATTAGACTCTTTTTAGGTAACGTCGTGTATAATACATTAGGTATGCTTTGTGTAAAATACATATCAATATCCGAGGATTTTATTAATTTTTTTTTCAATTTATTGTTTTGTATCGTAAAATATTGGTATCATATTTGCTTTTTAATACTTTCATAATTACGGTAAATTACCGGTATTAAAGTTAGAGTTTTACCGATTTAACGGTGATGTTATTTTTACGATTAACGGCTTCAAAAATGAAGACACGCTTAGTACACCCATATACAATAGTATTTATCTACACCCAACGTGTATTATTACACACATGCGGTGAGGTGTAATTGTAGATGGTGGGCGGTATAACGGATATGTTAAAATTTTTTTATGAAATTACAGAAAATTTAAAGAGTAGTAACTGCTTTCATATATATTTGAGAGTAAATTCAGGACACTAACTAACTCACTCACTCTTAGAAGGATCGGTTATACCACCCGGGATCTACAATTTAGCTTGCGGTAGTTTATGGCATGGCACAACAGCACAGAAGTGAATGTTGTATTTGGTGACATGAATATTTTGCGATTAAGATCATTGTTAACTAAAATTTTTAAATATTTTATGATTTTTTAAAATTTTCAGCGATTCTGAGTCACTCTGGGATCCGGGACCCGTCAGTTATCACTGGTCCTATCTCCCTTACCTCCAGGGGACCTGCAGACTGTAGATTACCATTTGGCCTTATCCCTAGACAACTTACAAAGCCCGCAGTGTGGAGCACATTTGCACTTCACGCTTATTTATGAAATGTACAACTTTTCAGGCTTGACATTAAAAACCTTGCAGACTTTTTGAAAACTATGAAATACTATTTTTAAAAAACCACATCATTTGTGAATGCAAACGAAATAGTTGTATATAGAATCATAAAATTATTACGTACACATTACAATTAGAATTTTATTAATTAAATGTTTGACGTTGTCGAATGCACTCACGCCAGAATCCATGAATAAATAATTTTTACCTACAACAGAATGGTGAATTGATTCGTTTCCCCTTTGTGTTGCAATAAATTTAATTCACTGCACCAATAATCAATTAATTAGTTGAACAAAACAACTCGCGGTTAAGCACTCTATTACTTCAATAAATGGTAAGTTAATTATTTCGACAAACAGATAAAATTTATAAAGGATACTGGAACATTTTGTGGTTTAAAATATGAGTATAGAGATTATGCTGAAATTAGATACATGAAGTGGATTCTGAAAACAAAAATTATATTGTAATTCTTAAATTGGCAACCTCGTGTTTTTAAATATTAAAAATATAAATTACATTAATCGAGATATATAATAGATCTTCCATAAAGACGAAACTATTTATATAGGAAAGTAGGTTTGGTCAATAGGGTGTTTATAAGGCTAACGATCTATCGTACGGCTGGCTTAAGTGATCACTTTACGCAATGTATCGTTCACCTATGAGACATTTCTATGAGACATCTATAATAAATCTTGATTAATGCCTTTCCCTCTGTGTCGTCTCTTTCCCTGTTAAGGGGGTGTCTGTTTGACCTTACCCATCCACTGCCGCCACCGCGAAATTCGTCTACTATGTATTATTTTCTTCTTTTGTTATTACCTTTTCTTTGTTCTTGTATTATTTTTGTATTATTTTGTATTATTTCGTATTATTTTGTATTATTATTTTTCTTATTTTGTTATTTTACCTTTTCTTTGTTCTTGAATTTATTTATGTATTTTTTTTATGCAATAAAGACGTATCTAATGGTGTCGGTCTGTGAATGGTTTTGTTTTTGCGGCCGTGCCGCCTCGCACCGGTTTATACGACCCGTGCGGGGCAGCACGGTCTTGCATTGTAGCTAAAAAAATGTCAACCTGGAGACGAATGAGAAGGACCGATATGGAAGCTTTTGCTCATAAAACGGTCCTGGGTAAGCGGTGGGTACCATTCATTTCCCTCTGTGGAGTATAGTGTTAAATCCAGTTCTGAGTTATATTATATTATGTTATAAAATATTATGAATATTAAAATTTCAAATATTTCCCCTTTTTTTCCCCTAAGAATTTTGTTAAGATGCCAAATTCAAATATTATTTTAACCAAAAATATGAAAATAAAAACCAATAAAAACTAACTTATGACTAATCATTTACTTTTTATTTATTTCACTTTCATAACATTACTCGTATCCGGTTGTTTTATATCTAGTTTATCTGAACTGAATTTGTGATTCTCTCCTCATTCATTCTACATGACCAAACCAACAATGAATGAGTCAGTTGACTCAATTTGACTTTGACAACAGAGTTTTGGAGGGTATGTTGTTGTTTGATTGAAGATCACAATTTGGTATAGAAACGAAGGATTCTTACCCTAACAGCGGAATCTTCTAGCTCTCATGTAATAGGTTGCATTACGTATGATTCTACGTAATGCAATGATACGTGTGATTCTGTAGCAAGCAAGTAAGAGAGCAAGTTAATAAGGAATGTGAATAATACTAACAATTAAGAACACTGATATATCGAATATTATTTAAAGTTGCAGGCAAAACATAACTTCCGAAATTAAATGCTTCTAACAGTTGAACAACTAAAGACGAAATGGTGAGAAAAAATCATACCATTCATTTTTAGCCTGTAAATCCAATAAGGTTGTGTACTTTTTTTGAATTTTACTGCGCTAAGAATAAGAATACGAATAAGATAAGAAGAATACATTTCCTGTCGTCAATGTCGGGTAACGTTCATTCCATACATGCAAATATATTTATCTTATTCTTCCCTTGGCATAGCTCAAAGGAAAATCTGCATAGTCTAGTTTTCGTAATCTACCTGGTACCTAGAATGTTTTACATTAAACATAATCAAAATACAAACCACAACCGCCTCTTTGACATACCAATAGAGCGGCTAGCGCCGCGTCACGCCGCCTATAAATCTCACTTGTCACCAGAATTTGGGAGGTTGTCGCATAACTGTCAAACCAATAAGCCGGCAGCCGATGGCCCGGACACCTAGCGGCCGGCCGCCGCAACACGTGTGTCCCGCATCCTTTTTATGGGGGTGATTTTTTATGCTTTTCGAAGGCTTTACACGCTTCGATTTTTCAGGGTCTACATTTAAAATGATAAATTTTCGCGCATATTGTTTGGATCATTAAATTTACCTTCATTGAGGTATCTTCTACTCAGCGCAGTCATTATTATTCAATTCAGATTATTCAAAAAGGCTGTTTTAACTAGAGTTTCTATGTAATACATTTCGCTTCTGTAATTGGGCTTCCTGGCCTGATGAAGCGTAAAAAAGAAAAAAAAATACAAAGAAATAAGATGTATATCCTAATATTATTAGTACAATGATTATCGTTTTACTCAAATTTTAATATACTTACCTACATTAAAGAGTTAAGGTTGTTATTACGCTCGTTAGACGTATTTAACTGTAAGTAGTGGCGGATTTTTTATACGACTGTATGTTTTTCCGAGAAACGATTCTCGACGTTTCGTTGAACGCTTATTCAACGTCATCAGGAGGACGACCTTTACCCGCGGAGGTAGAGGGTGGACTGATTGATTATTAATTAACAAAAATTATGTTTCCAAACATTGTTAGCACCAGAACTCTTTTATGTAGGTACATGTATTATTGCCTCGTGTGACAGATTCAGAGAAATACTAACTAATTAACGTATCTCTTACACATTTATGCTTGATGATTTTAAGAAGTTTAGTGAATATATTGATGGGAGAAGATTTATTAATATATATGCACAAAAGTCATAAAGCCATCGATCTTTTATACTTAAATATATGTTACGATACTGTGTTAATAAAATATGAGACACTGGCTGTTCAGATATGGCCACCAATATACCAAAGCTATTTCAAGGTTTTTGTATCGATCAAAGTAATTAAGAGTATCTTATATATTTTATTCCGATAATTGTCATCATCACTCTTGGCACTACAACCCTTGGTGGGTCTTGGCCTCCTCAATAATCTTCCTTCACTCATCTCGGTTCAGTGTCAGAATATTCCGATAATACAAGAACAAATTACATCATACTCTTACTACACCGAGACTACACAGACTGAATGATAAGGACAGTGAATAGATGTATTCTATGATAGCTTGACTACTTTAAAAAGAAACATGCAGTCGATTCCAAGGCAGTGATAGTTTTTATATAAAAATCTGCTAATGTTGTATTGTTTTATTCATAAATTTGTCGATTCTTTAATTTTTAACATGATGTAGTGTTTTATTCATTTAATTTTCTGTTTATATTCTTCATTACTTCAGTTATTTTTTTATAATAAACCGAATTATTTCTGAATGAACTGCCTTTCTGATCTGTTATTGTGATCGTTTTTGTGTGTACTTTTTTTTAATGCTGTTTAAACTGTAAGGATGGCTCTTTGTTTTTACTATTATGTATGCACATAAATAAATAAATAAATATTGCGCTTTGGATAAATATATTTTTAGATGGAAGGATAGTCCTGAATTGCGTATTACCCATTTTAACGAATTTAATCATTAAATAAAATGAATCAGTCATTATTTATTTCAGTTTATTTTAAAATTTATCGATGTACGTTTGAATAGATTCGCTAGCTGTATGATTACAGAATTTTTTAAATAGGTACTGAAATAATAATATTAATGAGTGGTAATTAGTGTAGAGTATTTAAAAGCACTACTTTAATATTTGTATCTCAATATTTCATTTCGGACTATTGGGCATTCACATAACCAATGTGTCAATACGTACGTGTTATTTAACTAAACAATAATTGTACCAATTTAAATTTAATATATCCGTGTTAGCCCATTTAGATTGGAATTAATAAATTCATCATTCCCCATTAAATTTTGTATGCTTTGTTACTGATTTGCAGATGTCTCTATAGCAATGATTAAATAATAAAACAAAATTAACTACCTGAACGAATTTGTTTTCGAAAATTTTTTTTCTTCATTTTTTATTATCACGAATATTCATACTACATTCATTGGAATTTATACGAATTATTAAAGAGATTAACTTTTTCACATTCAGAGTTTAACCAGTCCAATGATTTTGATCAAATTTCAATTACTATTGTAGACCGCTTTGCAATTAAGAAATACAATCGAATTAGTATGTGTAAGCCGTGCGTACAATGAACATTCGTTGCGTTGGTGTTTATACCCGTAAAAACCAACACAGCGAAACAATGCGCCTCGTATGCATGGCTTACACATATTGATTCGATTATCTTCCCTATATGGAAACAGGTCTAGTAGATGAATTCAGTTACTCAATTTAATTCAATTCAACTTACTTAATAAATAAAATTGACATGGCAAACTTCCAAGTTTATTTATAGTTAAAGTTATTACTTTAAATTAATATAGATGTACAAGAATTCTTATCAAAGATGTAGGAGAACCTGTTTCGGAAAACCTCTCAGAGATATGCAGCAGATCAATGTCCAAAGTGATATTGTTCAGCAAAGCGATAGTTCTACCAACAGGCCTAACCACCGAGAGGTTCTGTATATTGTAAAGTGAAACAATTTATGCTGTCGCTGTCTCCATATCCAAGCCAACAGAATCGAGACTGACTACCAAGACATAGATAAATAGATAATATCACGATAGACCTGTTATGAACCGATTTTTGGTCATGGCACTTCAAGAATCTATTATATACTCTTCCATCTTCCATCCATAGTAATTTGACGTATAGTATTGATGTGTCGGTATATCTTTGATATGGTGTATACCGTGACAAAAAGTCGACCTTTTTAGACGTAGGCAAGATATCATTAGACTGGACCACAAATATGTATATATGTCAATATATGTACGTAACACTATGCTCGCTGGTAAAATATTACCTCTGATATAATGAAGCAGTTCAATTTGCAGCTCTCGAAATGATCGTCTAGATTTATAATCATTGGATTAAAACGGGAATAGGTTACAGAAGCAATTTAAAAAAAATTACACGCTCATAAATATCGTCTTGAATGTTACGAAAATATCCATATTCTCCTATAATACGCGACCATTTATGACCACCATAACCTGCCCTAATTCTTTTACCCAGAATTCGAATGATCATCAACAAAAATTCTATTAGAACCGACTTAAGACTACACATTCAAAATCACTGAGCTTATTTCAACCTATATGTAAGGTGCAGAGTAATTATCCAATTCAATGCAAATTTACGATTTCTATTCCTAATTATATTTGAAAAATATAATTTTTGGCTAGATTAAAAATAGAAACTTGTGAAAAAAAAGCTAATAATTTTATATTTTTGATCACCCTGACGAAAGAAATTATTGTTTCCAAAACCAGTTAGAAATAAATATAATAGACTCAAGTATCCAAATTTTATTAAAATGAGTTACCATAATGAACTGGAATTTTCAATTAAAATACATTTATAATTATAACATGTTAAACATATATAATTATAAATGAATATCGGTATACTCGTGTAGTGGACTGCCACAGTATTCATATTATTCTTCGCCACTAGCATGGCATTCCCGCGCTCCTTGACTCATGTGTAACAAAGAGCAAACAAATAAAATGGCGACTATTTAAATGTCTGCGGAAAACGCGCCGGCGTCCTTTGACAATAATGAAATCACACCCCTCCCGAGCTGCATAATTAATTTAGCCGCACATAACACCCGATACCACGGCGGGCACTCGTTAACTTCGTTAACCTGCGGCCGGCCCCCGGCGGCTCGGCGGCAGATGGTTGTCCGCCGATAATTAACGCCTCAAAGTGATCCGCGAAGCGTGCAGCGACACGTCCCCATCCCTGACCCGGCCTGACCTCACTCCTGCCGTGGGTCGTCGTCCGGCAGGCGGCGACCTGGTGAGGAATGCTAGGAACTGTGGACTCCTTCGAGAGCTCCTAGTGGTGCGGGTTTCTCGTTGGGAGATTCTGAGGTCTTGGGTCAATCCACACTAGAGACGCTTCCGGTCCGTTCTAGGTCCGCTCTCGATCAAGTATAATTTATTTATTTATTTTTATTTATTTAACGCCCTTATGGGCTTTTACAAATATACAGAATAAAATTTTTAAAAAATAACATAAGACAGTTAAAATAATAATACAGTTAAAAGTTACAATAATAATAGTAAAAAGGTAATAGGAATAATAATACAGAAAAACATGAGACAGATAAAATAATAATACAGTAGGTACAAATAATAATAGTTAAAGGTAAAATAATAATACAGAAAAATTTATTTTCCATTTCCATTTCGTTGAGATGTAAACAATTGTATCAGCTTTGTCCTATACACAGTTATACTGTCAGCAAAAATGTCAGCTGCCTCTGCATGTTCATTCCCTAATGAGTGTAATCTGGGAATTACAGAGTTTGCTAATGCATTAGTTCTGACATTTCCACTATAATAGAATAATGCACTGCGTCTTGATGACCTCGATGGGGCATATAAGTCGATCAGATTAATAATCTGGGGGCAATCAATCAAACTATTTACGATCCTATAAAGAAATAAGCTCATGACGTCCGCACTAGTGGGCCAGTTTCATATTTTTTGATCACTTTGCTCTGATTTGCGTTTCGAGTCGGACGCATTTTATGTAGATAATTATTTTAAATTTAAAATAAAATTAGATGCTTAGTTTTAAACCGCTTGTTACTATAAATTCGTCAACTAGTTTCGGTTAGTCTCAACCTTCATGAGGATATTTAGCTAAATCATCAGGACAGGTATAATATCGCTATATTATACTTGTCCTGATAAAGGTTGAGACCAACTGAAACTAGTTGACGAATATATACTAATAAGTAGTTTGAAACTAAGTATTAAATTTAATTTTAAATTTAATATAATGTCAAGCCACAAAGTGTTTTCTTGCTTTGAAAATGTTATATAATTAAAAGTTAAGGTTCCAATTAGTTAAAAATATTTTTTAAAATTTCATTTACTATTCTAGAAGAATTAGCTATTATTTTAGTTACAAAAAATATTTCTAATATAAAAATCATTACAATTTAAGCTTAACTATAATACCTTTTTCATAATTCTACGCGTTCTGAGTATCAATTTTTATATAAATAAGCTAAAAAAATAGTCGATGTTATGCATTCAAGATTAGAGCACGAATGGTCGAAGATGAACTGAAGTTTTGCCATTCACACTATGAGTATGAGCAAGGAGGAGTTCGAACCTACTTTGGTCAAAAAGTATTCGATACTTTATTGTACCTACCGGATCGGGACTGGAACGGGCTATAGTGTGAATGACGTCATTGTTCACTGTGTTTTAATATTTTGTTGAATCTTGAGCAGTGGTTCCCAAAGTTGATGGGACCGCGATCCACCAAAAAAAAATTCAATTTTCGGGACCCACCTCCCGTCTCACATATTCCCAATATATATTGTAACTATGCGAAAGACTGTTCAATTAAGAAAAACGTCCAAATATAATCGAAATTTTTCATTACGAAAAATATTAATATGTGATATTTTAATGGGAAGGATGCACTTGTTGCTATTTCTTGTCATAGCAGCATTAGCGTCGACTTCAATTTGAGTCACTTTCAATGGCAGTGAATTCGATGCGTCTGATTTATTTGTGTATTTAGTCTCAATAGAAACCATGGCAAATCCCACTTCACATAAGTATGAGGTGGTGAAGGGGAGGAGGACTTTCATGGCTTTGTCAGACAAGCAGGGATAAATGTCAGCAACTAAAAGCCAGAATTTTGCATATTTCTTGCGATTACAAGTATTTTTAGCGACGTATCTTCAAATAAATCAATAAGCTCTTCACTTGCTTTTGTTGACATTTCAGTTGGTATGTTGTCTTGAAATGGATTACAAATACAGTTTATCCTGTCGAACTTTTTGATCCCTTCTTCGAAGTAAGAATTAAAGCTATTTTTCAACTCTGTTAAATGAGTGACAATGCAGACACTACATTGACATATACTATCTACAATAAACATGACATGACTCGGACAAGACGTGTTGCGCGGAATTGTGATTGCGACCCACCTAATATCCGCTCGCGACCCACCAGTGGGTCGCGACCCATAGTTTGGGGAACACTGATCTAGAGCAAACCGAGTGCGGACCGTGAGTGAACCGATAGTGTGGATCAAGATTAATGACGTAATATACTCAGACATTATATACACGCGCTGCTGTATTTGCTGCCCAAAACATTTGTATGGCAGCGTCGAAAGCAGTGAGTGTTAACATTGCCGCTTTAGACTTACTTCGCATTCGAACTATAAAATTGTATGAAATAAATAAATTTTATAATAAATTGACTAAAATTAGTGTAGACTTCAAATTGTTCGTCTTTTAAAAAAATATAAGGCGACTGTTGAAGATATCAAAAACAGAGGGCATCCGCGGAAGACTTGGCTTGACCAGGTAAATCAAATATTGGAGGATGGTCCCGGTAAAAGCTTTAATAACCGAAGAGGATGCATGAGAAGATGTGTAAAAGTGAACGAGGCAAAAGTGGTGTACCAGGACAGAAGAGTGTATCGTGATATCCTCTCTTACCCCTCTGGAAAACAACGAGATAGTTTGTCAGATAGTTTGTCGTTATTAAATCACGAAAAAGGCATTAAAATACGTGTTTGACACATTTATCAAACATAAATTTATTAAAGGCGGCGGTTTGTGGTGCACTATGGAAATTCAGTTAATTTTAAAATAATTTTAAATCAACACTATTTAGAAAAAAATTTAGAGGAATGCATTTTTAACATTTTGAGACAAAAATTAATAAAGTAAAATACAATACGATACACATAAATATACATGTGTTGTAAGCTGGTATTTAAAAGTACCTACTGTAAATAGATTTGAAGCATGGACAATAGCATAATATTTTTGCTAACATCAAACATAAAAATTGTTGTCTGTCCGCCCGTAACTTAAGTGTAACGTTCGTAATTTCATTTGAATTCACGGCTAAAAAAAAAACAAATTAAACGGCCGGAGACGAGGCTTGAACCTAGAGCCATCAAACCGGCTTCACGCATGTTGCTACGGCCGTTTCTCCGCGAACCGCCAAAATGATACTATAAAAATATACTGGGGCTTAGGAAAGAAGCGAACGAATGTTCCGTCATTTATGACGGGTCACAGCTAGTATCACTTATAAACGTGCTTCTTGATCTAGTGGTTAAGATACTATTCTGAAAATTCAGTGATCGGAGGTTCCAACCTGTTTTTAGGAGATAATATATTTATTTTTATAATTTAGCATTGTTTGAAAAAAGGAAATATATATTGATGTGACTCAAATTCTGTGTGCGCATTTCTGTTAACAAAAAATATTTAACCGTAAAAATATTAGCTAAAACAGAATAGTACCTACTATTTATATATTTAAAGCAAAATGTTATTAATCGTATATCTCATATTCATAAACATCGATTAATTTTAAATATAATTTATTTCTTATTTTTAAGATACCCCATTTTAACCCCGATTCTATTTAAACCGTGAAAATGAACATTCATTTTTAAATAGCGCCTCATGAAGCCGCGAAAAAACGTTACCTCGCCTCGCTGAAAATGTGACAAAATACCGGAATTATAGCTTTGCATACAGAAGTGGGTTAGTATCGGAACACCGATTTATCGAACCATTTATTTCGCGCGGTTACTCGGACATATTTTACATCCCGACCGCGGGAACGCGAACGTGAACAAGGGACAAAGGAAAATGTAAACACCGTTAAATTTTTCAACGGTTACGTTTCTGGAACCTTCCTCATCCGCCACGTTTATTATTGTAGATTGAATCAAAATATATATTAAACATTCTCATTCGAATTAAGTACGACATTTAGACTGATTGATATCCACCGTCAAATTATTATATTAATATTTTTATTAGTCAATTTGAATGCACTTTTTTCTGTAACGAATGAATGAAAAATAATCTGAAAATAAAAAGCATGAAAATATTTATGAAATATCTTAATGAATTAAAAAAAAAATATTGGTCCTGCATTTATGTAGACAAAGTAGTAAAAAATACTAACTAAAAAGCTTTATACCCGTTGTTAAATTAAAAAATTTTGTTCTGAATGTACTCGTTTTTTTAAAATCTCTAATATTAATTGCTAATAACATATTCATTATATTCAAAACGTTTTTTGTAATAAAATTTATTTCCTATCAATAAAAAAATAGATTACGTACTCGGAATATGTGTCATATCAATATTCTAACCAATTTCAAATTTAAAAAAACGCTTTTGTCAAGTGAGTTGATCTATCTTGGTAATCTCCCGGGAGGTCGGCTTGAACCCGGATCAACTAGACAAGATCAATAAGCTAATTCTAAAATTGAATTGTACCAATGTTGTCTCTTGAATTATTCGGTATTATTATTGAATTTTTTTTTCATGTTTTAACTAATCCTCCTATATAACACCTTCTACATATATCAATTTTAACAAAAAACTAACCCATAAAAACCAAGTTTTTACAATACTCTCTTTCTCATTTTCGGGTTTCGGACCGGATGCGGATGATACCAGATGCGTCGGAGTATTTTACTGAGTTGTATGAAAAAATTATTAAAAATTTGAAAAATCCAAAATTATACTATAATTATTAATTTTTTTAAACTAATCTTTGATAGATCTTCTTGATCGTTGCCACGAGTCTACTTGCAAAGGTTCAGCTCGATTGGATCACGGGAAAAGGGTTAAAAATCGATTCAAAGTTTTTTCGTCAGACAAGCAAGCAATCAGACGCCACGAGTTAAAAGAAAGGGAATAAAAATGAATATTAAAAAGTATAAAAATATATAGATTCTGTTATTGGATTATAGTGATACGTGAATCTTGTATCTACATAGGAAGTGCCATTGACGTATTATAATATAGACGCGTCATTCCCATACTACCCGGCTTTCATATGTAGCAAATATTGCATTGAAAGAGACAACAAATCACATAATCTAATAATCACGTAAAAATCAGGTAATTTGAAGTCACGGTGACTAAAATAACATAATCGTTCTCACAATAGTATGCGATACTCTGTTCCTTTTTCCACGTAGCGTCGCGCCTGATCACAACGAAGGTCCGTTCGATAACGAATGCAAGTAAGGCAATTACCTTACTTTTGAGTTGCCAGGATTTCACGCTATCGACGTATCTACAGTTTATTATATCATCGGCAAGAGCAGCTTTTTTGAACGGAGCGTTTCTCTTGTTTCCGTCTTGTTTAAGCCACATGCGCTTAGCTTCACAAACATTTAATTTCTATTTTAATTGCATTGAATGAAGAATCTGACGTTCGAATTGGTCATCCGAATTGGTTGACACGCTTCATTCATATTCAAACATAACTTGATGTAGATGAATCGAAACTGTTGACATTGGGATCACAAGTAGGATCCCGTGATACGGCTATCAGTGGCCGGCGTGTTTGTGCCGCATTTGCATTTGACAACACGTATTGTGAGCGCGGCGCGGCGCTCTTGTACGGAAAATGTACATTTAGCGTGCGGAATGGTCCTCGATGCACCGAATATACCGAAATGCGTGAGGTATCTTGTCTCGACCTCACGGAAAATATAATGTATACATTATTATACAAAATTATAAATACATTTTGTTTCAATATTCTCGTGAAACTAAAGAAAGGGAAAGAATTGCACATAACCGAGAATTTTTCAGCATTCGGAACGTTCAGCAATTAATTAGAAGGTGCTGGTGTGTTCGGGGATAAATCGGAAACTTCTCGAATTCCTGCACCATGGAGAGTATAAAAATGCGTGCAAGTCGCGCGGCAAGAGAGTTTATTGTGACAGTTAAGCGCAAAGCAAAGAGAAAATGAGCGACGAGAGAAAATGGTGTGGCCGATGAAATATATGGCGAGAGTACTTAACGTGCGTTTAATGGTGAATGGGTGCGATCCCAGCCATGCAAATTTATTTATGTATTTTATTTTGGGGAAAATTAACAGCAAATCAACAGTCTCAACTAATATGAAATAATGGTTTTTAAAATTATGCCAATTACAAATTTTCCACTGAATAAAGTAATTCACTTTAACTTACTTTAACATACTTTAACAGCGAGTGGAGAGGGTGGAGGGGAATGTGGGACGGGAGTAGAAGGGAAGATATAATGTACGAATTAGTTTGGGTGCGGTAGTGTAGATATTGTTTGTTTTATGTTTCTTATTGTTGAGTTGAAAATGTCAATGTGGTGATAGTTTGTGTTAAATGAATTTGTGGATCTGTACGTAAAGAAGTTTTGTTTTGAGTATATAAATATTCTTAGACGAGTACAAAGTATTCCACTGACGTGTGAGTAATGCGAAATTAGTCCGAATTACATAAAACTGCTCCAGTTAAGAAGAAATACCCACCTAGACATTTCGAAAAAATCAATTTTTAATTTTTTGCATTTTCTTAAAGCTTGAGATCTTAAGAATGTCTGGTGAAAATTTCAAGAAAAAATTCAAAAAATAACAAACTTATAGCTGATAGTAGTGGCATCCCTTTTTGATTACGCGCCGAGCCACACGGGGCAACGGTACACGCAGGAAGCTGCCAGTCGAGCTCTTTCATAATAGAAACCTAGGACCTGTTTCTGTTATGTTTGTGGAGAGTGCTCAATGATATGGGAATTCTAAGTGTGGTAAAGAACTTAATATTATGGACTTGGAATCGATGATTTTATGTATGTTGAAAAATTTCGCGATTTATTCATTGCTCAATTTTCAAACGCGTTTTATTCGAAACCATGTTTCGAAAATCGGTTACCAAAATATTTCGGCAACCACTGAACCGATCAACCTATTATCGAGGTTTTGTCGTAGAATTTTTTTTAAGTCACTTAGTTTTTTTTTTATGGGCATAATAAACCCGAATTATTCCCTAAAAAATGCTATTTTAAATTCAAACGCCCGGCATTTTGTCAAAAATCTATATTTTCAAAAACGCCTATATCAAAGACTAAATTATAGTGTCAGTTTTGATAACCTTTTTGTTTTTACTCCCTTTATATTAACTTGTGGCGTCTGCTTGTCTTCTTGTCTGACGAAAAAACTTTGGATCCATTTTAAACCCCTTTCCCGTGATGCAATCTAGCTGAAACTTTGCAAGCAGACTCGTGGCGACGACCAAGAAGATCTCTCCAATTTTTGTTAAAAAAAAATAATAAATTTTTTGATTTTTCAAATTTTGAATGGTTTTTTCATACAACTTATTAAGTTGGATGAAAATATTTCGTCTATCAGACGCGAAACCCGATTGTAGTATAATTTTGGATTTTTTGAATTTTTTTATTAATCCCTTTCGTAGAGTTACCCGACCAAAGCATATATAGAATACCACATCTATCAAATTTTTGGAAGTTGTGTAAATATTAAAATTTTTACAACCCGTTTCATATGGATATCAAACTTAAAATATTGACGAATAAACTTTTGAATTCAATAGATATTTTTGTATAATGAGGCAGATACTGGAAACTCACTACCCTTCCCGATAATGCGCATTATATACATTACACGTATTACTAATTATTACTGTTTAGTTTCACTTTTACTCTTAATTATCACTGAGTTTTATCTATGTCTTTATGTTATGTTAATTAAATTAATATTTTTATGTTAATGTTAAATTAAAAAAAGCCTTTTAAATAAATCTGTAAAATTATCATTGTCTTATCTGTGTCGTCCTATAATTGGGAGAGAAATATAACTAATTTTTTTTTGTATTCTTTTCTTACCATGTTTTAATGTCTTCCTGTTGGATGAAAAAATAAATTAAACGTTAGTTGATTTCAGCGTTTTATTTGTCCTCCACCGCTGCGACCCTGTGACAGTATTTCAAAACTATTTATTAAAAGGGCGGTTCAGAACATGAGTCAGCATCAATATCTTATACATAAATGGACATTAAGAGGATTTAAAAAACTACAGACGTATAGTCTATTTTTGATATTATGTACATAAAGTAAAATAAAGTACCTACCTATTTTATACTAAAGTAATTAATCTAAAATGTTCCTAATACTACAGCAAGCTGAATTTAATGGCGGATTCTTTACAGGGAGTAAGTTGTCGAAAGATTTGAGGAATATGCTTAGCATTGGTACTTAGGATTTTTAGATATAAAAAAAGGTTTTAAACGCAGACTGCATACTAAGTACTCCAATTAGCAGCTCAGCGATGCCTTGGCAATTTCACTAGACTCTAAATTATCTGATTTCGGAAATGATACATGTAATACAATCTTATTATACATATCAAAATACAAACCATTTAATAAGCTATAAGACAATGACAATTTGCAAATTCTAAATATAGAGATGTGACGTAGATATATAAAAATGATTATTTCTCCGTTGTATAAGACTGCATTGTTTTCAACTGATCCAGTTAATATTACAAAATGTAAGACATCTGCAAAATCCACAAAATCACAATATATTTATGAAGTCAATTTTTTCCCGTATCCAGGAAACTTTAATACAACAGCAAAATAATCGACAGCAAAATTAACAATATAAACTTAAAATATAAAATAAAAATTTGATCCAAATATCAGTCAAATTACTCGTGCGAGATTTATACACGATTATAAAATAGCAAACTGCAATCGTAGTGTTATAAAATTGTGGATTTATTTTCGTTGTCTGTTTGTCTATTGTTCCGTAACATCCGTAAATTGCTGGAATTACAACATAAGACAATTATAATGTGACACGCAATTATCGCGCGGCTCAAGCAACACGCAAGAGTCGCCCCACCAAATTACATGGTCTTGACATTTTTTATATTTTTTAAGCGAATAAAGTCAATTTAAAAAAAAATTAACCCACAAAAACCAAGTTTTTATTATACTCCCTTTCTTTGTAAAATATAACAACAATTAAAGATGAATAAAAACATATAACATGACACTAAACTTACAGTAACTTAATATATTTCTAAAATGTCAAATGTTTTGAGCTTTGATAAGACACTTCATGCTTTGAAGATTAAATTCTAAAAACATTTGTAAGTCAATTTATATTTTCGACATTCGTAGTGAAGTACCTATTATGCATACCGACCGAGTAATTCAAATTTAGAAAATATGCCGTGATGTTATCGGGCCGCCGTAATCAAACTTTTCTAATGATTCCAATTTGAAAAAACCAATAAAATTTCAAAAAATCCGAAATTATACTATAATTATTAATTTTTTTAACGAAAATTGGATACATCTTCTTGATCGTCGCCATGAGTCTACTTGCCAAGTTTCAGCTCGATTGGATCACGGGTAAAGGGTCAAAAATCGATCGAAAGTTTTTGTTGGCGGCAAGCCGGCAAGCAAGCAGACGCCGCGAGTTAATATAAAGGGAGTAGAAAAAAATGGTTTTCTAGTTACGAATTTTCAGCTTCAAAATCCTGAAATTAATGTGTCTCGTGATTTTTCACGGGTGTACGGCTAGTGGATACGTAAATAAATTAATAAACATGTAATCAACGTCAAAAAATTTTGGCTTTAACTTTTAGTACAAGGTGCAACTTTTTCACGCAGATTTTTTAATTAACCTCGTTAAAACGCGAGAAATCAGTAATGTTCGTCAATATCGAATCGGTGATCGTAAAACTCTAATTAGACTCCGACCAGTTATTTCGCTGACACATTCCCGCCTTCAGTTTTTCCGCCGCGGCGCGCCAGGCTGCGCACCGCGGCTGCGCAGAGGCGGGCGGGCGTCCCGCGCGCCGAAGTATAAATAAAGCTTATGATAGCAGCGCCGCGGCCGTTCCGCAAAGCTCCACAATAGATAAAACAGCGATAGAACATGCGCCGCCCGGCCGGCCCTGAATTATTCATCAGCTCCAGTTGGCACTCTTGTCGCTATCGGCGGATTCGGCGGCAAAAAGAGTCAAGTGAAAAATGCACAATATTGTCGGCTGCGGATCTCTGATGCCCGCGTAGGTGTATCGATAAATAATACGGCCGACTTTATTTACGAGTTTTTGATTCTGAAACCGCTGATTGCTCTTTGCCTAGTATAATATGCCTACGTTTATCAATGTACGAGGTTTGATCAAAGAATAGGCACGTAGAATTTTCGATTTTTGCGAACTGTTTAGGATATATCATTACGAAATAAAAATAACCCATAAAAAACAAGTTTTTATTATACTCCCTTTCTTTGTAAAATATAACAACAGTTAAAGACGAATTAAAACATATAACATAACACTAAGCTTACAGTAATTTAATATATTTCTAAAATATCAGATGTTTTGAGCTTTGATAAGACACTTCATGCTTTGAAGATTAAATTCTAAAAACATTTGTCAGTCATCTTAGATTTTCGACATTCGTAGTGAAGTACCTATTATGTATACCGATGGAGTAATTCAAATTTAGAAAATATTCCGCGACGTTATCGGGCCGCCGTTGCTAATTAGACTTTTTTAATGATTCCAATTTGAAAAAACCAATAAATTTCTAAAAATCCGAAATTATACTATAATTTTTAATTTTTTTTAACGAAAATTTGATACGTCTTCTTGATCGTCGCCACAAATCTACTTGCCAAGTTTCAGCTTGATTGGATCACGGGAAATGGGTCAAAAATCGATCCAAAGTTTTTGTTGACGGTAAGCCGGTAAGCAAGCAAGCAAGCAGACGCCACGAGTTAATATAAAGGGAGTAAAAAGGATTTTATTTCTGAACGTAATACTTATCCTGAGTTGCATCGCACTTATAGCTATAAGAAAATGCAAAAAAGTTAAGATTTCAGCATACTTTTGGCTCGCTCAAACTAGCCAAATATTATGAAAATGTTGGTTTTTATTGATTTTTCAGAGGAGATAACGTGTTTTTTCTTTTATTACCTTTTTATCAGATTACTGGTATTTGTTATAAAATACAAATTTGTCGAAAATTTTACGTATAATAACTAAAAACAAAGAAACATGGGTAGTATTTAACGCTAACAAACAAATTGCGTAACTCCAATGCAGGCTATGTTAATATTAGAACAATTGTATTTAATTATAATTGCAATGCGTAAATGTTATAAATTTTATAACAAAATTTCTGATATCTCTTTATTTCAAGGCCAATGAGTAAGCCAAAAGTAAATTCTGTATTGAGTACTATTAAATACGAAAAATTACGTACCCTATTTATTAACCTATTCATCATAATTTTTGTTGTATTGATAAACCTATCCCTAATGCATCTTAACATTGGTAGCCATATGGGTCAACCGTTGGGAGCTTTGGTATGATAATCTCGTTCTATTATCATCTGTCTTCTTATTTTATATGGAGCCAATGGTTAGAATTAAATTTATATTTGTGTATTAAGCCATGTATTCACTAGGGGACAAATTGTCCCTCAACAGCACGCGCGGCATAGAGTCTACGTGACGTTGCAACGTCGTGCACTGTTCCGCGACCTCGCGCACAACATAGCGCGGCATTTCTACGTGCTGTGTCAACGTTGCCATGCGCACGGTGCCCGAGCGTACTCTCTGCAACATCCCGCGGAGCGTCAGTACCACGTGGTGTGTTTACAAGTGAATACGCATGCGCTGTATCTGTCAACATGACAATGCGGGGAAACGAAATCGTTCTTGAACTCATCGAGCTGTATCGATCGAAGATCGCATAGAATGTCCGTCCTTCTTTCTCTTTGCAATTTAGAAAATATTAATAATTTCGCATTCTCCTCTTTTTTCTCCTCTTACTTTTCGATAAACTCATTAACATAAACAGATACGCGGCTATCATCATAACCTCATAGGGCGATATATTTCCGCGACGTCTGGAAAACAATAATTATTTGCAAAAAGGACCTTGTTTTTAATAATATTCAATTTACTACAGTAAAACCTCGTTTATTTGAAATTGCGACCCAAAAAAAAACATTTCGAATTGCGCGGAACCCCGTTTTCGCCAAATGAGATACCGCAGCTGTCAACATAAGCTCATCGGGTGACATTTCCGCGACAAGATATGCGAGTCCCGGTGTGTACACGTCAAATGACCGCGTCATTGTCCCCGAAACATGAGCGTAGATGTTGATGCGACATGCCGAGTGGAATTTTTCGCGATTTGTCCCCTAGTGAATACAGGGCTTTAGTCATACAAAGCTTCTCGCCGGTTTTTTTTTTCTTCTTCGATTCTTATTTCAATGTTGACTTAAAAAGGTTACACTTGTTTTGGGTGCTCGCCAAATTATTATTTTTGGAAAAAACACAACAAAGATTTCTGACCAAAAATGACAACTATGCCTCAGTCTCCAAATTTACTTAAAGCTGCCCCATGCACTTTGTTGTATTCCCGAAGAAGGAAAAAAATGTACGATGTTTTCCAATATTGAGAAAATTAAGACAGAATCGCTGTAGGCATGCCGTACCAAAAATTGCTTTCCAGAAGTGCTTCAAAGATTGGAAAATGACAACTATGGGGCTATAAATTTAATTATGTCTTTTATTTTTCTTCACTTTTTTAAAATTTGTTTATATATGTATAATAGATAAACACATAAAAAGTTTTCTGACATGCCACATATTATTTTTTCAGCAAAAACGAAGCGTATTTGGAGACTATGTGAATTATTTATGGGAATAAATAATCATATGAAATCTCAACAATTTCAAAAATACTTGGTTTTAAAATATATGTTAAATGGTGCCTTTATCTAATATATTGTGTATTTTTATAAACAAAATTCTCATCCTCTTATCTTTATTTCAATGTTTTATATTTTAACATTTTATTGTTCAACTCATTCACATTTTAAATAATGTATTTTGATTTTAAATACAAAGTTAAGTTTTTTGAAATGAAAATAAATGAGTTAATAAGTAACTAGATCTTAGATAGCAAAAATTAACATTAAACACACATTCACGCATAAATTTTCTCGAATTTCCAAACTTAAATTTTTCATCAAAAGTTTTGCGTTGTAAGTGAACGAGATAATCCCGAACGTCTTTGAGACAAATCTTATTTCCTCCTTAATATTCAGCCCTATCCGAATGCCACAAAAGTCTCAGATTAACACTAGCAAAGCCGAGTTCAATTAAAATTTCGTAATTTCGCTTTAAATCGTTTTCTCTTTCGCATTGAAGACATATCTGAAGCCCCGGTTTAATCTCCGCCCCGCGCCGCCCGGCGACCGTTTCCTAAGCAGTTGACCGCCGCCCTCCAAACTTTGGCGATTTAAATTTGTCGGTCAAATTAGGAGCGCCCGGATCTAAATTGAGTTTTACTTCCGTCGTTATTTGAGTGTGCATTATTTAAATCAAAGGGGATAAAACATCTCTTCGCGGATCCTTGTTCTGCCGTTTCCTGTTTTGGTGTAAATATCCGTTACAACTTCCGGCAGATGAGTTTTCGGTTCTGTCAGAATTGGTACAGGATGGACCTGCAATTAAGGCCTAACCTAATGTTGATATTAAATTAAGCGCAATCATACTATTGGTAGCGTACAATAGTAGTAGTCTTTATTACTGTAGTAAACCTAATTGAGCAGATATATATGATATTTTTTTTATTAAAAGACTGAAAAATTATTACTGTAGTAAATAAACCAAATTGATTTATCAGCTGACACGAAATTGCGTTAATTTTTGACTTTTGATGTAAGCTTTAGATTATTTCACTTCTAATTATTATTGGGTCTCATATTCTTTATTTTATGGATATAATCTTTTATTGTGAATAATTCTGTACGTTTCACTCAAAAACGCTCTTTAGTAGAGAAGTTTTTATGTTATTAAGCCATATGTATGTAAAAAAGTTGTATGGATATATATGAATGAAATATGTCAGTCAAGATATGAATATATGATTAAATATTGTTAATTTATTAATTATTTTTTAAAAAAGTATTGATTTAACCTCTGAATTTTTCTTTTTAAAATCCATAAGTAATACTATAATTTTATTCGTAAGACCACACATCACTCCTAACTACGTGATATCTTATTCTCACGGTTCACACGAGAGATTTTTTAATATTTTATGTTAAAACACACAAATAATTATAACAATAATACTCTTCTTAATTTTTTAATTTCACGTACGCTTGCAAATGCAAATGAGAACAGTCATATTTATCGAATCAGTTTTTTTTTCCGAAGTTCCGATAGAAAATAATTAAGCTAAATAAGTAAACATATGTGTCTCAATATAAAATTGTACATATGTGTCTCAATGTTAAATATACTGAAGATCTTATTTCATGGTATTCCATACTCTGATTTTTGCAGGAAAGGATTCGCATTGTTAAATCACACGAAAACGTATCGTTTTACTGAATAATTTATGAGTATGTGACAATCGGTTCTGGTTGCATTTAAATACACTTTAGTTATCTGCATCAAATTTTTAATTTAATTATTTGTATCCTGTGAAAAATCAGTAGTATTTTTATATAATATATTTACAATATGTTTTCACAATTTCTAAAAATAAAATTTATTTATTTTATTTAAAAAAGTAATTAAACAAATGAATATCTAAATGTATAATGAAATGCTAAACAGAAGGAATTGCACATTACCAGACTCCCTCGTAATATGTCGAAAACTACTAACATACTAACTAACACTATAGAACCACCTGGAATGCCCTGCAACACTCTGGAATTGCCTACAACATTCGAAAGATATCTAAAATAGTTTGGAAGCAACGGGAACATCTCGCAAATACTAGAAATGTACAGAATAATTTCAGAGGTTAGAAAGCTAGGGTTTCATCAAAAAGCGGAGCTAGTGCCGTGGAGCATTATTATTGTTGTTTTGATGTTTAACCGACGCGACGTAACCAGCGAAAAAACTGTTGGCGAAAACAATGCGAATAAATCGAAGCGAAAGATATCGGGCCAATTAAACGTAATAATGATACGTGGAGAATTAAACATAGGTAATATTCTAAGAAGCGATAGTGAAGTGTTTCACAGACGAGTGATTGATTGCAAAATAGTGTCAATTAAAGAATAGTGTAAAATAAATTCTTGTCTACTGACATTGAAATTAATTAATAAATCAATAATTTATTACCGGTATTTTCATTTGCTTCCCACAGCCATGTCCCATGACAATAAGTAACCTCCAAAAATAGTTAACACTCGTGCTTTGGAGGGAAAATCACAACTCATATTCTACGATACGAAATATGTAAATTAATATATCAGGTTGTTTACAATAACAACATGCACAATTATAATTAACCTCCGTTTATAAGCATTGCAAGTCAATATGGAGTACAAGTTAGTTTGATTGGCAATAATAGAAATGGATTGTCACTCGATTATAACTTGATTAATGTTCCCAGCTTGATTTGAGAATCCAATTTATTATACCACTTACCTCCTACCTACATATGTATAGTGCAGCTGTGCTGCTATTGCTTTGAACAATGGTAAGTTTATGTTATTTTTATTTCTCGAGTGCTGTCTAATACAATGTGGAGATTATAACAGCAAAATATTTTTTGTTAAATTTATATATTTTTTGTTATTCCAGTCCAGCCCTGGCTGCACCCTAATATCACAGTACCTTGTTTTACACGACTGCGGTTAAACGGTATCTAGGAGGCACCATCCGACATTAATAGGCACCCCGCCCCTGCACGCGCACCCTCCCAGTTCCTTCCACTCCCCCCACTGATGGCAAATCCTGACACCGCTTTGCCCAAAGCTCTACCCAACTTCCTTACAATGGATCAACACCTTAGATTAATGAGGTGGTTCAAACAACTGAAGCTCTGTGACAGCTCTAACATACCAGATTGTATTTGCTTTTTTTAATATCGTAAACAAATCAATTTTATACAACTATTTCAATCATTTCGAAATTCAATTAATCTTCTGATTTATTATTGATTGATATGATAGTTAATTTGTGGTGCAAAATGATTATTTTAATAAACACTAAATAAATTAAATTATGTGAAGGACTATTCCTCTTGAAACTTTAATAGCGACATTGTAACTCAATGTTTGTGTAAATTAAGTATAAATTAAAATAAACTTAAAATCAATCGATCCAATCACGATAAAAATAAAATTGTAGAATATTAAATAATATTTATACCTAGGGCAAGTCCTGAAGTTCGAGGAGGAGAAACAGAGAGAAAGGGATAATTATGATAGAAATCTTTTAGAAAGCTTAACAAAATAGTTAGGAAGTAGAAGATATTTCAACATCTCTGAACACACATAAGTTAATGAACATTCGTTTTATATTCTTCCATAACTGTTATACGTAATGTAGACATGGGCTCTAGCAGGAGAATGAATCAAAATTGGTTGGTTGGTCTATAAAACGAGTAATATTAGCAATATTGGCTTACCAATTTACTGACTTTTAGACAGAAACATCAACAAGCAGATAAAATAAAAAACAAAAATTGACAAAGATGTAGAGGGTCGAGACCTGCGGTGAAATGTAGCCGCATGCATCGAGCGATACCGACCAATCAGTAGCTCGGAGTGGGCACCGCCGAACGGCACCTCACTCTTCTGTAGCGACTTTTCCTACAGAAGAGTGAGGTGCCTATTAAAAACTACATTTCAAAATGAAGACTACACACGCACACGTTCACCAGTTGAAAGTGTGCGACTACGAAACATTATACACTTCATCTACTTTAATAAACTACACGAAATGAACTAATTATAGTAGTGCAAAATTGTACCTACTACAAGAAGTACTATTTGAAAAGTTCACTACTACACAATTTTCAAATCCATGGGGAGAGGGGTTGTTCCAGTTTCTGGAGATATCAGTTATTTCAATTTCCAGACATTTCATCATTCAGTCTCAAAATTTTCAAATTAATGGGGGGAGGGAAGTTGTTTCGGTTTTCAAACTTTTATTCATTCGACCACTACAAATATTTCGACCGTTTTGTCAACATCAAAATCTCCGTCATTTATTTATTTTTATTTACACCAGCTTCGCAAAAATATCGGACAAAAATTTCACGTATTAAAAAATTCACACTACAATTAAAAATTGAAAGGGTGCGATTTGTTGCGAGTGTATAGTTTGTAGTGTTCAGTTCACTTACAAACGTGTGGTGTACACTTCAGTATAATATAGTTCTACATTGTAGTACTTAATACATAGCGGACCCATCACTATTCTTCTGCCAGCCGCCGCCAACGCAATACGCTCTAAACATTGTGCTTTGCGAATAATCCTCATTATAATATTCTTTTCAATAAAGCAAGTCTGAGTATTACTTGTAATCCTGTATCTCTGCACATCCGTCCTCCATTTGCTTTTGTCACGCACAGGCGTGCATACACCAAATGCACACACTTAATAGTCAACTTTAGAATGCCTTCTGCTGCGAGGTGCCGCACGAGACTTTCTCTAGCCATTGAACATACCCAATCATCTCACAGCTAATCAACCGCTAAATTTGTGACCACCGCCGTAATTCGACTGCCCCAACGAACGAGGCAGTTTCTCAATATTTTAGGTATTTGAGTTAGTACCATTTTTAGGTTTAGGCCATGATTGCCATGATTTGAGATACTACAGCAAAGACAGCAGTATCTCAAATGCAATATTTAACAGATAAAAATATGAATTTTACAAAACTTTTACAAAACAAAACAAAAAGAAGTCAGTAAACCATTTTTCTTCCATGTAATAACGAAGTAGGTAGGAATGTAAATTATAATAAAATATTTCAATTACTAGTAATATCGTCTTAAATATTACCTACACACACAAAAAAAATTGAGAAGATTCAAAAAAGAATTAAAAATCCGGTTCGAAACTTTAAAGTGTCCCCCTGAAAAATCGATTTATTTGAGTTACTGCCTCGTTCGTTGGGGCAGTCGGTATGTAGACGATTGTCTGTTAAAATTCATCGTCCAGACAATCTTTTAACTAATGTTGAACTACAATTATGACCGGGGAAACGACTACAAAATGGATCCTGAAGTAGTGACTATTGTTGGGCATTATTATTATTACTAGCAGGAAAGAAATCGGCTTCGCCGATTGCTTACTGCTAGGCCCTGCGGGCGGCTATTATGGCCGCTTCGCGGCCAATGATGGCCGCTCCGCGGCCAGCGATAACCGCTGCGCGGCCAATTGTGTTTGCTGTGCAGCAAACACAATTGTTTACTTATGCCTACGTCAGCCGCTTCGCGGCCAATTGTATCTGGCAAACTTCCATTTTTGCTATTGTGGCCGCTTCGCGGCCAAATGTGTTTGCTGTGCAGCAAACACAGTTTAGATATAATTAAGACAGTATTTATTCAAAATTTCTAACCGATTAATAAGTCAGAGCGGAATAAACCATAGTCCGATAGGTAGGTACCTACTCTCTTCTCGCAGGGTTGATTACTTTTATACAACATTATATAAAATTAATCTTCGTTTAATTTTTACATAAACAAATTTGAATGTTCAAAACCAAAAATGTAATTAAAATTTCAACAAAAAAAATATTCTCGACTGTAAAAAAAAATTCGATTCTGCCAGGATTCGAACCTGGCATCTTCTGATCTGCAGTCAGTCGTGTTATTCATTGCGCCACCGGATACAATAAACAAAGCGGCAAAATTATTGTATACAAATAGAAATCATCATCCAAATGCAGAAACGTACGACATTGCTTGGAGTAATTGATATATAGATTATCATTATTACAACTTGTTGGTCTTGTGGTTAGGACTCTCGCCTCGTGATCTAAAGGTCGCAGGTTCGAAACTCACTACAGACCAGCAAGTTAGTCTTATTGTCATAGCACAAGCGTTTATCTTAATTTGAAAATAGTAAGAATATGGATGTGACACGTATTCCGTGTTCGCATCTCTATTTAAAAATAAATAAAAATAATTGTGTTATACAAAGTAGGTACCTCTCCATTTAAGAGCATTGCTCTTGTGCTCGGACGAGGTACTTTGCTTACATATAATTATAAACAAAGGTAGGCCACAAACATGTTAGTCTGACTCAAAGGAACTGCTGACTTTGGATAGATGACAACTACAAAAGACAGTGACTGTTAAGAGATTGAGGGAAGTCTAGACTCAAAGGTAAAATACCTATGTAAATATAAAATACATTTACGAAAAATGGCTGACGAAGAAAAAGAATAAGTTAGGCCAAAAAACAATCAAATTATAAAGGGTAAGAAAATAAAACTGGTCTGAAAAATGTTGTTTCGCATTTTGAAGTAATACATCAATGACAAGTCAACCCTCCCTGAAAATGACTAGTGCGATCTGCTCAAAACGTCGGGACTACAATACTTCTTCTTAGGGCCAACTGATTCGGGAAATCTGAGATAATTTATCTCCTACATATGTTCATATATCAGTAGGTATATATGAATATATATAATTATATGTATTATAATCAAACCTAATAATTTTGTTGTCTGTCCGTCCATCCGGCTGGCTGTCTGTCTGTCTGTCTGTGTGTCTCTGTAACTTCGTGCAACGTGCGTAATTTCGTTCGAATTCACGACTAAAAAACCTAAATTAAAAAACGGCCGGAGATGGAGCATGAACACCGCGCCAGCAAACTCGAACCGGCCGCTCAACGCACGTTGCTACGGCCGCCTCTCCGTGGACCGCCAAGAAATATACTAGGGCTTACAAAGATGCGAACCAATTTTCCGTCATTTTTGACGGGTTGCAGAAAGTAACTAATATTAATATATCATTATATTACTATACTGCAATTTTCAAAGATTTTTAAAGACGGTATATTTTAAGATAAAAAGTTAAATGATAAATGGACAGTGTGAATGTGAAATAAATATAAATGTATGATTTATAATTTATTCTAAGAATTTACAAGAAGAAACAACTGTATCTCTTTGGAAATATTATGAAAGTACAAACCTTAAAGAAAATATCTAGTGATGATAATCTCACGCTTCTCATGTTAATAAAGTTGTAAATGATAAGCGATTGCACCACGAGTAAGTACAAGTTTTCACGATTAACATAACAAACCGACTCCGACAACTTTATGACAAATATTTTATCAGTATCGACTTTCCTAAAAGATAATTTTACCATAAAACTGAGGGGTTCATATTGTTTGCCATAAAATCAAAGGCGATATAAAATGAGATAGGAATATGTTCATCCCGGAACACCAATTTGCCCCAGATATCGATAAGCTTCAACATTTATTATTATATACGTGTGCTAACAACGTCTCGGATGTAACATTTCACGAGAATGTTAAAAAATTAACCTTCACATCTAAAATTAAAATAAATATTTTTAACGATATGGTGTTGGAGGGAATTACGCACTCCTCAATACTCTGGAAACGACTGGAACATGCTGGTTAATACTGGAAATGTCGAGTAAATTCTATAAATTAATGTTCTCGACACATCACAAAACCAACATGTTTGTTATAAAAGGGGAAGCGCGTTCTTAGGTTTTCACTGCCACTCAGAATCTTTAGGTTTGTATCTTCTGGGGTATTATGACGTGTTTTTACGACATTTTTGGCCGACGTTTTGGATCCTATTACGGGTCCATCACCCGGTCTGATGTTGGCTGGTGATTCACATCAGACCTGATGATGGACCCTGCAATGGGATCCGAGACGTCGGCCAGAAAGGTCGTAAAAACACGGCATAATACTCCGGAATACACAAACCAGAACATTGCTCCGACGTTTAACGTGTCACATTATCAGCGATAAAACCAATGTGACCAATGCGCGTTTGACCGAGTGACAAGTTTTTGAGCGAAGTACCTATCGATGCGATGGAACAGCGTGCGAATTGAAAAATTGAATAATAAGTGTATATTCAAGAAATATTCACGAAACATTTGATGACTGTAAATTTAAGGACAATGCTCCGATTTAGTTCGTGTCCAGTGACTTTTTGTGAATAAAAAATAAAAAATAATAAATATAAGTTAATAAAAAAACTTTAATTAAGTTTAAGTATTCATTTGCCTCCAACAGCCACGCCTCGTGACATTACTATATGTTACTTGCAAAGTTTAATACGCAATATAAATTTGTTTACTGATGTAAACAAGACAAGTCGTAGCCAAAGATATGGATTTTAGTGACATATCATCATTATTGCTGTGAAGAAATTACCGTAGTCACTGAATCACAGCTTCTGAATTACATTAGATATTATTTGACATTATAATATGTATCATTTACATAATTTTACTTAATATTGTCATCGGAAACATCAGCTACAGCAGAAAAACTAATTCAAAGCAGACAGATAATTAATATATACAATTCTAGTAGGTATATCTGGAAAAATTCACTCTCAGTTATTGTGGCTCATGTCTTTCAGAATTAGTATATCGTTTTCCTAACGCTTTAAGGAAGGAATACCTACCTAGACATTTCGAAAAATTCGATTTTTAAAATTTTACATTTTCTTAAAGCTTGAGATCTAAAGAATGTCTGGTGAAAATTTCAAGTAAAAATTAAAAAAAATAATAAAGTTATAGCTGATAATAGTGGCATCCCTCTGTTGATTACGCGCTGCGCCACACGGCGTCGCGCTACACGCATTACCTGCCAGTCGGGCTCTTTCATAATAGAAACGTTAGACATATTTTTATTATTTTTGTGAAGAGTGCTCGATAATACGGGAATTCAAAGCAAGGTGGAGGACTTATATTATGGACCTGGAATCGATGATTTTATGTTAGTTTAAAAATTTCGCGATTTATTCATTACTCAATTTTCAAACACGTTTTACTCGAAACCATGTTTTAAAAATCGGTGACCAAAATATCTCTGCAACCACTGAACCGATCAACTTGAAATTTTTAGTCGTTATTCTATACATAATTATCCAGTCTCCGTCGAAGAATTTTTTTAAAGTGCCTTAGGTAAACCCGAATTTTCCCCTAAAAACGATATTTTAAATTCAAACGCTTGCCATTTTGTAAAGAATTTTCAAAAACTCCTACGTCAAAGACTAAAGTGTAGTGTCAATTTTGATAATATTTTTTTTTTATATTCTGATGATTACTGATGAAATAGGAGTGGTCACCGTGGAGGACCTTTGAATGTTGAATATTTTTTAATAAAAAAATTATCATATTCATAAACGTATGTAATTTTATGACGAAATGATACCAATATCACAATTCATTTAGGTTCCCTTAAAAAAATTCACAAAAAATTGCCTTCTTTCGCAGTTTAAAAACAACAAAAAAATACTCTTTTCGGAGAAATTCGCCGCGGGCCTTCCCTATTCAATATACCCGGAAAAAGTGTGTTCAAATACCATTAATTTTAAATTAAACGTTCTCAGGCAAAGAAGAATTAATTAACATAACCACAAAATTACCACAAATTTTTAAGCAACAATATAAATACATTGGTATATATATATATATATAAACCTCCAAAGATTTTTTTATAAGTCGATTATTTTAGAATATCTAAAATGTTGTTATATTTGCGGATCATTTGACGATACACCCCCTCCTCGGAAGTGCCGCGACCACGGCACGTACCGGCCGGCGCGGCGGTCTTGCGGTTCAAATTAAGGCAACATGTTGCAAGAGGAGGTTTTCTCAAACCGAACCACCCCCACTTTTCAAACTGCCGACGCCACAACGTAAAAAGTCTCGACTACGGCCGCGGGCAAAAAATATTTTTCTTTTCTTTCTTACAACGTGGCCGGAATTGTTTGATCTCGGTCTGAGTTTTCGGGACCATACTGTAACTCCGAGTATCAGCGCCTCTCCGCCTTTCCCCCGCCGCCCCGCCCCGTCCCGGAGTCGCGGAGACTCGGGCGCCGAGGTACAGGGACGTGTTGGTAATATAATTTGATAAATTCCCTGCACATGTCGCTGCGCTCCTGATACCGCCATAATGAAAAATGTCGTTTACATACATACGACAACACGTCCCGCCCCGTTCGGGAATCGCTAATGCGTGAGTAAAGAGCGCTATCCTTTGTAGTTTCAAATTTTAAGAATAAATATTCGCTGTTTTATATTTTCTACGTCATCGTTATCGTCACATCGAGTTCAAGAACCTTAATAAAATGCAGACATCAAACAATATAACATGATAATTAAGTTCTACTTAAACACTGTATTACTGATTTAAAAATATAAAGGTTTATAATTAGTCATCACTGAGCCTTCATATTGTATTGCAGGTAGATTTTTTGATTATCAAAACTGAACACATGTAAAAGTGGAATATTTCACTGAAAAAATGAAAATACTAGACGTATTCATAAAGTAAGGGCCATCGGATTATATTTAAACTGCAGTTGTTCCTCCGTTTCAATAGGTGTTTGCCTGTCGGCGAATGCAAGTGCTTGTGAAGTGCCCGCTGTGATTTTTATGTACAAAACGATCTTCACCTGCTGAAATTCATCAGGAGTTGTGCCTTGCGTATGGACCTACAGTAATGAGTGAAGAAAAGGTTAGAAACTGCTGTAGTGACTTTTAAAACGACGTGAGAAACTGTCATCCGGCGTAATTCTCCTTCACGACTACGCGCGTCCTCACACCGCTGCCGTGACCATGAAGAAGACTCAAGATTTTCTTTGGGAACTTTTTGGCCACACTCAATGTATTCCCGAACTTGACTACCCACTTAGCGACTACTTCCTCTTCTTGCATTTGAAATGGTGACTTGGTGGACAACGGTTTGAAAACGATGAGGAAATCAAGACTGCCGTTATCAACTAGTTCAATTCTCAGGCGGCGTACATCTATGAATAATGAAACTGGTGCATTATAAAAAGTATTTAGAATGGTTATTATGTGAAAAAGTGAAGAAGATATGCAGTTAACTAGAACTATCAATTAAAACGTTTTCTCCTAAGTTTATTTTTTTAATGACCAAACGACCTTTACTTTATTAATATGCCTAGTAATTCAATAGAATCCTTTTCCAAAGTGACACATACTCGTGTATACGTAGGATTACTTAAAAATGATACAATTTGGGGTTGACTTATTGTCAAGGTGAAGAGACCTTGTAAAGATCATAAAATTGGGTGAAAAACATAAATTAATTATGCTACCTTGACGTGAGTTATATTATAATTTTATATTTTAATTCCTAGGTTTTGAGAGTAACAGAATCTCTTATTGACAGGAAAATTAAACTTAATTTATACTTCACCTCTCGATGAAAGATTCTGATATTATACTTGAAATTAAAGTAGTAAAATATAAGATTATAATTAAACTCGCGTACAGGTAACATAGTTTATCAACCAATTTAATCGTTTTTATGAATAATTTCTACAATATTAACGCTAAATACATCGATAATGTAGATCTTGTAAAGTTCACGATCAACGTCTTGCTTGCTTCACTTACTTCAAAAAATATATTATACAGCGAAAATAAAAAATGTATAAATTAAAAAAAAACAAGGGATTATGGCGGTTGAGTATTCATTCATTTTCTTGTAATTTCATTTGAAAAAATATGTATATTTATAAAATCACAATTTTCTTTGACAGTAGGTACATTAATATTTCTTCACTGAAAAATAAATAATATTCACTGTTATCCTAAATAAGATAAAACTCAATGAACAATTAATTTAAAATAGTCTTAAAAAGCAATATAACATAGATATACATCATTAATTTTTGTTGTTTTATAATTTCTCATTTGATAGTGCATACGATTATTACGGATTTTTGTAATTATTGTATTTAGCAATATAATAATGTTTTTGTATTAAAACTAATAATTACTCTTTAAAAATGTATTAAAATAATAATAATTCCAAAATGAAATGTGCGCAGCAGTAGTCTGATCATTACCGCAAACCTGTGTTTTAATTCTGCTTCCATCGGCAGCCACCCTCCGTCCCCCCGCTGCCCCACCCCCCGTGACCGCAGTCCGCGGAGCCGCCAGTACCTCCGTAGTATTGGTTTTTGAAAGCCCCAGGATAACCGTTAAGAAGTTATGGAATCATTTAACCCAGGGCGAGGGGTGGATTCCGAGGGTGTGGGCAACAGATGTTTTCTATTTAAAAATTATTGGATTTAATACCTTTATAAATTTTATTATTTAATGTCGTTGTTTAAGACATTAAACATAAAAAACACAGGCTTATTGTAGCGGGTAAAAAGAGATGCCGAAAGAGGAGATAAAAGTCCACCCTAATCAGCTGATTTAGTAATCTTTCAGTAAAGTTGGACCCACCACAGACCCAGGGCCGTTCTACGAGTTGTACTCAGAGCTCTACTCTTTCGCAATCCAGATTGACATTTTTTTAATGCTTAAGCAGCTTACTCGCTACGCCACGGACATACAATTCGAAATACAAACGTAAAATAATTTTTCTCTTATTAGCGTCTAAACTATTAACTTTTTAGGTCACGCCAAACTTCACAAGTAAATAAACGTACATTTCAACCTTGCAGAGACGAGATAAAACAGGTTTCTGAAAGCACTTTTCATTCGTGGAATTTTAGGTTTTTTAAATTAGAAACTTCACAGCTTTTAACCCGGGAGCAGTGGCATAATGAGGGTTTCCCTCACCAAAATTTTTAAGTGTCTTGCATTTAAAGAAAGCGTAATAACTGTTGCTTCCACTTCACCCGTACCTTCTGACCATGCGACTAGAACTGATACATTTAGTACTCAAGCAACCGTGCAATGGAGAGTTATCTTCACGCGCCTCGCAGCCGTGAGGGATTCCCTCATTGAGCTAACGACGTAAGTATTTATTTCTGACGCAATTAAAAAAAATATTTTTACAAGTTTTTATTTATCGCAAAAATTATCAATTTAAATAAGCAGCATTCATATATAATAATATTTTCAATTAAATTAATTTTTACCCGATGTATTATATGATGATTTTCTGATTTTAACGTTTTTTTTAGATTACAGCCTTAAACCTATCGGCAGATATTAAATCGAACAAATTAAAGGATGCAGTCAGTACTATCATTTCATTACTAGAAGAAGAATATATTATTAACTCTATCGATTCCAATAGTGGCCGACCGATCGAGTAATTTGGAGACATTTTTTAATTTGATCAAAAGGGCCGTTGATAGATTTTGATGAGATGAAAGGTTCATAAATCAGAAAGAAGAATAGATTAGCCTTAACGATATATCACTCCTATTTGAAAATTGC
Source organism: Agrypnia vestita (assembly GCA_016648135.1). Lineage (NCBI taxonomy): Eukaryota > Metazoa > Arthropoda > Insecta > Trichoptera > Phryganeidae > Agrypnia > Agrypnia vestita. Next base: position 209,970 of record JADDOH010023665.1, on the reverse strand, counting down.
TGGTATCAATGGAAAAATAATATTTGCTAGCAATTTTGAAATTATTCATTAGCGTCGATTTTTTTAAGAAGGCTAGGTATTCAATTGATAGAACCATACACCATAGAGAAATAAGCAGTCATTATTTATGGTCAGATCTTTGCAGACAATGTGGAAAACTTTTGGCATTAGTCAATCCCTAGATAATCAACATAATCTTCATGGAATATGTTCGAATCTGCCCTAGAAGAAAAAAGCTTTACCAAAAAGGGATGTAATTTGTGTGCAACGAAAATGTCAAATGTTTTTGTTCCATATGTTTAGAAAGTACTTTAAAAACAAGTGAAAAACTCAACGAATAGTAGAAAAATATATTTTTTTGTTATTTGATTTACATTTTATATTTTGTGAAAAATAACTGTTTTTAAAAAAAAATGTTTTTCTTCTATTGTTTTGATTTCATTTTTGAAAAATTTTCTTCTAAATTTGGTAGTAAATTTTGACAGTTATGACGAAAAAGTGTTTCATTTATATCATACGTAAAAAAAATAATTCTATAAAAAGTAAAGGCAACAAAATGATGCCCAATTAAAGGTGCATGAGAGAAACCCTCTACGCGCCTTTAACGGTGTAGTTCCTGGGACTGCCACTGCTCCCGGGTTAACATACATTTTAAGTAAATACCTATAATCTTTAACCCTACTTTATACGGTGAATCATAACGTTAAGTATGATAATGTTTATTAATTTTTACAATAGTTTCAAAAAAAACTTCTTGCAAGTAAATAATTATCCAAACTCGAATCTCAGTAGATATTATCTATTAATGTATATCATTAATTAAAATGATTGAGGCAAGATACGATATATATCAACGTTATCTAAAAGGTAAGTTCGAAATATTGAAATAAAATGCAAATTTGATGTCGCTTATCTCCATAACTATAGATGTTAGGACACTGTGGCTTGAACATTTTCGACTCATATTTTAAGCAGAAATTTACCAGTAGAGTACTGTAGACTAGCTCTGTTACATACTTACCCTTATAAAGCAGTCAATAAAAGAAAATTTAATTGTGAAGTAGGTATTTTATTTTTATGAAAATAATACTTAGCAGCGTCTGAATAATTTGTCTTCTAGGTCTTTCAAATTGAATAATAAGAAAGTTGAAGGATACAGGGTGTACCAGAGCTAGCGGCAGAAACTTTTCCGGTAGATTCTTGCCTATATTATGAGTCTGAAACGTTCAATAGTTATGGAGATACGCAATATCGAAGCTAGCATTTTTTTCAATATTTCTTACTTATTTTTTGCAAAAAGTTGAACTATCATTATAGTAACTTATAACGATTATGAAAAATTCATTCGCTTTAATATAAGTCGAATAAAATGATAAAACCTTGAAAAAATTGAAAAAAGTTATTTTTTACAAGGTTTTTACCATTTTATTTAAGTTGTATTGAAGAAAATCAATTTTTCATAATTTATATAAGTTACTGTTATGATAGTTCAACTTTTTACAAAAAATAGGTCAGAAATATTGAAAAAAAATGCAAACATAGGTATTGCACATCTCCATAACTATTGATATTAGGTCATGGTTGCTTGAACATTTTAGACTTATAACATAGTCAGGAATCTCCCGGCCAAGTTTCTGCTGCTAGCTCTGGTACACCTTGCATATTATTATATTTATACATCATTAAAAAATACATTTGAATAAGACCAAATTTAAATTGCTTTAAAATACAATACATTTTTGTTGAGGGCAATCAAGATTAATTTTCAAAGATGTAAAAACTGTTTAGATAAGTTTTTCCTAACAAATCTATATATCTCTGATACCTATATAGGTATGTACTAAGACGACGTTCCGAAGAATAATTATTATATTTACGCTTCACAAGCATTTTGTAATTTTTTTTCCCATAACATGAATCATTTTGTGAATTAAAGACTATCCCACGCATGTTAATGCATGGTTCGAAATCGTCATCTGAATTTGATTTGATCTGAATGTAGTTTTTGAAATCTCCGACTAAGATAATGTGTGTACTAAATACGTAAATAATAATACTGGTTTCTTCAATAACAGCGAAATTCCTTTGTGGTAACATTATTGATATTAATAAAAATAAAACACTTTATATAAAACCACTATTTATTGAATTATCAATACGCATTATAAATATTATTAACTAGCCGGATACCCGTGACAAATAACGGGGGAGCCGTAAGTTAATGGTTCGCGTTTCAACTAAGACTTGTTTTTACATTGTAATATTTTTGACGGGCCACAGAGAAACGATGGTGGCTATGTCATCTAGTCGCTGAGTCCGCGAAATCCACGAAGCTACGGACTTACAGGATAGGCAAACAACGAAATTATTATATTTATATAACCGAATCCTTTTTGCAAATAGTTCTTCTAAATTCATTTTCACTTTAGTTCTTAATTCAACTCTCAAATATTTATTTTTTGTTTTTGCTTTTACGTTTAATGTTTAGTATACGTTGTATCCTGATTAAGGGACCATTGGCTCCGAAACTTGTTGATATTTCAATAAATAGTGGTTTTGTATAAAGTGCTTTATTTTTATTTATATAAATAATAATAGTAATTAAAAATTACGGAGAGAAATACGAATAACCTTTTAGTGTAACCTATTTTATCCTTATTTATTAAAGATAAATTTGGTATGGAAATCATTTCGTGACTTATCAAATAGTTCTGTTAATTATCATAAATGATATGCGTACGAAAATTTATTTTATTCATTCAGATCATTGGAAGTAACATAGTAATGAGACTCAGATATCTGCGTAGCTGACGTCGGGATCGAGAGTATTAGAATTTTTTTTGGTGAATTTTCGATATTTTCTTGTGTAACTTTGTGAAAGACGATTTTCAATTATTAAAAAAAAATGATAATTCTTTTCACTTTCACTATTTATTTATAACGATAATAATGTTTTCGATGCTAACGCGTCGCTTTAGTGATATTACTAATTCTTAACTCAAGACTAAAGGATGACATGAGGAGTGGGGTGGATATTAGAGTCGGGTGGGTTTGTGGGCATGGTCATTAAACGAATATTAATTACATTTTCAAATTCATTTGTAGTTTGAATGAAATGAGATACAAAAATTGAGTAGGGAAGTTTAAACTTATCGTCTGTCCTTAAAATAAAAAACATGTAATACTAATAAATAAAACTTTTTTATTAAGAAATATAATTCAATCCATGAACATACTTATGATTGTCGGTAGCTCTTCGGTAGATGATCGTGTAAGCATTACACACATTTTTTTTAATAAAAAATGTTAAAGGAACTGGGAGGACGGTTAGGCGGTGGGAAAACCCTCTGGGAAGTTTAAAGGCTTTAACGATGAAAGAATCTTTTCCTCGTTACGTCAGACATATTGTTTTAAGGGTGAACCAGAAGTTCTCAAAGAAGTGACCCACCTTTTTTGTTGCGAAATTTTATTTCACGATAAAGCGAAAAAAATTAATCACGGTGGAAACAAATTAAAAACTTTTTAACAGTTTCTAAATGATGATTATACGTAACATATTGAGGCAACGGATTGGTAATTAAATAATTAATAATAATTCGATAATTTATCAGCCGGCTCTCTCATTGGGTCTTCATAAAAAAACTTTTAACAGTAGACTTTATTCCATGTTATTTAAAAGTTATATTAGATCTCGATTGATTTCGCAAGCATCACAAAGAAAATCACTAATGGCTTAATGCATACTTTTTGGTAATGCAATAAATAAAATATTTAACTGCTTCAAAAATTTAAATAAATCTTTTTTGAATAACTTAGGTACTAGGTAGGAAATTTCAATAAAAACATGGGTTAAACTTATGATGGTATTGTATATTTCATGAAAGCATTTTTTTGTATTCATGTAACTCAAGCACATCTCTCATAAATAAAAAATACAAATCCAATTGGAAAAAAAAAAACAATTGCAAAAGTATACGTAATAAATTATCACGTTTTTGGCTGTTGTCGACAACGTGTTTTCTTAGATTACTAAGAACAATAATTATGAATGCTTTGACGTATGAAGCTACAAGGAAAATATTTACGATTTCGTCTTAATTTTTATTTTTTTAAATATGGCCACTTTACTTATCTGTGAAGCAATATAAATGCCTTCATTGTTATAATAAATAAGTAAACTAACGCACATAGATGTTAGTGGCCAGTTGTTAGTGGCCTTAATAGATTTGATCGATATTTACAAATAATTTAGTCAATTATTTTTTAAAACGGGATGTAGGTTTAATAAGTATTTTTTATTTTCAAAATATTATTTAAGATAAACATTCCTCAAATCTAACATTCATATAAGTTATGCCTTCTTACAAATTGCATAAGATGTATCATATATTTTTAGATTAAATACCACGAGCAAATATGATTGTAAGTCTATATAACACATAAGTAATTGTTCTTTGCAGTACGTATTACGTTTACTTAGCTTAGATATACATTTAAATATTTACAAGATATTTTTATTTTATGTTGATTTAAAAAACTAATTTATTATAAATAAAATTTCCAGAGCTTTTCGTTTAACAAAAAACCAAATATATTAAAAATGTCAAAATACAGGGTTATTTGCAACTTCGTAGGAATATTTCCCTGCTTTAATTATGAGTCAAAAATGTTCAGCAACCATGACCTAATATCAATAGTTATGGAGATATGCGACATCTAAGTTTGCATTTTTTTCAATATTTCTGACTTATTTTTTTGTAAAACGTTGGACTATCATTATAATAACTTATATCGAATATGAAAAATTCATTCCCTTTAATACAAGTTGAATAAAATAATAAAAACCTTTCAACTCCAATTGGAATTTCTGCTGGGTTTTTATCATTTACTTTAACTTGTGTTGAAATGAATGAATTATTCATAATCGATAAAGTAACTGTAATGGTTCAACGTTTTGTAAAAAAGTAGTAATAAATATTTTTAAAAATGCAAACTTTGATATTGCATAAGCCCATAACTATTGATATTCATGTCTGCTTGAACATTTTTTTCTCATACTCGAGGAATATAGTCCCGCGAGGTTATTAATATTTTCCAATTAACCCTGTATATAAAAAAATATCACTGTAGTTACTTATAACTTCAGTTGTTAAAAGTTTTTGAAAATCTTATTGAAAAAAAAATATTTTGGTTAATTTTTATTTACAAAATTATTTTGATAAAAAGAAAAAAAAACATAACCACTACACTGCTTCTGAGTAGGTTGACAGAAAAACATGAAAAGCTTAGAATCTATTTCCTGTAAATGACATCAACTATAAATAATGTATCAAATCCTTAAACGAATACTTAAATACATTAAAATATTTATGTGCAATCATGTTCCTATAAAAAATAACGAAATTATTTTTTTAAAGTTTGGCCGCTGTTAGTCCTTATATAAGTGAAAATCTTTATAGTATAAAATTAGAGAAAAATTATTTATAAAGGAAAAATATATATTTATTCAGTTATTTTAGTATGTGATAATAATATTGGACAAACTTTTAGAACTTGTAAATGTCAATCAGAATGAAAATGGCGTAAAAAGAAAAATAACATTTATTTTTATTTGACATATTCCAAAATAAAAGAAACATCGATGAAAAATTTTATATTAAATTAAATAATATATGGTGTTTTTACACTATAGCTCTGTCATGTTTTCGATTAACTCTACTATATATTATGTTACACATTTTGTTTGAGGATATTTTTCAGTGTTTTTAAAATATCACTTAACTCGATACTCAATTCAAGGAATTCATATTTGTGATATTTAAAGCGTAAACTTTAGCGTACAACCACCATATAATTGATTGAAGAAAAACAACAAACTTTGTGTTAACTGTATTTATTGATCAATGTGGATTATCCAAAGTTTGTTTGTTTTTTAGAATTACTAACTGTTGGATCCAAATTTTTAAACCTTCTTTATATGCGTGTTATTGTGCAATCAATGAAGAATAATTAGCAATCAATGGTTTTTAATAAATCAACAAAAATATCAAAATTAAATAAAGTTAAGATATTTCACCCTGTGTGACTTATATAATACAATTAATTGTTTACATTTAAGTATATTCGTACATTTATTTATAAGTTATTGATTAAAGTTTTTTTCCTTAACTACAACAGTTTTAACAACTTTCAATAATTGCTTGAGTTGAAAATAATAAATTAAATTTCATATATAAGCAGAAGCTATACAGCATTCTAGTTTTTCTGTATAATATTTTAAATTTTTAATTAAAATATATAAAAAGCTGATGAATCAAATGTTACAATCAGCGAATACAACAAAATAGTTTTGTTTGCCAGACAAAAAATATTTTTACCATTCGTTAATAAATTAATTGATATTTTTTAGGGTTTATATACATATAAGTTATGAATGTGTAAACTTCAAGACGAGACAGACGAATGTTGCCCGGAAAATTCTTCCTATTGTAATCCTTTCAGCACCTGGAACAAATAAGTTTATATTGCTGTATAGTATCCAACGATTAGTGTGGGGTTGTTTGGGGGGTAGTGTGGGGAGTTTAAATGAATGTATAACATATAATATAATGTATAACGCAAGAATATTGTGTCAAAATTTCAAGTCAATCGGACCAAAATTGACGAAATTATGAACATTTGAGCGATGCTCAGACTGATTTTCTATACCTGCTTGGGCAGCTAAGAGACGCGCTCACCTAAGGACTACCGGACGTGCTATTGTATTGGAAGAGTTTTGCGTAGACAAGGACAAAAAGATGCTGATGATGAAAGCTCATTGCTGTGTGAACATGGCATCGACGAGTATGTGTAAGTATAAAATAAGTGTCGAGTTTTATTTTGAATTTTACAGTGTGCAAAACTTTAAAGCGTTTTCCCCACATCTCACGTTTTCAAAGTCGGTATTTATTCATCATAACTTCAAAACTACTGCACCGATCCTTTTGAAATTTTGAACACTATTTCTGTACATAATTTAAGAGGTAAAGCTGGAGACTTTTTTCAAATTTGTTAATAATTTTAATTTTTTAATAACAAATTAGTCGATTTTTTTCGCAAAAAATCGCGTTTTTCCCTTCAAAGTTCCAAAAAATTGAAAAATTGAAATTTCAAAAACCCTCCCAGCCTTACCTGGAAAAACCTATTATCTAACGAATGAATTTTGATTTTTTGATTTCAGATGATCTAGCACCAAGTTATGATGGACACCGCAATTCTACTTTTTTCCGAGACACGTCCGAATAATTTCTGCCATTGCCGTATTTTTTAATATTTTTTCTTGAAAATTTTACACAATATTTTTTAAATGTCATACTTTAATGTATCATTAATTTTAATAAAGAAATTTTAACGGTGTCGTCACAAAAAATTCACAAAAACATGCCTTTTTTTGTACGAATTAACCTTACCCCCCCCTTAAATGAATTCGGTAGTTCGGAAAATTGGATCCAGGAAGGACAATAAATCCGATAGACTTAGGTGAGTAGATCTGAGTAAAGATAAGAATTGCTTAAGATGGTAGAGTCCTTTTGTAAATCCCAAACTAGCTGCATTTCATCACTTATCGTATAAATATAAGTTGGAGTAATCATAGTGTTTAGTCTTCTTGTTTGTGCAGTGTCGCTTTCGACACGTTATTGCAAGCCAATACTTGACCGCAACAACATCAGCCAGAAGGGTAGTAAAAACACGATACAATACCTCAGAAGACATAAAACGAATGATTCTGAACGGCCGTGAAAACCTTAGAACATTATTTATTCAGTTTAGTCGTTTTTATAATCTTTGAGGCAAATATAACTAAGCATAAAAAACAAAACACAATGATATTTTCATCAGGTAAATCATATACATCTACAGGGTGTTTCATAGATAGAAACTTCGAGGGAGTCTTATTCATTCAATTTTGAATAGGAAATATTCCTTACACTTTGGGAAAAATGTGAACAATTAGGAAAAAATCGACATAAGAGTTTGCATTTTCTTCAATGTTTCTGACACCCAAATTGTGAAAAGTGTTTTCTATTCGAAATTGAATGACTGAAACTCACCAATTTTTTTTTCTATTAGGCATCAGACACCCTGGATAAGAATTATTAGAAAGTGGAATCGTATTTTGCTTTAAATTAAGCGTACTACTGCAGTGCTAAAGAGCCCCTGGAAACAAAATTATTGAAAAATATTACTGTATTTTGAATAGTTTTAAAGTAAAACTTTTACTTATTGTGCATCGACTTTGTCGATGCACTTGGAATGATAACTATTGTGCTTCACTACCAACTCTCCGCTCAGTCGCAGTGCCGAACTCTTTAAGATCTTATATACTCTGAACTCGAGAAGACTGAGGCAAGCAGAACATATTGCTATACCAGATAACTGACTCTAGAAAATTCGGCGGGGTTGCGACCTCTGGGACCCCCACGAATGAGATGGCAGGATAATATACGCAAAGACGCAATGCGGCTGCAAATGTTCTGCAGTTCTGTTGGAGGACTGCAGCTTAAGACAGAGCCGTCTGTAGGGAAGTTAAGGAAAGTGGTCTTTGGTGCCTAATAAATAGTGTTCATTACCAGATATACAAGAAACCATACAATACAACGTAACAGGTTGATTATTTTGACATAAATCCGGTCGAAGTGGTTTTATGAAATACCAACTGTATCTAATTTAAAAAAATATATATTTTTCAATACTTACCGCTCGTACTCCTACTCCCGGCCCCCCAATCAGTCTTCCCGCCACCCTTAGTGCCGTCACTAGATTTCTGTTCTGATTTCCCGATTTCATTCAAGTTTGACTGGTACTTGGAACCTGTTGACAAAATAATTGTTAAAACTAGAATCCAATGAGGAACCTTTTCTGGAAGGCCGCATATTTTGAATTAAGTTGAGTTAAATTAAATTAAGTTAATCTTGCTGACCTGATCTATTTGTCTGACAAACCTATATTATATCATTGAAAGATTTGGCAGATACTTCGTGGTGCAACATTATAATTTAAAATATGTTTTATTTTACTTTGTAATATACACACACAATATAAGTTATTAGTGGTGCAGTCCCTCTCATCATTGGGTATTAATACAAAATTTATCAATTTAGTCGGGTAGTCAGGGGTCATATTGTGTGTGTATTACAAAGTAAAATAAAAAATATTTTAAATCCTATATTACTTTTGTATTTTTTATAATATGATCTCATACTGTACGCTCTTGCACAAGTAAATGAGTTAATATGGTTAAGTAAGTATTTTTTCAATATTTCGGACTTATTTTCTGTAAAACGTTGGACTATCATTGAAGTTACTTTTATCGATTATAATTTTTTTAAATAGATATGCGAACACGGAATACGTGTCCATCAATATTTATACTATTTTCAAACTAAGCTAAACGCTTGTGATATGAAAATAGGACAACTTGCTGGTATGGAGTGAGATTTGAACCCGCGACCTTTGGATCATGAGGCGAGTGTCCTAACCAAAAGGCCAACAAGCTACTCTTCATTCATTTATTTGCTTTAACATAGATCAAATTAAATGATTATAACCATGCAAAAAAAATCTGATTTAAATTGCTGCAAGGTTTTAATCATTGTATTTCGTCTAAAACTATAGCAATGAAGATATTGCACAAATTCTTCTGTGGAGTATTGTGGAATAGCTCTATTACATCTTGTATATAATAATAATGTCATTTACTTGCGAATATCTTAATATAAAAATATTAAAGCAATATCAAGTTTCCTAAACATATGGTATTTTTAAACAATGTTTACATCTTGTCACTCTGTACAGGTCAAACCGCTGAGAGCTTTTATACGATAGTTTCATTCTCTTATCGTCTGTCTTCTTTTTTTGTATGAAGCCAATGGTAGTGCAAATGAGAGACAAATATATATTTTGTGCGAGTTATACAAACCTCTCGGCGGTGGACCTATAGCTGGACCTATGGAACATATCATTATCATAGAATTCAAGACAGGATGTTGATTTTTGTAATAAACAATATAAAGATCTCCCGGCAGTAAATAGCATGACAATGTCGATTCAGAAAGAAGAACTTAGTGATGAGAATACTTGCATCCAGAAGAGTTCACCCAGCCACCGGAAGAAGCATTGGCGGTGCAATTTAGAGATCATAACTCGATTGAATTATTTTCTATACGTAATTTCGTAAATGTGTAAAATTTTTGATTTTCAATGTGTGACAGAATATATTCTAAAACAACAATATTAACTATTAGTAATAAAAAAGTAGAACTCTTATTAAATAAATAAATAGAGACATTTTGGTGATTACTGTTTGCATAGTTTCTGAAATTCCTGTATAAACAGCAATAAAAACACAAAAATAAGGAATTGTAAAGAAATTAAGTGCGCGAAATTTTACTGAAGTACGTGTTGTAATGTAAAAAGTTTAGTTTACATACGTTAGCAAAAAAACTATGAATATCGATGAAAAATAAAGTTTCATGTTTAAGCACCCAAAGTCGCTTCACATAGGTCACATGACCCGGGAAACTTTTTACATAAAATGATCCGGCAGTAGAGAATGTACCAAATCATGCGAACAAATACGACCCAAGATGAAAAACACAATAGATGCTGATGGAGAAATCAGATAAACAACATTCGTGAATTGATTTGAGATCTTTTTATTCGACTTCTTTCAAATTGAGGTAAAATCTGCAAGGTTTTTGGAAATTTTATTGTGTAGTAAATAGCTCATACGAAAATTTAATTACTTCTATTGTTTTGTATATTTTAATACAATCTCTTAGATATTTAAAGAAAGTGAGTTAATATTTCGCTTATATTAATGTAAAATATTTAGAAACTGCCATTCTTTCAGATCGATTTTAAACTCATAGGACAGTACAGTACACTGTTGCTAGTATATACTTTTTTATTATTAGGTCCTTACATATGAAATTGGCGTTTAGTATGGGAGGAACTTAAAGCCGATTTTTTTTATTATAATATATTTATTTAATCAAAGTATGTACCATTGCTATCTATGCACTTTTGCCATCTCATAGGTAGTTCATCGATCCCTTTACTAAAAAAACCGTTCGGACGGGAATCAATAAAATCTTTGAAGGCGGTTTGGACTGCTCCATCGGAGTTGAATTTTTTCCTTTGCAAGAAGTTATCCAAATTTCGAAAAAAATGATAATCTGTTGGGGCAAGGTCCGGAGAGTACGGTGGATGTCTAGACATTCCAATTGAAGCTCCTCTAATTTGGTAGCCGTCTGTTGTGCAGTGTGTGGTCTAGCGTTATCATGAAGCAGCAGTGGCCTAGAGCGATTAACCAGCCTCGGTTGTTTAGCAGCTAGCTTTTCCATCATGGTTTGCAGTTGCTGACAATAGACATCTGCCGTAATCGTCTGGCCAGATTTAAGAAAGCTGTAGTGAACGACACCAGCACTAGTCCACCAAACGCTCACAAGTAACTTTTTTGGAGTCAATTTTCGCTTGGGGCATGGTTTGGCTGGTTCGGCAGGGTTCAGCCATTGCGATGAGCGCTTCCGATTATCGTACAGGATCCACTTTTCATCACAGGTAATGATTCGATTTAAAATCCCTTCATTATTGTGCCGGTTGAGTAATGCAACGCAGCAGTCAACGCGCGTTTGTTGATTTGCTTCACTCAATTCGTGAGGTACCCACCTTTCAAGCTTTTTCACCTTACCAATTTGCTTCAAGTGGATTAAAACAGTTTTATCACTAACACCGCAGCCTGCAGCTAACTCGGATGTGGTTTGCGATGGATCCGCTTCCACAATAGCCTTCAATTCTTCATTATCAACTTTGGTCTCCGGCCGTCCACGGGGCTTGTTCTGCAGGTCGAAATTTCCAGAACGAAAACGTTGGAACCAAAAACGCACTGTGTTTTCTTTTGCGGCACCGTCGCCATACACATCATTAATCCTTCGAGCCGTTTCTGCAGCACTGGTGCCACGGTGGAACTCGTACTCGTAAATAACGCGATATTTCAAGTTTTCCATTTTGTAAACTGAGTGACGCAAAGAAAAAAACAATTGAGGAAAAAACAAATGAATTATAATTTTCAAAACACAAATACATGAGTATATAGCTGTATAAATTTGGATTTGGAATTCCTAACCAAAGAGAAGATATTTGAGATCAAATTTGCCAGTACGGCAAAACGCCAATTTCATATGTAAGGACCTAATATTTATATGTATATAATAAATAGAACCAAGATAGTTTTGTCTATTGTTTTATTATTTTATGGATAATGAATGAAATAATATTAATTACATCTAAATAATGATAATGACTCTGTCGACACCCTTTAAGAAATAAATTTTTCCAGTATCTAAATCATTCTGGTATTTATAAACTGAATTGTAATGACTGTTCTTTATGTAAAACGGCAGGTTATTTTAATTTTGGAGTAAAATAACATTTAAGATGTCTCAATAACAATAACTTTTCTGAATTCGCGAACCAACTTTTGGAAACAGGTCAGACGTTTAAAAAAGAAAAAAGTATCGAGATTCTTCATGTAAATAATAGAGGCCTTAGATTGGATTTTTAATATTTAACTTAAGAAATAATAGAAATCAAAAAATACCTAAACACTAAAGCCAATATTATTAATAACAGACAAATTTTATGACTAGCCCGTTATTTTATATATTTTCCATTTCGGTGTCCACTTGTCAATTACTCCCACCATAACTGTAGCCACGCCCCCATTCAAAAAATTATTTGTTTGCTAGAATAAGTAATGGATAGTTTTTTATGCATCCGTGCTGACAAAGATACAGTGGTATCGAAACTGGTAGATGTAATGTCACTCCAAGTGGTTAATACAAAGTTTAAATTAATTAAAATGAATAAATCTTGATTTAAAATGAACAGTATGTTATATATTGACAAAACCTTCGTACACGCGGAAATGATTTTTAATTTTTATGTACCAATACATACAAAATATTCTTCTCCGTAATACAACGTGACCTATATTGCGTATACGCATCTCATTTTTTTTTAAATAAAATAAAAATAAAGCGATATATTATATTATTAAATATAGTCCGATGGGCATGACACTGGCTTCTCATACTTTAGGTTCCAGATTCGATTCCTGGTGAGGTTCACATAACATTTTTACAGTTATTTGATTTTCTTAAGCTTGTTTTTTTTATGAAATGTTCGCTACATTAATTGTTGTTGGCTTCAAAAGTTAAAACAAAATGAAGTAAAAAAGTAATAACAAATAAATTTTTTTCACTGCAAAACAACTTACATTGTTAATTATATATTTACAATAATTCTCTAACTTAAAATATAGATCGTTGAAAATTCATTTTAATTTTGTTTAAGTGCCAAACAGAGATCCTAGGGAAAAATTGATGTTCTTTTCACGGAAAGCCTATTTGATCCGAGCATTTAAGCATCAATTTTAAATCAGAATATCCTTGCCCCGACGTAATGTGCCTCCCGCCCGTGCACAAACCTGATCCCGAGATAATGGCCAAACGTATTAACGTAACAAATTGATGCAAATAATTTGAATAGAAATCAATTTTCTGCCCCAAGGAGTAAGTTCATTTCGACGCACGGTTTGATAACAGCCGGGGCTTATTCTGCCGAGTTCATACCGATCCCATCAGTTTACTGTCGCTGATTAAATTTTTGTGCTTTTTAGCCCTTTAAAAATTGACTTTAGTGAAGCGCTGTACGACTACCTGAAAGTTGTCAAATCAGACGTATTGGTTTTTTTACGTAATGGCATTGGAAAAAAAATCTAAAATAAAAAAATCTGAAATTTCCTTAAATCTGAGATATATATTTAATGTTCTGAACATTAATAAAACAATTTACATACCCACGTAAAAGTGAATTTTGACAACATGTTATGAATCATTTTACGCTAAATAGACCTAATTAAAATTCAATGAAAAATTGTTGAATTGCTCTTAAATGATGAAGTATTGTGTTGAGCGGTTGAGCGAGGAAAACACATTTAAGAAAATTTATTAGGCAAATGTTGAAAGCAGCAGAAACAGAGGGTGCATCCTAGCAGGACCAGAAAAATTAATATTTGAGGATGGCTCTGTTAAAAGCTTCAATAACCGAAGAGTGTGCATGAGTAGATGAGGCAAAAGTGGTGTGTCTGGAAAGGGAGTGTGGCGTTCTTCTTTCTGCCTATCGCTCCAAGGAAATGGCGTGATAGTTGTTAATTAATTATTTAGCATAAAAACGTATTATTTTTGATATGTGATATATTTTAATTGATATATGCACAAACAATTCTCGTCGCAATTATTGCGTTATTCCAGTTCTGTACTGATAATATAGCACTTCTCAACAATTCTAAATTACAGAAAACTCAATATTTATATTTTCTTATATTTATTACTTAAAAATAAATCTATTACCATCATTATTGATTATTTTTTTCTTATATATCTACTTATTAGCATCAATAATATTAAAAACAATATTAAAAGTTAAAAATAATTTAAAAGCGAGCAAATTGCAAGAGAACTATTGGTATCCCTGTATCATGAAAACTGCTTTGAAATTTCCCAGTTGACGATACAATATTATAGAGAATTCGCAGATTTAATTCATTTCCACAAAAAGCTTCCAGGGTCTAGATATCGACTCAAGGATAACTTCGTTAACAAAAATGTTAAAACATTTCATTTCGGTCGTAAGATCAACTTACATCACTTTTGAAAAATTAATCCTTTGATTCGTTAGAGAAATCAACAAATTTACATTGTATGCAAGGCCAAAGGTTCAGTTTAGTTGGTTCACGACTAGGTGAATATTTTATTGAACCAACGGTTCCTGAAAAAATAAGAAAAATGTTGAGTTAATTATAGCAAGCAACATAATCTTCAATTTCACTACCATAGCTAAGCGGGCACATCAACTAATTTAATGATTGCATAATATGTGTATGTTTATATGCGTCACTTTCAATACAAATATTAGGTCCTTACATATGAAATTGGCGTTTTGCCGTACTGGCAAATTTGATCTCAAATATCTTCTCTTTGGTTAGGAATTCCAAATCCAAATTTATACAGCTATTTACTCATGTATTTGTGTTTTGAAAATTATAATTCATTTGTTTTTTCCTCAATTGTTTTTTTCTTTGCGTCACTCAGTTTACAAAATGAAAAACTTGAAATATCGCGTTATTTACGAGTACGAGTTCCACGGTGGCACCAGTGCTGCAGAACGGCTCGAAGGATTAATGATGTGTATGGCGACGGTGCCGCAAAAGAAAACACAGTGCGTTTTGGTTCCAACGTTTTCGTTCTGGAAATTTCGACCTGCAGAACAAGCCCCGTGGACGGCCGGAGACCAAAGTTGATAATGAAGAATTGAAGGCTATTGTGGAAGCGGATCCATCGAAAACCACATCCGAGTTAGCTGCAGGCTGCGGTGTTAGTGATAAAACTGTTTTAATCCACTTGAAGCAAATTGGTAAGGTGACAAAGCTTGAAAGGTGGGTACCTCACGAATTGAGTGAAGCAAATCAACAAACGCGCGTTGACTGCTGCGTGGCATTACTCAACCGGCACAATAATGAAGGGATTTTAAATCGAATCATTACCTGTGATGAAAAGTGGATCCTGTACGATAATCGGAAGCGCTCATCGCAATGGCTGAACCCTGCCGAACCAGCCAAACCATGCCCCAAGCGAAAATTGACTCCAAAAAAGTTACTTGTGAGCGTTTGGTGGACTAGTGCTGGTGTCGTTCACTACAGCTTTCTTAAATCTTGCCAGACGATTACGGCAGATGTCTATTGTCAGCAACTGCAAACCATGATGGAAAAGCTAGCTGATAAACAACCGAGGCTGGTTAATCGCTCTAGACCACTGCTGCTTCATGATAACGCTAGACCACACACTGCACAACAGACGGCTACCAAATTAGAGGAGCTTCAATTGGAATGTCTAAGACATCCACCGTACTCTCCGGACCTCGCCCCAACAGATTACCATTTTTTTCGAAATTTGGATAACTTCTTGCAAAGGAAAAAATTCAACTCCGATAGGGCAGTCCAAACCGCCTTCAAAAATTTTATTGATTCCCGTCCGAATGGTTTTTTTAGTAAAGGGATCGATGAACTACCTATGAGATGGCAAAAGTGCATAGATAGCAATGGTATATACTTTGATTAAATAAATATATTATAATTAAAAAAAATCGGCTTTATGTTCCTCCCATACTAAACGCCAATTTCATATGTAAGGACCTAATATATAACGAAATTCTGAAGAAAAATGTTTCATAAAAATTAATCTAAGATGCTCCATTAGAGAGAAAAAATACTACTAAAGTTTGGAAAATTTTGGAGAGGTACAGCGAATAAAACTTATTATATTAATTATAGATTTAAAAGATATAAAATGTAATAAGCTATATGCTATATTAAACAAATAAAAAAATATGCTCTATGTAGCAAATTATGGCCTTTTGTTGTAACAATAAAATGTTCCAAATAGGTTCAATATATTAATGGTTGAGTGAATATTGTTTCTTATCTTGATAATGGAACATTTTACACCAAAGTTTTCAATATTTTTTTATGTAACATTAATATTCAAAGTTATGCACATTTGATTGAGAACAGCATGTATATACACAATGTGTGTAACATATATTTTATATACTTTAATACTTGTACGAAAACAAAGTGCGTCGCTGGTAGAAATGTACGAAATCTAGGAATTTCCTGCTGGAAAATCGGATGTCAACCCATGTTTCCCGTTTTATTTAATAGCTACAGTACTGCTGCGAGTGTAGGAACTCACCAGTTTATCTTATAGAGGTACTTATAATAGACATGCCATGAATACGTTTATAAAAGTGTGCATTGTTAGAATTCCTGAAAAATAAATCAAAATCCACTATTCGCATGACGATATTCCTTATGCCATTATTATTGTATAATCGGTTAGATTTTTAATTTTTTTTTGAATTAGTTTGCAAGATTTTTATTTAGCCACATATTTTTAAAGATGAGAAGTAAGTATCTATACTATTTTGGTAGACACCTACCTGTAAACGTTAATTTCATCCACACATACGCATAATGTATGAATGTATTTTTATATTTACCTACTACAAAAAATGTGGTAAGCATTTTCAAACGCTAAATAATAAATTTTTATATTTACTTAAAAAACATTGTGGATTTTAATTTTTAAGCAAATCTAATAATAATATTTTTAGTCGATAACCACTTGATCAAGTTTAAAAACACTTGAGTTTAAAAACCAACAGTCCTATCTTATAAATGTTTCCATTAATTTTCGATATTTATGTTTATTTTCCATATCTTTAATAATACATTTTCTTATATTTATTTATGCAGTCAGGAATAATAATTATTTTTAATGCCGTGATGAAGGATATGATAATTCAAAACTCTTACTTTTATAGAAAATATACATATTATAGAATTTATAGAAGAATAGTGTTTATGAACGATGTAAATAATAAAAATGAATGAATTAAAAATGTTAAAATATTTGACTTGATTGTGCGACTGCCTGTATTAGTTTCAAGTGACAATAAAATTAACAAAATTAATTTATATCAATTATAACAAAATATTGGTAAAAAATGTTGGAAACCTCTGTATACCGATATTGGTTGTATATTTTGATTTACAAATCCAATCGCACTCGGTAGTTATATCAGCGGGGTGGCCATAAAATGATGGGAATAGCAAAGACAAAATATAGAACGAGACAGCAACCGTTTCGGGTGTATCAGGTTTGTAAGTAAGACAAGAAAAGGTATAACCACTTTGGTCCCGGGCTAAAGTTTTTGTACTCGTTTCATTTCCCGAATTACTGATACAAGAAAATGAAACCACGCTGGGGGAAAGCATTTTGGATTGTAAAAGTACGTCATTTAGAAAACTAAACATTCCTCGGTATGAGAACCACCCATATTTGAATTTTTTATACTAAAAAGGGTCGATTTAAAGTAATTTTTATTACATGTATTTCTTTACAATAACGTTTGTGAGTTTCTTGGGATATTTTGTTTATTACTTCAATTCAATCTCAAAGTTAAGGAGCTATCGACAAAATTTTATTAATTAACTATTAAGGGTTTAAGAAATTTGATATCGAGGAAAAAGAGATATACACAAGCATATAATAATTTTAATTTCTCGTAATGAATTATTATTCACAAATTTTAATCAAAAATATACTAAATCCACAAAGTGTATGCAGAATCAATTATTACAATTTAACTAATGATAAATAATTACCCATAAAATAAAACAAATTTAACAAATGCGGGAATACACTATTTAAATAAACTAAAGCAAAGAACTTATATGCAGGTAAAATACAATTAAAAAATACTATGAATGTACAACATTTCAATGAACATTAACTCAACACTGTGCTCTGCAGGTAGATATTTTTATAGTCAAACAAAAATGAAGAAATAATAATAATACAATGTACAAGAAATAATTTAAACAAAGAAATACGAAAAACTCTAAAGTATTTTTATATTTTATAAAATAAGAATATAGTTTATAATCCAACACAAAGCGAATAACATCACCCAGTCTTAAGTCTTAAGAAGAGATAAATGGCTGAGAATCCACGAAAAATTGTTTCTCTGCTTATATAACAGAGTGGCTCGAAAGCAAATGATCATTTACAGTGTGAATTTTTTATTTATTTTGTTTGTCAAAAGCCGCAACAACCGTAGAACTTTTATGAGAAGATGTATGAATGTGGCCGAAGCAAAAGTGGTGTGCCAAGATGGAAGAGTGTGGCGTTCAATCCTCTCTACCTACCCCTGCGGGAAAACGGCGTGATACTAAGTTAGTTAGTCAGTTATAATTTAGTTAATTTGTCATATGTTTTTTATTCTGTGTATATTAATTATGTTTTTATACTGTTTTTGTTATACTATTTATATTACTTTTTCTTAAAACGCACAAATGATATTAAAATATGAGATGTTTTCTTTAGAACAGGCCTAACGTCAGTGAAAAGTGGTCGAATTTCTTCCTGTAAATAATTTCGTAAAAACAAAAAATAAAGATGAATATTTGATATTATTTTATCATTTAAAATTCACTTGAAGGCAATAAAATAATAAAAAAAATATTTTTAATAAAGAAAAGTAAACTTCAATTTTTTTTTTTAATAATGTATGTTTTCAATATTACACGCAGTTAATAAAGCATTAATAATGTTAGGGTAGAATTTGTATGTTTCAAGGGATTCAAATCTACAATACGTTAAAGAATTTATTTAAAAAGTTGTGTCAGTCGAAGGGGATAAAACAAATGTAGGAATCCCCGAAACATCAGCGCAGTGACAGCAGCCGGCCCTCATGCGTCCGATCTCAGATCAAAGTTTTCCAATAAAAGCCAATATAATGGCAAAGAGGCTCTCTCAAATAATGACTCCGCTACACCACTGAACCGTCAAAACACTTTGAATATTTGGAGTATCTGACGTTGGATGGAAAATTAGAGATTTATTTTGTATTTATTTTATTGAAGATAAAAGTAATAACCTTTATTATTTGCAAATAATATCATATTATTCATAAATAACACTGGTCGACATTTTTTCGCTTTCCTAGGAAATTTTATCTGGACATTATAAATGTAAATGTGCTGATTCTGAAACTGACTGCAGATTACCCTATCAACCACAATTATTATTAAAAAACGGGGTTTTGATTTTTGCTTTAAAATCTTATTGCAGATATATCGTCTCTAGATTGTAGAAACGGAAAGAACTGCAAGTCATCTTGCAGTTCTTTCCGTCTTCTCTGGGTCAAAATTACATGGTCTTGACATTTTTATATTATTACTACCCGTGAAAAATGTGAAATGACTTGCCTTGCGTGACCGCGCTGATATCGCATCACACTCTAATTATCTAAAGTATTAATTTCAGCAATTTACGGACTTTACGACAGACAGAGAACGAAATTATTATGTTTGTTTTTATTATATTTAGTTCCAAGTTTAAGCCAATAAAGTCAATTTAAAAAAACAAATGGTTTTCTATCGCTGAGTTTTCAGTTTCGAAAACCTGCAATTATTATGTTAATTATCCATGAGTTTTCACGGATGTACGGCTATTTTTTGTACTATTTTGACCATACTATCATATTACGATTCCACAGCTAAGATATTAAGACATGGAAGTATCATAATAATAAGAAATCAACATGGTTTCAAAGTTAAAAATTATAATATATTTTGTAACTTTATATAATCGTATGTGGGATATAAAAGAAAAAGTAGCTATATTAAAAAAAAATTAAAAACAATGCTTTGAATGTAGTCACCAAGAATTACTTGATACTTTTTAGATTTTATGTATCTATCCCTTCCAAAATCATGTTTCCTATAAACTTATATGCTATGTTTACAATAAAATCTCGAATTTAGTACATTATAAATTAGTAATCCTCGATAACTGCATTATTTTTTTTTAATATTGCTGCTTTTACTTTTAAACTAAATTTATTATGTCCACGTATTTTCATTAACTCAAGTCATTTTCCAAATGGGCAAACGTTGACAATTATTGCGTCGCGACTGAAACAGAGAAGTCCCGCGGAGTAAATTCTGTTCATTCAGAATTCAGACCTCTAATTGCGACTGCGAAATAAAGTGAATAAAAAACTGCTGGGCCAAAAGACTAGAATGCAGCGCAAAATTACACAGATGTCGGGCAATGCGCAGAACACAGCCAAGTACAGGCTGCACTGTGACGGCGGATACTTGTGTATGCATAACAGGTTGACATTTTGCATTCATTAATATTTTCCGTCGCTTGTACCCGTTGTCCTTTGTGTGACTAATTTAATTAGGGATGATACAGGAGTCAACATTAGCATCCTCTAAATAATCTAACACAGCGGTAATTATTTCAATAGGATTATGCTAAACATCACCTAGCATTCGTCGGGTAAGACATGCAATTGGACGTAATTATGCAGAAAGCAGCCAACCCAAAAAACATGGAACTGAGAAAATGGCTTCTAAAAATTTTAATCTACAAAAACCTAATATGTCGATATTTAATGCATTATTGCATATTTTTTTGCGTAGGGCTTACTGTAAAGATATTTTTTATGGTTTTTAAATGTAATTATAAGAAAAAAACTTTTATTTATAAAGATATGACGCGTTTTACAGGTTGGTTTCTTTCTGCAAAATGTCAAAATGTACGAAAAACAGGACTCATTTTGTTCTATGTGGGTTGGATGTATTCTATGAAATAGGAGTGACATTATTAAATGTCAGTTATTTTATAGGTACTATGTGGCTTGGATTTATTCTACACCTATTTATTTTTATTTTTAAAATTACATTTAAGTATAAGCATGTTTGTTTAATCAGTTGTCATTTTTATTTCAATATTTATTTTGTATAAAAAAGTCTTGTTTGTCTTAGTCGTGGTTATTAAATTAATATGTTTTAAGAATGATTGAACAAATATCGTCCCTTTAGAGGTAAAATTCACTAATATTGATGTGGGTTAGAAAAATTTGAATTTACAAAAAACTATAGCATAAAGAGCATGTAGGATTTCAGCATATAAAGATATCGTAGGAAGCTGTCCAAACCCGTATATAACTCATTTTTAGAATTTTGTGGGTTGGCTGCTTTCTGCATAACTACGTTCAATTGAAGATTAAACAAGAAGATTCATAAAAAAATAAACAATTGCTAAATTGAACAATCCCATCCCATATTATCAATTGTCCATCCGTCCATCCGTTTGTCCGCCTGTCTGTCTGTCCTTGTAACTTCGTGTAAGGTCCTTAACTTCTTTATATTAAAAATTAAAAAAAAAAATCACAATTCTTTTTCATTTTTTTACATAAATTTTTTTCGTAATTTTTTTTTCGAGTTTTTACAAACATAAAGTACTACAGCTAGTACGGTAATACTAACCGATCCTTCTGAGAGTAAGTATCCACGGTATTGTTGAGTATACTGATTTAAAAATAAAACAAAACTGACGCGCGTGCTTACACTTCAAAGTTTCCGTAATTTCATCGTACATTTTGACATTTGAGAGGCTTTATTTAAGGACAAAATGTAAACATAGACAAGATTTAGTTGACGAGAATTTTATTTATGGACAATACCAAATTTTTATGTGACAAAAGAAACATAAGAAACACTGAACGTAGGAATTTTGTATATAAAAGTTCCTACGTTCAGGATATAACTGCACAATATTTTTCATGCATGTGGTTTGCGCTTTGTCATTAGATAAAGTGACGCGTCGATACACTCTCTCGTTAATCACGTCAACCAAATATGACCACTACATGGTGTTTTTAGATGTTTTTTAAATTCTTAAATGTTATTATAATGTTTGTGAGTTTGTATTTAAGAATAAAAGTCGCACGTGCGAACGGCTACCTAGGTACGTGTGAGCGCATGGTGACATCCGAGAGAATGTTTAAATATTCGCGGCGTAAAAGTGCGGTGTTTTTCCGTCGACCATTACCATTTTGAGTGCATTTGCTACATCTGTGGGTTAGCTAAGATGTCGTTTCAGCATCTATACAATAGGTACTAATCTGGATGGCGAAAGTGTAGGGCCGATACAGGAAATTTTGTTCGTAGAACAGCCTTAAGTCTGTGGTGAATCCCATGAACATTTCCATTTGAGTAAATATCTTATATAAACATCACCATCTATCACCGTCTCTTCACTGGAGATAAGAAGTAGTCACTGGACCAGCCAAGTTACTGATACTATATACAACATACCTGGCCCAGCCGGTAAGAAATTCTTTCGATTGACATTGAGGGATTTGAATGAATAAAAAGAAGAACAACAGGCAGCAAGAAGTGAGAAGTACTTTGAAAAGGAAGTGCTAGGTTACAGAGCTACGTGAGGAAGCTTTGATCATCAGCAGTCGTCAGAGATTTTCAGGAAAAAGGAAACGAGCCGCAAGAGCACCAGGATTAACAGTCGGACATGGAAGATGCAAGGACCTCCGGGAACCGAAACAGTCGGCGGACCAGGGCAGAGATCCGAGGAAGGCGAGTGACTTCAAAGGGGTAAGGATAGGAGTACAACAGGAGCAAAGCTGAGTATTTTGAATTTTTCGTCTGTAGGTAGTTGTTCTGTATAGTTTTATCATGAAAAAGATTATTGTACTGTGTTCAAGGCCCGTTTTGAGAAGAAGTTATTAGATACAAGGGTAAAGAATCCAAGAAAAGGACTATTTTATTTAATGGCTCTTTAAAGCAAATGTTTATATTGCATGTCTGTTTATCTAAAAAATTTAACGATCTTAAATTAATGTCATTATTTGAATTACTAGATAAAAACAATATCAATAGTCCATGAGCGGAAAAAATTCACAAGAGAACAGTTAATTTTACGCCGATTCGGTGTACGCTGGTTCATTCAGGAACATCCCAGGTGATATGGTTTCGAGTTACACATTTGACGTCAATACGACCAATGAGACTAGCTATTTATATGGGAATGTATGTATGGAAAGTCTTTATTGGAAGAAGATAAATTATAGAAATCTCGCAGAGACAAAGTTATTTATATGGAAAACGTGTGTGGAAGTCTTTTTGTAGGATGGCCCAGGGCTTATGAATTATATAGATGATTTGGTTGATGATTTTTTAAATTAATTTTTCTTATTAGGAAATTGGTGAACGTTTCATTGTGCAGAGTGATTACTTACCAGCTCATACAGGTCGTTAACTATACATAAACTCATCTTTGTGAAAGATCTATAATTTATATAATTAATAATTTATCTTAATTGATGATTATTCCTCAAAATACAGTAATTGTGTTCTCGAAAATACTAAAAAAACATTGTTCATATAATATCGATCGCGTACATATTTGATTGTCCCACAGTGAAACAAAAATTAAATAAGTGTACTGCATTAGTTGTGCAAACAAACTTTCAATCAGCGTTTCAATAAAACGCATTGTTTCCCGGCCCGCCCCGGGCGGGGGACGGTTATCCGCCATTTTTATGATTGTTTTTGAAAGTCCCAACCGTTCCCCGAGTACACAGTCATGGTTTATGGCACAATACGTTTGCTAAAGTTAACACAATGCCAGATGATACGGGTCAGCGAACAGGAGTCGAATGTGAGGGAAAACTTTTTGTTATACATGAAGATTTTCCATCGGTGCTCCCCCCGCCCGCCGCCGGTTCCGAGAACTTGGGGATTATTGAAATATTGGTGTTTATTCAAAACTTCATGGGAGTAAACGATTTGAGTCGTTTCGAAATAAACTACCGTTGAAATACAATATCAGTCTTTTTAGCCATTTCTTCTAACATTTCATCAAATTAACGTAAACTCCACTTCATCCCTCCTTTATCTAACATTTAATGTCAAGTTTGTTTTTGTTTTTACTTATTTGTTTTTTCATGATTACGTCTATAAGATTTAAGAGAGTTATCAGGTGCATGACAAAAAATCTGACTATTGCGGAAATAGATTTTCAGTTCAGTTTCAGTGCCGATAAATCGGCTAAATAACTTTTATAATACCTTGCATCAAAACATTATTAATGATATTAATATTTGCAGAGAAATATGTAAGATAGCAACAAACACAATATGCAATTTTTTTACGCAGGCCTTTATCGTTACCTACCTCGCTAGGTATATAAAAATACCTGTTCTGAGATAAGTAGCCATTCCATTCATTGAGACTCCATTTAAATATCTAATTTCATGGTTACGTTATTAGAAGAATAAAAAGAAAAATAAAGTAAAATAAATTAGAGTAAAAAGTTTATACATACATGAACAAGCAAAAAGTGTAAATAAGTAAATTGATACCAAGGTAGATAGTATAAGAACAAAAATATAGACAGAGTAAGTGTCATTAATGAGTGACTTTGATCATCGGAGGACCTCTTTCAGGTGTCTTTTACCAATTTTAAAGATAATGATATTACTTATTTATTCAGACCTCATTTCTCCGCAATCTGTTCTGCGACAGTTTTGTTCATTTGAGGATCTCTTCCAGCTGGTTTCTCCAAATATTAAAAAAACATTCAGTCCGCAATGTACGGAACATTAGATGTTTTTCAATTGTGATCTCTTGTGATAATTTGTTTTACATTTGCGGTCCTATTAGACATTAAATGCTTATATCTCAGAAGATGAACATAAGTGAAATTTAACAGATGTTCTGCAGTCATGATCTCAATATTGGATTACTAATGTGAAGGGTCAGATGCTGAATGTTCCCAATATTATTTTATGGAACGGACGCTAACAGAAGAATTTATAAGGCAATTTGAATCATTCGAAATGGACTGTGGATCTACAGAAAAATAATCATACATATATACATCATACAGAATAATAAAAATAAGCTGGATGGACAAAATTACGAATGAAGATTTAGCGTTTTTCTGGGCCGCAGTTAATAAAGTGATGAAAAACAATTTCTGTTTAACGGATAGGACACAAGAAGAAGAAAGTTAATAATGTAAGCAGAAAAGGGGATAAATCAAATAAAAACTTGGCTAAATAAAAACTTATTAACCCTTAACACTGACAAAACCAAATATTTAAGATTTAGTGCAACCTCAGCCGGCAACCGAGGCAATGATACCATATTACTATAAAAGCTCACGAATCCGAAGTTACTACTTAACTACAAGCACGTGAGATAGAAAATGCATCTCACATAAAATATCTGGGTGTTATTGTGGACCAATTCCGAAAGTGGAATAAACACACTGAACTTATAGCAAACAAAATCAGGAAGCTAATGCATATTTTCATTTCTGTGCGTAGCATATTTAACATGCATCTCTTAAAACAAATATTCTATGCGCTTTGTAACTCTATCTTAGGATACGGAATATTAGGGTGGGGTGGTACTTATAAAGCTAGTCTAAAACCAGTGGATAAAGCACAAAAAGCCCTACTGAGAGTTATAATGAAAAAACCATTTCAATATCCAAGTGGAATGTCCCTATAGGGAATTTAGGGGTTTGGATACTAGACAAATTTATATTCATAAAGTGATTTTACACGTTCATAAAAATATAAATAGTTATGTCCAATTAAACCACCAATATCAAACTAGAAAGTCTACTAAAGAATGGCTAAGAAATGACAAAAATAATTCGAAGTTAGGACAAACGCATTATGCATACCTAGGCCCAAAAATATATAATTTGATTCCGGATAACTTTAAAAAAATGAGACCACATGCTCTAAAAAACAATTAAATGGGTGGCTCATTGAAATCGGACGAGAACTGTCTGAGAAAACCCTAAATTGAATTCCTGTGTAATGCTGTGTAATTTTCTCTCAATGTTTTTTGCTTATTTAAATTTTTTATTATATATTTTGTAATTGATATTTTGTTTCGATTTCTCTTCCTGCTCAACTTTACTTTAGCGATAATTCTGTATTTCTGTTCTTAATTATTTTATCAAATGTCAATAGATTGAGAATGTAAGATTTCTTTAGATTGTATCAATCAGCCTTAAGCAAGGTGAAAATGGCATGAGTTGATGCTCTTGGACAGCTTTCGGATGTCGGCGTCGTGAGGAACCGTAAGTATGATTGGGATAAATGAGTATATAATGATTATAAGCCTCTCTAAGTACACAAATAACATATAAAGTTTTTAAGGTTTAATTGTCAAAGAAAATATGACATACAAAGTTTGCAAGGGCTAAGTATGGCAGCAAAAAATTCATCATGAGGAAAAATCCTTAGAACTACAGTGACCTAGTAAGTTCATATAAGCATCTACGTTAATTATACGGCCACGTTCTTTATTTTTCCGTCCTTTCTTATTTTTAAATCACATTTTTTATATATAATATATTTAATATAATAAAATTTGAATATAATGCAATATTTTAAATAGAGTAGTTTGTTGGTCTTGTGGTTAGGACACTGGCCTCGTGATCCAAAGGTCGCGCGTTCGAACCTCACTCCAGACTAGCAAGTTAGTCCTATTTTCATAGCACAAGCGTTTAGCTTAGTTTGACAATAGTAAGAATATTTATGTGACACGTATTCCGTGTTCACATCTCTATTTTTAAATATATATGTATTATATATATATATAATATAATTAATATAAGAGAGTTTGCGGTTTCGTATGACTGACCCTGTGTTGCGTGACGCCGCTGTTTTGTTATCAGCATCAGTAGGTTCACCGTCTCGCTACAATACACTCGTTTAATTTTAAGGTCCCTAGGAATCACCTTATTTCTTTTAAACGTTATTGTACATTTGACTTGTACAATAACGTTTAAAAGAAAATATATATATATATATATATATAAGTCAACACTTATGTCAGCTAAAAATTTCTTTAATAACGAAAAACTGAATGAATCATTTTCAAGCGTACAGAACAAGTCAAATCTCAGGACAGACAGCGATGAATCATCTTTTTCAAATGGATATGTGTAAGACCCGGTTGTTTCAAGTTCGATCAAAGTAAGCGGTCGATCAAAGCATAGATTTTTACGAAAACGGATCGTCTGATTGGTGGACAACGTAAAAATCTATGCTTTAAAAGAACGCTTACTTTAATCCAACTTGAAACAACCGGCCCTAAGTATTTTATATCGTCCATGCCTCTCTCGTTCACAAAAAATCTTCGTCCTTATTTTTTCTCAAAACGTGAATAATTTGTTTTATACATTAGTTATCCAGAGCTAAGGCCAACATGAGTGGAAACTTTTGTGGTGAGGTTGATACATGATTTGTTAATTTGGCCAAATTATTCCGTACTTCTAAATGATTAATATCATATTTTGTTATCACTATCATAAATGATTATGATATAATAACAAAATATGATATTAATTTTACATTCCTGTTAAAAAATATTTCTCAGTTCGATCAAATTAACTAGTATTCTAACGTTTTACTATGCAGTAGGAACTTCGTAGTATATAGTAGGACTCTTCACCGTATCGAGTACTGATATCGAGTAACCTGACGCGTTCGTTGAGTTGTGGATCGTATTATCTATGGTTGATCTTTGAGGCAAGGAAAGGGAGTAAGCAACAAATCAGATTAAGAAATCGTAATTTGTCGATGCTGGATATTTTACCGAGTGTTTAGAGACAACCCAGTGAACTATCTTAAAAGCTTTCAGTGCTGGCGTTAATTGTTTTCTAATATCATCAGCATTAAAGTTACAGATAGGAATCATCTGTATATTTCAAAGGGCTGTGCGAGGGATATCTGTAGTCTATTTTTGAAACAGTAGGTATACATAGATTTCACAGCTGGTAATAATGTAGAGTATTGAACAATATTTTTTTAATGTTTATATGATATTCTTCCGAATTAATTAAAATATAGACTGGAATATGCCCGAAAATCAATATTTTCAATTATTTAACTCCTTTCACTAACAATATTTTTTTATATTTATTATTTATTATTATTTCATTGCTTACTTAAGCCAGCTCATAGAGGTTGTAAGCCTTGGGCCATCGTAACAAAAGATTTCCATACACTTTTTTAATATACACAACTTCGTTTCTATGAGACCTCTATAATTTATCTTAATTCAATAAAATTCCAACCTATTTTATATGTATCATAATTTCCGCATGTCAAAATTATGCTCGGATGAAACATTTTATTTAAATGTACGAAAATTTGAGTAAAAATAATCATTTTGAATGTCATAAATATAGAATACAGTAAATAAAATGGAATAATTGAATGTAACGAACTACATTGCAACACTTATCTCATGGGGTCTTATAAAAACTGTTACACAAAAATAAAATCCGAACACAATCATATTTTACTTCACTATGCAAACAGCGGGGTTGCGCGTATTCCCTCCGTGGAGAGGGCAAACAGCGCGCCGAGAGCGGCCGGGAAAGTTGGCCAAATCCGGCCCGTGTGTATTCAGTACACGTTGCCAATGAAAAAGTCCGTTAAGGCAAATATTCGATGCTTGTAGTGTGCCCGGGCACTGTTTCTTAACTTTTTTTGTTTGGATGTTTGAGTCGGCACTGCATTTTGAATTTTAAGCAGATGTTATTGCGCAGATGTCGGAAGAGATACACGGACGGATGGAAATTTTCAGAGACTTTACACTGCTCGGACTTGCAACACGAGACGGAACTGCGAACACTGCGAAATTTAAATGTCGATATTTTATTAAAAGGCGTCGAACGGATATTTTCCAGGATTTTATAGCAACATTATGGTAATCATTATAATGTTTAAGTACTTACTTAATTTCTTCAATAACAGCAAAATATCTTTGTTCTTATATTATTTATATTAATGAAAAAGAAAGACATCGTATAAAACCACTATTTATTGAATTATCAACATACTTCGTTCAATGGTCCCTTCATAAGGGTACAAAAAATACTAAAAATTAATATATGGAAGTTCAATAATTAATTAGGAATAAGCTTTAAAACAAATTAAAAAAGAATTTTGTTTATTTATCATATTTAATTTGATATTAACACTTTTTCTATTTCTAAAAAAACATATTTATGAAAATGTAATTCTATGTTATTTTTATGTTAAATTTCCCAACCCTTGTTAATATCAAAAGAACGTTTTCTTTCCAAAAGATGATTGATTAAAAAATCAGAATAGTTATTGCTTTCAAACATTTTAAGTGGTTCTTAATTCTAATATCAAAATTTCTACAAGTTATACCCAGTTAAAAATTATTGCAATCATTACAAATTAATTCATAAATTCCTGATTTTCTCAATATCACCCTTATTTTTGTTATTTATAAATTAATTTTTTATTTATTTAAAGTTTAAAGAGTCGATGTTTAAAATTTCAGAATTTTAATAAATATGATTATTTAGAAATGCGATTTTTCTCCAATTTTTTTTAATATCAAATATTGGTGAGTCACAAAAGATTTATAAAACTTTTTCTTTCAACAAGTTATATTTTAATTTAGTATAATAATTTTTTTTAAATTGGTTGTTTGTTTGCTGTTGGAAAAAAACATTTGGATTTTTATTTTATTGTATTAACACAGTGGTTCATGTTTCTAAACGGGAGTGAAAATAGGTAAATGCTCGTTTCCGCGTTACGAGTATCCAACAATGTATTCATTTAATTGGTCATGTTACGCTTTGTTAAGCATAAACTGCATCAAATTTTCTGCAACAGTATATTATTTAGATTTAAAAATTGGAAACGAAAATTTTTTGTAACAAAGTGAAAAATAATAAATTCAGCTTTTAAAGTACACATTTACGGCTAAAAATAGAGTAGTTAATATTTTAATGTTTAATTAATAATTAAAAGTTAATTTGTTTTTTTGGTATTTATTTGATGTGTTTATTTTAATTAATATTATTGTATGTAAACACATGTCCATAAGCCATATAAGAGAGAAATGAAAATGTTTAGAAGGTCTTTAAGGTCTCCTGAACAGGATTCATAACGAATATGCACGAACATTCAAGGTAGCCCCACTTTCCGAAAAGCTAGCAGAAAGTTACCTGAGGTTGTATGGATATGTGATGAGAAGAGATGATGAACACGTGGTCCATTAAGCGCTGGCTCTCCCGGAAATAAAATGAGGAAGAGGAGGCTCTCCACTGCAAGGTGGACTAGCATGGCAAAACTAATACAAAAAACCCAACCACTCGATTATAATAACTCAAGATAGGCAGTTTTAGCATAGAATGATTAGGAGAGCTGATCCCACCTAAATCGGGAAGAGGCAAAGATAAAGAAGTTGATTTTATTTTACAGCTTATTATAATGAGGCCGTCGTAGTCCAAATGACATTAGCGTCTCATACCAAAGATGCCGGATTCGATCCCCGGTGAGATCGCAATAAATATTTGAGATTTACTCAAACTTGTGTGTTTTGGTGATATATATTGCTACAGCATGATATATTGTTATCGCGCCGGAAATATTTGCTACTATATTTCTGGGGCTTAATGCTACATGTGCCTATGTTAAAAAAGTGAATTATTCAGGAGAAATGATTGTTCTTTTCTCATAAACAATATAGGAAGGTGCAAACAACTTTCAAAATACGCATCACGTTCATCTGGTTACAGAAAATATTTATTAACAAGCCTCCTAAAAGAAGGTAGGTAAAATCTCTTAAATTAATGATCATTTGGGCATATTTTCTGATGCCGAACTCATTTTGACAAAGGCACTTCTAGCAATAACTCCGAAATTTTTGACAGCTCGTGGGATAACCAAAACATGTGTCGCCTTAATCAGATCATATAGCAAAAAATATATACTGCAAATTCCTACGAGTTTTGAAATATATGGTGTTTATACCAAAAGTCAAACATTTACTCAAATATTAAAACATTTTATAACATCTTTTTTCTCCTATTTTAGTGAGCACAAAGAGAAAAAAGTAACCCATAAAAACCAAGTTTTTACAATACTCCCTTTCTCGTTTTCGGGTTTCGTGTCTACCATATGCGTTGGAATCTCCATATAACTTACTAAGTTTTATGAAAAAACCATTAAAAATATGAATAATACAAAATTATACTATAATTATTAATTTTTTTAACGAAAATTTGATAGATCTTCTTGATCGTCGCCACGAGTCTGCTTGCAAAGTTTCAGCTCGATTGGATTACGGGAAAATGGTTAAAAATCGATCCAAAGTTTTTTCGACGGCAAGCAAGCAGACGCCACGAGTTAATATAATGGGAAACATTCTACGTCCACAAATGTACAACAGTAGTAAGATACTTTTTGAATCGGAAATTCGAATCACAACTCACATTTGAAATGTACATTTAATTGTTTTGTTGTTGTAAGTTAACGGCCCTATGAAGGTAGTAATATATTTTTTAAAGAATAAAATGAATTAATTTACGGTACACAACGAATATCCCATTTTAATCCCTTACACGAATCTAGAAAATTTTTCCAGACAGGTTGGCGTCAAGCAGATATTGAGCGAGGAGTAAAAATAAAAATAAGTATCGGTGGAGAATAAAGTGCAGATTAACAGAAGGTGATGTCCACCACAGTTTTCCGTCCATATTTAACAATAGTAATAAGAAAATATTATATAAAACAGTATTATTAATAGCTTAAAATAAATATGAATAAATAAAAATTATTTCTTCAATAATAGCAAAATAAATAAACTTTGTGGTAACATTATTTTTATATAAATAAAAAACAACACAGCCTTTGTTATAATTTTTACGCATAAATAAAATTGGATAGCAGTTAGATAAATTATTAATTATAAAAATCGTTAAAATCAAATTAAATATTATAAATAACCGAATTCATTTTATAAACAGTTATCTATTAATTGCTGCAACGCATCTCCCTGAGAGTACCCGGAAGATCCAATAGATCGGTTGAGACCTTGGGCCTTTCACACTGTAATACCAACTCCCGGCAAAACTCTTTTATATATCGCTCGTCTAATTTGTTCAACTCTATATTCAGCGACTTGGATCTTTTCAATTCATCGATCTATGAATTTAAAACTCTTGGATATTCACCTCAGTCATAAACCTTTTTTTTTTTCCTCTTCTTTAATCAATCTTCTTTCTTTTGAACAGACTTCGTATATGTAATTTTTTATCTTGTATCTTTCTTTAATTAACATTTTTTCTTTTGCCCAGACCTCGTGTATATATATACCTCGTTTGTATATACCTCGTGTATATAGATGTATTGATCAGATATCTTTATGCTATACATATATCTTTTGCACTTCTTTTTATTCTTATCTCTTGTCCTTTTTTCTAAGTAGATTTGTCCTTTCCTATCCATTCCTTATTCCCCTTTTACCTCTAAATCTTTGACTCTCATAGTTTGTCCATAACTTAAAACATTAACTTTTTTTGTTTTTTATTATATAACTCAAGTTATTGTTGCTTTATACACAACATGTTAAATCTGTGGAAACTTGTAAGATGGTCTCTATACTGTTCAATAATCATGTATAATTTCTTTATATGTACCTACTGTTAGTTTCCCATAAATAAATAAATAAAGATAAAGTAAACAAGTCTCACAGAGACGAAGCTATTTATATGGAGAACATGTTTGTATCTCAAGGCTTACTTCCTGTGTGAATTGGTTTAAGTGATCATCTTAAAATTACCAATCACCTAATAATCAATAAAAAATATTTTTAGGTCGTTCAGTTTTCTTACAATTTATGTTTCAAAAGATACTGCTTTTAAAAAAGGATTATTTTTCTGTGCGATATTTTAACTATTTTTATACAGTTAACATTTTTTAATTTCAAAATTTGGATACTATTTTTTTAAGCTGAATACTAAAAAAGAAAAATTGTACCTTGATTTTTCAAAAATTTATGATTTCAGCTATTTAACTTAGATGCAACGTATTTAAACTAATAAATATATAGGTACCTGTATGGAAAATAATGTATAGATATTTTGGAAATAAGAAAAAGTATTAAAAGTTAATTTTATATTATAAATAACCAGGTCCTCTTTAAAAAATTTTATTAATTAAATTTGTTTTCAAGTACTCAATTATTTTTTATTTGCCATATACTTTTTAAATATTTTTTTCGATTTTTGATTTTTAATTTGTTAGTATACATTGTATCCTGAGAAGGGACCATTGGCCCTGAAACGTGTTGATATTTTTAATATATAAGTGGTGAAAACAAAGTACATTTTTATCAATTACTAGCTGTTCGTACCCGGCGTTGCACGGGTTGCACGAAAATATATCAGGGAGAGAGGAAAGGGTAAAGGGTGAGTGTGGAAATGTAAGCCTATGTTACCCGACGGGTCTTAAAGAATAAACGGATAAATAAACGATGTAGATTTGTACAGACAATATATCAGGTGAGGGGGTAGGGTAAAAGGGGAGGGGGGGTAAATTGTCTTTGTTACCCGCCAGATCCTAAAGAATAAGTATGCAAAATTTGGGTCAGACGGTCAAATGGTGTAGATTTGTACAGAAAATATAAATATATCACGGGGAGGGGTGGGGTAAAGGGGAAGGAGTAAATGTCTCCTTTGTTATCCGTCGGGTCCTAAATAATAAGTATGAAAATTTTGGATCAGATCGGTCAAACGGTACAGATTTGCATTGAAAATATATAAGGGAAGGGGTAGAGCTAAAGGGGAAGGGGGAAATGTCATTCATGTTATCAGCTGGGTCCAAAATAATAAGTAAGCAACATTTGGGTAAGATTGGTCAAACAGTGTAGATTTGCATTGAAAATACATCAGAGGGAGAGGTAAAGGGAAAGGGGGGAAATGTCACTTAAGTTATCTGCGGGGTCCTAAATAGTCAGTATGTAAAATTTGGGTCAGATCGGTCAAATGGAGCAGATTTCTACAGAAAATATATCAGGGGAGGGGATGGGGTAAAGGAGGAGAAGGAAATGTCGGGTTTGTTACCCGCCGGGTCTTTAATTATAAGTATGCAAAAATTGGGCCAGATCACTCAAAAGGTTCAGATTTGTACAGAAAATATATCAGGAGCGGGAGTAGGATAAAGGGGGAAGGGGTAAATGAGGCTTATGTTATCCACAGGGTCCTGAATATTAAATATGAAAAATTTGGGTCAGATCGGTCAAACGGTACAGATTTGTATCGAAAATGTGTCAGGGGGAGGGAAAGGGGTAATAGAATAGGGGAAAATGTTGCCTATGTTACCCGCTGAGTCCTAAAGAATAAGTTTTCAAATTTTGAATCCGATCGGTCAAATGGTACAGATTTGTATCGAAAATGTGTCAGGGGGAGGAAAAGGGGTAATAGAATAGGGGAAAATGTTGCCTATGTTACCCGCTGAGTCCTAAAGAATAAGTTTTCAAATTTTGAATCCGATCGGTCAAACGGTACAGATTTGCATTGAAAATATGTCAGGGGGAGGGGAAGGGGTATGAGAATAGGAGGGAAATGTTGCCTATGTTACTCGCCGGGTTCTAAAGCATAAGTATGCAAAATTCGAATCGAATAGGACAAACGGTGTGGATTTGTATAGAGAACAGACAGACAGACAGACATTGAGTTTTATAGGTATAGAAGATAGTATGTGTTGCTTATGTCCAACAGATTACGCTGTTTTACAAAAAAAGCATTTTTTTGGTATCGTTATAAATATTTTGTTTCATACCAATATGAAGGCAGGTACCGGCGGTTTTTTTTTTTGCAAATGATTTGTACGAAATCGATGTTATGTTGTCATGTGCGTGTCAAAATTTCAAAGCGATAGTTGAAGAACTTTAATAGATTTATGATTTTGGACTATCGAACATTCACATTTTTATTTATATAAATAAATAATAGGTTTATAAAAACAAAGTAGGTATACAAAAAATTATCGTATTTGAATGCAACCTTGTGCCAAATTTCCGAAGCAATCGGTGAGAAACTTTCAGAGATTGGCGATTTTGTACAAACGAACATTTTCATTTTTATTTAGATAGATATTCAAAATGTCACTTAAAAATCATTTTGCTTTTTTTGTCGTCAATAAATAATGGTTTTAAATAAACGGCCTACTGGGATTCTTCACCTAATGTAGAACTCGCCGTTAGATGTTTCTGTCTTGGACCACTTCGCTCAGAGACTGGAACATGGAGCACCTCCAGAACTCAATCTGGGTCCGTCAAGATGTGGTCCATTTGGAATCCCTAGATAAATACACTCACTGCATGGTCTGTGTTCATACACACTGTGCTTTAGAGCAGCAGTCACTAAACTTTAGGATCTCACGGGCCACTAAATTCTAAATTTTAAATCTCGTGGACCACTAATAGAATTTTTTAGTGTTAAATGTATTTAGAATAAGTGATCAAAGAACGAATAAAATTCACCTAGTCAATAAAATAAAACTATTTATTGTAACGAAATTATAAAAGCTATATTTAGAATTTAGAACATTCTTTCATATTTCCAGTTTGAATTTCGAGGTATTTTACGTGTGTTTCACAGTCTTTCAAGATGACCCTAAAGCCATATATTCACTAGGGAACAAAGCACGAAACATTCCGCGCGGCATGTCGCATCAACATCTACGCTCATGTTTCGGGGACAATGACGCGGTCATTTGACGTGTACACACCGGGACTCGCATATCTTGTCGCGGAAATGTCACCCGATGAGGTTATGACGACAGCTGCGGTATCTCATTTGGCGAAAATGGGGTTCCGCGCAATTCGAAATGTTTTTTTGGGTCGCAATTTCAAATTAACGAGGTTTTACTATAGTAAATTGAATATTATTAAAAACAAGGTCCTTTTTGCAAATAATTATTGTTTTCCACACGTCGCGGAAATGTCGCCCTATGAGGTTATGATGACAGCTATGTATCTGTTTATGTTAATGAGTTTATCGAAACGTAAGAAGAGAAAAAAGAGGAGAATGCGAAATTATTTACTGCAAAGAGAAAGGAGGACGGACATTCTGTGCGATCTTCGATCGATACAGCTCGATGAGTTCAAGTACAATTTCGTTTCCCCACATTGTCATCTTGACAGATACAGCGCTTGCGTATTCACTTGTAAACACACCACGTGGTACTGACGCTCCGCGTAATGTTGCAGTGAGCTCGCTCGGGTACCGTGCGCATGGAAACGTTGCCACGGCACGTAGAAATGCAGCGCTATGTTATGCGCGACGTCGCGGAACAGTGCACGACGTTGCAACGTCACGTAGACTCTATGCCGCGCGTGCTGTTGAGGGACAATTTGTCCCCTAGTGAACACATGGCTTAAAAGTTAAAATATGTGCAATTTAGCTAACTACACGTCTTGATTGATTGATGATGAGATTGAGATGATTTCGTGCATCTTGCATAGTTCATCCATGCATTTGTGTCAGTTTTCCGGGTTGATTTGACATCGATTAAAAAATGCAAATAACGTCCTCATTTCTCGGCGGAGCAGAAAATTTTTTTCGCTGTCCACCGCTTTGACAACCTCTGCTATAGAATGTAATATTTATTAAATAATTAGTTGGCACCCATTTCTGTGGACATGGACCTACCTGTCTACTATGCAACGTAATAGGCCTGCATTTGTAATGAAACACTTAATCTTACCTTTATCGGTAGCTGGGATATCCCTGTGCTTGCCGCCGTAGATAGAGTTATCGAGCTCGTCAGGGGCGGACGGGGTGGCCGGAGGAGCGGTGGGGGGCCCAGGGCTGGTTGTAGGTGGTGAAGATGCTGAAATAATTAAATACATCATATGTGAATTGAAAAAAATCATTGATTTATCTT
This sequence comes from Agrypnia vestita, assembly GCA_016648135.1. Lineage (NCBI taxonomy): Eukaryota > Metazoa > Arthropoda > Insecta > Trichoptera > Phryganeidae > Agrypnia > Agrypnia vestita. Next base: position 172,683 of record JADDOH010023665.1, on the reverse strand, counting down.
TCAATTAATTAATTTCTCCAAAAATACCTCCTCTCTTACTTACAAGTGCTACAATTATTTTTTAAAAGTACCTCCGTATCTTTATAATAAATGTATGATATTTTAACACTTAATTATTTCATAGATTAAGAATTTTTTGACTATGATTAAATCAAAGTTTCAGTATGAATCACTATAATATTCCAACTACGAATACAAAACATTATATTTTTATTAAAGGACGAAATAATTACAAATAATAATTTCAATTCGTGTGTTCAACGATTATTTCAATTATCTTATCATCTTATATTATATATCTTAATTTTTTAAACTAGTTCCTAAAATTATTAGTCACGGTCAAACCGTGTATTATGATTGTATTGACGATTGGTAACTGAAATATAACTGTTGTCTAGTAGTGACGGCAGAATCAAATTACAATAAATCAGTTACCAATCATCGATATAATCAGATATAAATATCAAAAGGTTCGTGTGTCACTGTTAAAAATCAGTAATCAATATTGAAAAACCTCTTGGTTATCTTTGAAACGTAGAATCTGGTAATTTATATTTATACTTTAGAGTAGGAGACTCTGCTATTTAAATAAATAAGGCAACAGGAATTTGTTTTTATTCTCAAAACAAAGACGAAAATTTTGTAGAAAAATATTAATTGAAAGGACTAGAACATTGATATAAAGAAAATTATTCGCTTATTTTGAATAATAAATCTTCAGGTGCAGTTTTTTTTTTAATTTTCTTTAATTTTTTAATTTTATGAAAGTTTAATTTTAATCTCACTGGAAAATATATGGAAAATATGCGAAATATCGAAAAACAATCTTATCCAAAACTTATTAAACTTGAGAACTAGTAGCCATTGGCATTAACTTAATACTCATAGGGAATTTTAAAAATTGAAATTTATTCAGGCAATTAAATTATTAAATAATTGCCAGAATTATTTATTTCAGCTCAAAATTTTATAAATTCATAAATACCCGCAATATGTACGTTTTCATTATTATATTTCTTATTATTGTCATTCATTATTTTTTACCTACATCTGCTATAAAAACATATCGCCTTGTATTCGATAAATAATAATAGTTTCTAGAAGGTATTGACAGTTATGCATACGCCACTACAATTACCGGCAAGGGTGGGAAAACCGGACAAAAGTGTTTTACATGAATATATCAATTTGATTGCCATTCCAGATTTCACCTTTCCCAATGGAAACTCTGAAATAGTAATAATTTTTATCCCTCCCCTCCATAATACGAACTGAGATCAAATTTTCTGATAGGATCAAGGGATTGTATGAAGACCTTACAATAAAATGGTATACCATAAAACCCATTGCTTGTTCCCCGCATAGACTCCCATCAAAATCCCATAAAATGGCCGTTATGTATTTTTCAACAATGAAAAGAACATTAATTCGCAATAACTCGGTATTATAACCAATAATATAAAGAGGTTCCCTATTTATGCACATGTACCAGCCAAACAAAGGTATCCATAAACTTACCTTGTTGAGTAATAAACTTTAAATTATTTACTGTAATGTAAGATGTGATTCTTCGCGTGTATGAAGTTGAAAAAAATTTGATGATAATTTTAATATGAAATATGCTTGCTGAAATTTAATGTTTATGACGACATGTCAAATATATTTTTAAAATATCATCATGTCTTAAATATGCCTCCTCCATGTTATATACGTATGACTTTACAACAACCGCTGCAAGGGATACTACAGGTACAGGGGAAGACCTCGAAGAAGATGAGGCGACAATACTTCCGACCTCGAATACATAAAATAAAATAAAGCATAAAAAATGGGTAGTAATTAGTTAATGACTTACTGTACAATCTTATGGTTCCGTCAGATTCTCCTCTGGGATTCTTCGCAACACATTTGTATGTTCCATAATCCGAGTTCTGTATACTGCCTATTGTCAGCTTCATGTGCGTCTTGTACGAGGGTGAGTTCACTATGTTCTCCATGTGGTACTTCCGCGTCTCATGGATCATGTGACCATCCTCTCTCGTCCAGTAGTTAAGCGACGTTGGGTGGGCTTCGGTGAAACATTCCAGGGTCACGTTGTAGTTGAGAGGAGCCCCAACCAACTGGTGAGGAATCCAAAGCATTGGAGGAACTAGAAATCAACATTTTTTAAAACATTAAAATATGCCCTATTTTATTTATTTGTCGAGCATTTCGGAGATATCCCAACTTATATAGATATAGCAACTTTGTAGCCAATTGTATTTACAATCGTACTCACAATCAACACTGACTTTAATTCTCTTGGAAACTGTTGGTGGAACTCCATTACTAGCAATACACAGGTAGGCACCCATGTCCAATCTAGAAATTCTGGCCATTTCCAGACTCTCTCCATCCCATTCCAATACTGTAAAAAATAATTTACGATAAATCTACGTATTCAATACTGACTTCAATTTCATTTTATTCATATATACAAAACCCTGATTTTCTCTAAAGGAAAGCTTTATATATCAAAGAATATGTTATGACTATATATAATTTCGTAGGGTAATTATATTAAAATTGATTAAACACACATATAGCAATGTTTTCAAAGATGATCAATAAATTAACAAGACTATAATTCACATATAAAATTTATATATGATCGTAACTTAAGTTACCTGAATATCCCTTATTGATCGATATTTTGGCGTTATCGTCCCTCTTCCATTTGACGGTGGGTTTGGGAGAACCATTAGCCCTACACGTCAGGGTTACATTGGCACCTTCCCTCACGATGACGTCACTGGAACTCAGCGAATCGTCAATGTTTGGTGGCACTGCAAAAATTATTGGTATATTAATTCATTTTTAGCAAATTTTTTATAACTGAACATAGTTTTAATATACCTTTAAATATGGTAGACTTTTATACAGGCCTTTAAATGTGATAGACTTTTTACCCAGACCGAAATGCATAATATTACGCAGATTCCAGAAATTTCGCGACAGTTAAAAAATACACAATTTTCTTTCCGAGTATTACGCTCATGATATTTTTAACGAGTCGCAGTCATATATTTTTTTCATAGGCGTACCAGATTTTCCACATTTCAAATTAAGGAATGGAAATAATTATTAAAATAATCACATATACATACATATCATCAAGCCTTAAATCTTTAGGGAACGACAGAAGATATAAAATCCATACATTCTTATCCGGATACATTATTTATTTATTTTACTTTATTCATCCGCTGATATTACCCTGCACCAAAATTAAACTGAATGTCATATTATATCAATTTGACTATTCCTTTACAAGTCATGTTATCCATGTATCAGACCTTCATTTTAACTTTAGTTAATGCTTTCATGTTTACCTTGAAGCCATACGTATCCTTACTATGTACTTTTAAATAACTTATATTATTACATATTCAATATACAACAGTTTAGTTGAATTTTGAACGTTTAAAGCGTCGACTTTGTGGTAAGAAATAAATATTTATTTAAACCACAAACTAACTATGTTGATTGACGAAAACGAGATTAATTATTTTTTTAATTATACATTGTAGCACGTGACTTGCTGGAGATATGGATATTATGATAAATATCTTTGGCTATTTAATATAATAGTACGAATATCTGTACTTGCCTTCAGTTTACAATTTCAATACATTTATCTTATTAATTAATATATATTCAAGATAAACATACGTTTTTTTAAAATTTTAAAACCGTAATATCAATAAACGTAGTAATGTAGTGACATATTTTCAACAATTGCATTTGTTATATTAATATCTTAAATATACATTCACGTTGCATTCAGTATATTTCGAAACACATTTTCCAAGCAAATATGATGGAACTAACAAGCTATTATGGATTATGTGACGAGATTCTATAGAAAAGTTATCATACTCCTTATATATAGGGTGTCCCGCATCTCAACGTCAAGCCGAAATCGGGTGATAGGCCAAGTCATATAAGTCATCAGAAAAATATTTAAAAAAATAAAAAAACAGTCAGTTAAAACTGGGCAAAGATTTTGAATGCTTGGTTGGTCAAAAAGTGACATTTTCTTCCAAGCTGGAGCAGTTGGCTTTTAGTTTTGGACAAAAGTTTAAAGAAGCATTATTCAGGATTACATAATAATAAAAAAATGAAAAAAAAATAAAGATTTGTAACAACAGGAGTGAAAAGACCGTCACAGGGTGTAGATTTTTTTGATTTTTTAAAATGCTTATAATTTTTAAAACACATGACTTAGATTTTTAAAATATTCTTCTGATAACTTTTATGACTTGGCCTATCACCTGATTTCGGCTGGACGTCGAGATTAGGGACACCCTGCATATATTAAAATTACTTTAGAAATGATAAACCAGAGAGTCCGATAAAAAGGAAAATTATTATTACGTCTTAATCATCTCTCCCCGGTTAAATATTTAACCGGGATAATAATAACATTGTTACACCGTCCTGGGGAGATTTCTTTGTACAATCCCAACATCCCGGCTCCGTGTCTTATTGCCGGGATACACAATACAGCCGTCTGCCGGGATGAAAGGAATTTCGAATTATATTTCTGGCAAAGTTACACCGCCGTTTGCGGCATTTAATTAAGATTCTATATTAGTTTCTGCAATTCGCAAACTTCGGTCGATATTAAAAATTAAAAAGAAGTCTGGCAAGCGGGGAGGCGAGGCAATATAAAGGGGACCGGCGCTCCGTAGAAGCATCACGTGTTTAATTTATCTCCCTGGCAACATTTCGTGTACTTTGCTTTCTATTTTAATCTGCAAGAAAGTCTCAATCGCACTGCACAAAATATTATACGCGAGAAAAGTTTTTCTTTGCATTAATTTTTCTTATATAGGGTGTTTTTTCGAGTTATAGAACTTTAAGATGAAATAAAACACATAAGAATCATGATAATGACCACGGTATTGGTTTTATTAGAAAGATAATTTTATGCAATTAGTGTTAAAATATGATTATGATATCACGATTTTCTAAATACATTTGCACACTTTCCAAGCGTTATTCTATTCGTTCTAGTCATTGTGAAATAGTAAACCACACTGAGTACAAATCGGCTACCATCTGTCAAATTGGCTTTGGGAAATTTGTTTGTAAATCAATTGTTGATAAATTGTCAATTTGAAAACAGTGATGTCAATTCGAAATACAAACCTCTTAAAAACAAACTATATTAAAATACTAATGGCATCAAATTATCTTTCAATGAAGCTAACATCATGAAATTTTCATGAATTTAATATGCTTTATTTCTTTTTAAATCTCTATGCATTTGAAAGAAAACTATATTATTAACTGTGATTATGATGTAATTTCGAAGTATATTCGTAAATATAGTTATTTTGTAAGGCACCTTCATAATTTTTTTTTTAAAAAAATCATAAATATAGACATATATTTTTTAAAATAGAGATACGTCCACGGAACACTTTAAACGTCAATAATTAAGTTAACTATTTTCTATGAGTCTCGAATATAGCAGGTGCGCAGATAGTTGAACCTTCAAAAAAGTAACACAAGAATTTAATTTTAAAATTGTCAATGTCAGATGTTACTTAGAAAAATCTTTTTTTTTAAATGTTTTCGGTTTCGTGGTTAAGTGAAATATAGGCCCGAATTCACAGTTAATACTTAGATAATTTAAAGGTTAAGGTATGCCTTAAAAGTGTTGTTTTGTACTGAAAATTACTATTTTAAGGCATACCTTACTTCGTCTTTTTTCATCTAAGTATTGACTCATTCAAGCCACAGAGTGCATTTTTAAGATTTTTGTATTAATTTATTAAATACATCTAAAAACATGAGCATAAAATATATAGAAAACACAATTAATACGTGTTTGTTTTATTGTTTGTATTTTTTTTAATGCTTCAACAGGGCTTGCGAATCCTTGATTTTGAAAACCTGAAATTCCTATGTCAATTAAGTAAGCTAAAAACAAACTTGTGGAATTAAAGATTATAGTAAATATAATATTAAATACTCAATAAAAAGTTCCTGTTCGATGTCAAACTACAAAAATTGAATGTTTAAGACACACATATTCAACAAAATAATTAGAGATTGAATAGTTTAGTTTTATATCTAATTGACGGATTGAATAACAAAATTGCCATGAACAAATTGGCAACTGAACTGACGGGTATTATGAAATCTTCTCATGACACTTCCGCAATCTGGCAACATAATAATGGGAGATATTTTTGGATTTAAAAAGCCAATTCAATTAACTTTTTTAAAATAAAATAGTATTGATTGATGAGTATCATTTCAAACACAAGTACACTTGTAATACTTAGAATAATTATATTGTAATAATTAGATTTAAAGGTTAAATTACGCTTTAAGAGCATAATTTTCAGTACAAATAACACTTTTAAAGCATATTTTAATCTTTAAATCATTTAAGTCTTAACTTTCTATTCTTAGTCTCGATACGTGCAGACCAGCGATATTCCAACTTTTTTAAGCCATCCGAAAATATGGTTTGTTGAGGACAGACGAATAGGCCTCTGTTTCAGCGACGACTTCCTCGTTTCACATGAACCGCCTTCCGTCAAGCCATTTTTTTACGTTTGGGGCAGAGAAGTTTGGAGAGCAAAATGTAGAGGCAGCAATCCATAGTTTATTTGACCAATCATGGATTACGGAGTGAGCTAGTATGTTGTCATGTTGAAAGAAGGCTTTTTTCTTGACCGAATGGGGTCATTTTCTCAGCAATTCAGCATCGAATCGGTCTGTTAAATCAATATTTTACTATCGTGATTATTATTAATAGAGCTTTGCGAATCACAAAAAACGGTTCTTCGTGACGGTGGCTTATAATCCGATGAATTTTGAAAAGATGGATTCCTCGTAAAGTCCACATTTATGACTGTTCTTTCATTTTTGGGATGAGGTGACATACGTAATCAAGTTTCGTCAGCAATTACAAAACTCTTTTGGATAGCGCTTTAACATTTCCTTAAGTGCTCCGAAGTTATTATGGATTTCTGTTTTTATTCCACTGTGCGCAAACGCGTCACCCACCTCACCATATATTTAAGATATTTTCAAAGATTTCGGTATAAAATATTATGCGTAAGTTATTTTGAACGCATACAATCGAGATCTTTACAATGTAAATAATCTTTTAGATCTTCTTTCGGTGGCTTAACACGATTTCATAGATTTTGTCTGTTAGGGGCTCAATAGTTCTGTCTCCGAATGGAGTTTGTTGCCCTAGGACAGCTTGGCGCTGAGTTGTAAATCGGTCGAAGGCTCTCAAAAGACAGTGAAGCCACAGAATAATAATATTAGGCATTATTCGTACCATATTTTTTCAACATTTACACATTGACCATTATTGATCGTGTTACTTAAAAGTAGCAAACAAATAGGTAAAACAGTTCCTTTATACAAAAAAATAATGTTGAAAACGTCTGTCTTTCAATATGAAAAAATATATTACAATATTTTTATAGGTATGTATGTTCTAAGTTTACAATTATGTTGATTTTATCCACAGGTGGATATTTATCAATTATAATATTAAAAAGATAATTGCTTCTCATATCTACTTATCAAAAAATAAAGAAGTCTTATGTACCAGCGTTGACATCCTTACTTTTTCTTGGGAATGACAAATAAATTTCAACCATAGATAGCGATAGACATAAAACCGTTAAAAAATGGATAGATGTGTGGTTATTCTTGCGTGGAATCGGCGGACGTTGCCTTGTGTAAAGCGATTACTTAAGCCTGCCGAGACAGATCGTAAGCCTTTTGGGCACCCAATGTCCATACATGCTTTCCCGTAATGTTTCGTCTCTGTGAGATATCTATAATTTATTTTAATTCAAAATATTATATTTTGGATGTGTTACAGACGTATGTATTGATTAGTATAAGGCATAGTCAATTCACCAATGATAGTTGTGTGGATCTGGTAGCCAGATAGATACCAATGGCTCAGTGCAGGAAGCCAATGGTTTCTCAGGAATGCTATAAATGATAACAGATGGCGCCGAATAGTTTAAACTGTAGTATCATCATTATTAGCGATAATAACTGTCAATAGCTTAACTTAATCGACATCACGGAACTGTAGTAGTTTGAAGCGGTTTGATAAATTTCAAGGTATACATACGAATGGAGAAGTTTATAATTTTTTTCAATGGATAAAAATGAAAATTTTAGTAAAATTGGACAAATATCTGAATGTGAAATTGAGATATCTCAAAAACTAACAAAGTTATAGAATATTTAATTAGCGTTTTGCATTTTGTTCCGTCCGCTAGAGTTACGTGACGTCTACTCAGACTTGTGACGTCACAGGCGAGTTGGAGGTCAATCATTCCGCGCTGAAATACACTAACTTTAATTTTGTTTTTCTCCGTCTTTATTGACAGATTTCAAGAATTTTTATAATTTTTAATTTTGATCTATATTTCATTTAAATGTCAGAGCATACTATATTATATATATTATAGTATATTATAAGCTTTTCTTTGAAGTGTTTTACAATTTAGAAACAGGTGCCTAGCCTCAAATAATATAGAAACATACAAAACATGGTGACTTGATCTCATACATAAAGCATAATTGAATCATTCGTATGTGAACAAAAATCTAGACTGGGCACAAGCTTCAAACAAATTTTGTAACTTGTATCGTTCGATGTGCTCAGCTTACTAACGAGCATTTAAAATTACCAACAATTATGCTATTTCCGTATCCCACTCTCCTATTCCGATTCTGCAGCGCTTTAATTAAATTTTAAATTCAGAACGGAGCGTTGCCATTTTGTTTCGCGTCTAGCTTCGGACCTGACGTCATGTTACCGCACTCGGAGCCTCTGCTCCCCAGAAAATTAATAAAGCCTTTTTTTAAATTTATTTATTGTAGATGCGCCGGAATCGCATTATTTCTGTGACTTTGTAACTGAATTTACATTTGCAAGGGAAAGTTTCCACCGCTGCTGGCCGCGCCGAGACGCGCCGAGACGCGCCGAGCCCCGCGCACCGGGGCGCCGGGAAACTGTGTAATGAAATTATAAAGTTTCTGAAAAAACGGACCTTCACTCACCTTCATTGTGCTAACTCTTCAAATGTTTTAAAATTTTACTTCAATTTTATTGCATTATTCTGAATTTAAAATTTTTTATTATTGCATTCTTTTTAAATTTCTGACAGCACAAATCGAATTACTTTTTGCATTACAATCGCAATAATAATAATTTCATTGTCTGTCCGCACCTTTCTGTAACGTCCGTAACTTTTTACAAAAAATTCTCTGGTTTTTAAATTTTTTTTAATTAATATTTTTTTTTCATTTTTTTTACCCCACCTCTCCTCTTGATATATTTTCTATACAAATCTACATAATTTTGATTTGATTGATTTCGTGTATTTTGTGGAATAGGCTGGTCAGTTTAGTCAGTGAGTCAATTACTTTGTCTATTTAAAAGTTCCATTTGAGGTGTCTCTATGTTGAATCTATTATTGAGTATTTTCTAGTTCAGTGAGTGTTTCGTTGTGTATTTTTATGTCCATTTTATGCGTTTTCCGTTTGGCCTTAAAATTAATGTAGTTACATTTTTGAGCACTTAAGGTTAGAATATTTATTTTTGTCTATTCAATTAATATGTCTATGTCTTTGTTGATTTGTTTTGTGGTTTCTATGCCATTATTGTTTTCGTAAAATATTCCGAGGTCGTCTGCATATAGTATTATTTTGCCTCTGATATTTAGCTGCTCCAGGTCATTTATATATATTATATAGAGTAATGGTCCTAGGATTGATCCCTGTGGGACACCATAGCTGACATTCATATAATACTTGAGGTTTCGTGTAGTGTGGTGTATTATTACTTTCTGTCTTTTAGGTAGCTGTCGAAAATGTCTAGGACGTTGCCAGTGATTCCGATTTTTGATAATTTGTTGACCGTTGAAAGATAACCATAACCATAACCGTTGAAAGAGACGTACAGAGAGAACAAATGGAAGCAACGAACTATACCGTTATTTTGACTATGATTAAATGTGTTTGATTGAAGTCCGGTTGTTATGATGGCTGGAGTTTCTAGTGTTTAAGTTTCTAGTGTAAAAATGATTCTTCACCAAATTACGAAAAATCAGTTCCCAATCATGTAACTCTCGAAAACAAATCTCATAATCATGATTAAAAAAACGATTAACCTCCTATAAGCTTAAGTATAAGAGGAAGCATTTTTTACATGAAAAGTATGTTTTGTAGAATCAAAAAATTGTAATGTTTATTTTATTTTAATAAGTCGTATTATCGATAGAAAATCAACGATCCTCAAACATTATTTTTTAAATACATGTCAAATAAAATGTAAATTCACAATTTTTTCAAGTAAATCAAAAAAATATTAAGCAGTTAGGAAATTGAAGTATTACAATCTACATTTTTTTTGAAAACTGGCAAAAAATAATGAATATGATTTTTTTTTTTTAAAATAGAGATAAGAACACGGATTACGTAACACATCCATATTCATGCTATTTTCAACCTAACCTAACCACAAGACCAACAAGCAAAGGATGTACCTATGTGAAAAGGCTATCAATGGTTAAACGAGGAATAAACGTGTTTCCGTTATTAACAAGATAAAGAAAATATCGTTACATAGATATAAATTACAAGGGTTGATGAAAATAAGGAAGACATTTAAGAATAAATTAAATACTATGTTTTAAACCACTTTATCGCTATATATTTGTCAACTAGTTTCGGTTGGACTCGATCGGATCGGATTTTAAAGCTGTTCCCTCTATCTTCAGTTAACTCCTCTCCTTCCCTCCTCCCCACCTAGTTGACACTCTGTCCCTCTCTCTTTTTGTTTCCTCCTTTATAAATTTCTGTACCTAGATTAGTCTGTATTATAATTGTCCTGAAGAAGGTTGAGTCCAACCGAAACTAGTTGACAAATATGTAGCGATAAAGTGGTTTAAAACATAGTATTTAATTTATTCTTAAATGTCTTATAATGTCAAGCCACAAAGTATTTTCTTGCTTTGAAAAATAAAAATAGATATAATCGCGGCATTTAGACCTGAAGAAAGACAATCGAATTAGTATGTGTGAGCCGTGCGTACGACGCACATTGTTTCGTTATGTTGGTGTTTACGAGTATGAACACCAATACAACGAAACAACGTGCCTCGTACGCACGGCTTACATATACTGACACGATTGTCTTTCTTAAATGAAAAGAGCTCTCCGTGTATTCCGTGTAAAATATATATTTTAAAATGCAGGGGCTCACCGACAACGTGCAGATAGCCGAACTGCGTCTTGGCCGTGGCCGTGTTGATCTGGCACATGTAGCGGCCCTTGTCCTCCTCGTGCACCGAGGAGATGTGCAGGAACCAGGTGCGGTGCTTGTCGTGGGTCACGCTGATGCGGGGGTTCCGCGTGATCACGTGGTTGTGCACCGTCAGGATGGCCGACTGCTCGAAATGCATCCACGCCACCTGGAAGAGTAAAAAACTCGTAGAAATAAAAAAGATTATAATAATTATCAGCCAAAGTTGAGAAATGCCTGAAATTGATTTAATTGCGTGTTTGGTCGGGTCCTAAAGAATAAGAATGCAAAATTTGAGTAAGATCTATCAAACAGTGTCGATTTATATATAAATATATGGTGGGATAGGGTGGGGTAAAGGGGGAGGCGGTAAATATGGCCTATATTTTCCGCCTTATCCTGAAAAATAAGTATGCAAAATTTTGGTCGGATCTGTCAAACTGTGTAGGTTTGTATAAAGAATGTTTACAGAAAGTTACGGACAGACAGAAAATTAAATAATTATATTAAGATTCGATTATAATTTCCTTATGCTGAAATCAAATACGGCATTGAGCAAGCTCGTGCAGCTTATATACTCGTGAAAAATGTGATCTACAGTAGAATACTCAAAATAAGCTGAACAAAATATAAAGAAAAATAATAGGTTAATAGAGATGTGAACACGGAATACGTGGGGCTTGAACCACCGACTACCAGATTACTAGACGAGCATCATGACCAGTACACCAACAAGCTACTCATTAGAATTAGAACTTATATTATTAGTACATTTTAAAATATATATTACAAATCTTTCTAGAATTTTAATTTATCAATATACTCAATTAAATAAATAATAACATACTATTTGTAACCAAATTGTTTAATATATCAAAAAAAAAGATTATAAAATCATATTTCATATATGCCGATATAGAATCATATTTCATATAGGCCAGTAACATAGGCTACATTTCCTCCTCTCCCTCTATACCACCCCCTCTCCACAATACATTTTACATGTAAATCTGTACCGTTCGACCAATCTGACCCAATTTTTCATACTTATTCTTAAGGACCTGGTGGGTAACATAGGCGACATTTTCTTCTCCCTCTTTTTCCCGACCCCTCCCCTGATATATTTTGTATATAAATCTGCACCGTTTCACCTATCTGACCCAAATTTTGCAAACTTATTTTTTAGGACCCAGTAGGTAGGTAACATATGCCTCATTTCTCTCCTGGACATCCTATCCATCCCAGCTTTGATTAAATGGAAACATTGTTTTAATTAGAGCATTTTCAAAACAATGGAACTTTTGTTTTCCCCCAAAATTTATTTTTAACTTAATCCCTAACCCATGCAACGCTGGGTACGAACAGCTAGATTCTTAATATTTTTTTGTAATAATATTCTTGGTACATTTTTGAAATATTTTTTTTTATTAAATTAATATATTTCATTATTATTCTTAAATGTAAATAAATAAAAATTCACAGCTGACGTACAATATGTAAATGCACACATTCTTATCCCTTATATACTTTTGCATTGAAATTTTATATATTTATACACATGTAAATACTTTTTTAAAAAAGGAAATAATATCCTAGAAATAGTCCTTTTAGTCTAACTATTTTTGTATTTTCTTCATACTTATCGAACAATAAATATTATTCATCATTATATTCATACTAGGTCGCATTGATTGCAAGTTAATATGCATTATAGCTTTATATAATTCCACCCAATTACGTCTTCCTGCACGTAAGGCCGCGCCGTAATCTATTTTCAGATACAGAAATAATCCCGCAATAATCGCATCCCAACAGTTTTTATCCAATAAGGCCTCCTAAGGGCCCGGCTATTCGTTAGCGCCGGCGTGACCCGCAAACACGAAATAATTTAATAAGCGCCGGGCGGTGGCAGCCCTGGGCCGCCAGCGCCGGGCGGTGGCAGCCCTGGGCCGCCAGCGCCGTGCGCGTCATTAGGGGTGATCACGTCCGGCGGCGGGGGCAGCCCTACCTGGCGCTGCCCGATAGCGGACTATCGTAATTGTAATCTGGCCAATGGCCGAACTAGTAATAGGCCAAGACAAAGCGTCTGATATCAATATTGACACTTGCTAATCAAGAAAGGCAGCTTCAATTTTTGGGCTATAGAAAATGCTTTATTTTCAGACAACAACTCTTTTTACTCAAACTAATAAATGGTATTATCGACTGTCTTTTACTACTAGAACGTATCTGCTTGCGTGTTCCATCTCGCATAACTAGAAGTCTTGCAGGTTTTGCCGCGGAAACTGCAGCCACTAATTATATCTTTAATTCCCCACTGCAAATGCTTCCTAGACTAGCAAACAGATACGAGCAACTGGACGTCTTTGCCAATAACTGTATATTATTCAAACATATATTAAAAGGTGTATTGAAAGATTACTAGTATTTGTCGAATTGGACTTAAATAATTGATTTGTATTTGTATGTATATTTTTTATTATAATATTACTTTCAATGCTTGTGCTATATCTTTTCACTCTACATTAATTCTTTTTTTGTTTTTTAATTTCTATTATTTTATGTTTTTCTTATGCTTCTGCTTTTTATATACATACTTGCTTTTACTTTATATTATATATTATCTTTATATATTTGTATCTATATTTTAAGTATTTTCTTTTCTCTTTATGTCATTATTATGTTTACAAGTTATTGTTTTTTTCTCTTTAAACTATCTATATATTCTGATTATGTACACTTACCTATCTATTGTAAAAGCCCTATAGGGCGTTAATTAATAAATAAATAAATAAAAATAACAACAATTATGTAACCCTTACGCGGCCACGCTGTTAAATCGTGTTACCATAAGAAATTAGAGTTTTTTTTAAGCATTTAAATAGTTTTCATTCGGTTAAATTGATATAAAATGGTTAACCCTACCCTTTACATGCATTATTACAATTCTATCGAAATAGTTTATCCTGTGATATTTTCGTTAATAAGTGCAATATGAAATTCTAATGTTAACCTTCGTAAGGTCTTCGGGTCAATTTTGACCCATTTTGGGATGAATGAGCAATTTTCTCGAAAATTAACGGTTTTTAAATATTGATATTTTATGACTTTTATTTAATCGCTGTCTTAAGCTTATTTTCAAATTAATCTTTTTTATAAAACTTATGTTATTGTGTGCATGAACTTTTTTACTATAACGGCCTTCAGGTCAAGTTTGACCCACAGGTAATAATAAGTTAATTTTTAACGCACAAAACGTTTTTTCTGGTTATCGTTCATTAGAATTGAGGTAATTAGTTCCGATTTGTTTATAGGATCATGTTCGTGGGGATTTTGTAATTCTACCTACATTGCCAGTGATACAAAAACAACAGAATGATAATCTGTCTTTGATTATATTATTCTCTCAGTCTAACAACGCATTCTTTAGTTCACGGTTGTAAAACTAATTTTGGCCTCCAAAAATGAGTCAGTGATACAGAAATTATGTTAGAAGTGTTAGATGATCAAGAATCATATTCGGAAACAGCAGATTTTGTCGAGGAAGCTGAATCCTCTGACAGTTCTGACAGTGAAAGTTATAACAGTGATGTACAGCCTGTTCGAACAATGACTTCAAAAGACGGACGAATAAAATACTCCAAGGAACCATTTACTCAATCTCGAGGAGGAGCATCCAGAGTAAACATCATTACCTTGATGCCAGGTTTGACACGTTACTCTTATTCAAGAATTACCACAGAGGAAATATCGAGTTTTCATCTATTTTTTTCCTCCTCCTTTGATACATACTATTTTGAAATATACTTATTTGTAGGGTAAGCGTGTTTTTGCTGATGATTGGTATGATATTGATAGTAACGATATATTCGCATTCATTTGACTATTATTACTGGCTGGTATATTTCGCTCAAATAATGAAAGCACCAAAAGTTTATGGATAGTAAAAAGGAAGACCTATTTTTGGAGCTGTAATATTAATATTAGACTACAATAAGTATAAAGGCGGCGTAGATACCCTGGACAAAGCGGTCTCCTGCTATACCTACCTGCAAAAGAAAGACAAACAGATGGCCTAAAGTAGTGTTCAGCGACGTGGTGGATATATTAGCATACAACGCTTTTGTATTATTCACCGCTGCTAATGATAGATGGATGGAAGGGTGTCTAGTAAAACGGCGACATTATTTGGAAAACCTAGGTATGTAGCTGCTTACAACGTATATAAAGTCCGGGAAAACATTACCGAGGACACTTTTTCTCCCATTAGAGATATTTTTCTCATTATAAATTGCAAACAAAAATACGTGAACACGAAACTCCTTCACCTTCTCTCAAAACGAAGAAAATACTACAGGTTCTGCTAAAAAGGCCCCCAAAAGAAGTCGATTTCAATTATGTGCAAAAACTGACAATAAAACACCTATGATCTGTTTGATGTGTAAAAAAATGTACGTAAACAACTAATACAATGGTTTTATGCACATATAATAAGGATTAATTTTTTTCTAATTATTTCTTTGTAATTGATTGCGTTTACGTAGTAAATACTTCAATTTGATATTATATTTTATATAAAGATGGTTATAAATACATAAGATAGACGTAATTAAAAATAAAAAGGCAAAACTTAGAAGTTTTGATACATTTTTTCCTATAATTATACTACTCGATCAAATCTGACCCGAGGGACGGTACCGTTAGTATTTTTGAAGCCCCTATGAAGGTTAATATAAAATTGCAAGCAAAAACGTCTATTAGAAATCCAATTATATCCGTATTTTTTACATATGGCTTATTAGCTCAAATTACAAGTATGTAAACACGTGATTACATTTAAAAATACATGCAAGAATAGAGTTAATTACATACTCACAAATAATAATGAATTTCAATTAAACGTGTGACTATCGAAATTTAAAAAAAAATTCTCAAGATAATAAATATAACGTGGAATAATATTTTATTTAAAATAAAATTGATCAAGTTAGAACTTACGAGTATGTAGAATATTAATTTATTAAGAGTCTTTTAAGCCATTCTAGGATATATACTACATTAAATCTTTTGAATAACACGCTGATTAGTTTTGCTCTTTGTCTGATAATGGTAGTGAGTTTTTTTTTTGTACAGGCATTTTTTTATACAAGGAAGGTAAATTTAAAATAATACAAAAGAAAGCAATCAAAATAACAAACACAAAGTCAGTGTACATGTTAAAATTCGGTATAATATTAAATAAATTAAATAAAAATATACGCTGAAAATAATTTGAATAAAACACCATATCATATGAAAAATGAAATGTTCAACAAACCTGAGTTACAATGTTACAATGTTTATTCAATGTTACAAAGTTTACAATTAGTGTTTACAAAATTAAATTAAGCTTTTTTCATTGTTGCTGAGAGTCTTGGCAGCAAGTAAACACTACAATTGATTTGATGCCCTGCCTGCTACACCAGTAGTTTACTGTATTATAGCAGACAGTGCTCTTCCAGTAGTATAATGTTCAAGAATATTTAGTATTTATATAACATTTGTGAATCATGAGTAAAACAGTAAAACACTAGCAGATGTTAATATAAAAAACTATCACTGTCTCGGAATCGTCTACATGTTTCTTTTAAAAGTGGTCAGGCTGTCATGGAATACATTTACAAACTCACTGTACTCATTGCCCAGTCTATGTAGTCTCGGCAGTGATGAATGTATGTGGTAGTTAGTTGTCGTAGGAGAATATATCTTTCGAACGCCTTGTCATTGGGATCCTAAGACATACTTTAGAGAGAAGATCAGGGCTCTCGAATTAAGAATTGATGATTTTGTATAGAAATATTTTGTCAATTAATTTCCTTCTATCTCACAAGCTAAGGATATTGAGTTATTTCGTAAGCATATTGAAATCAATTGAAGAAAGGTATCGATCTTATTCAAAGTTGACAATCTTAAGAATTGTAAACAAATCTGGACATGTACGTTATAACGTACAGGGGGATCATAAATCTGAGTATCAAAATATGATATAGTATGAAAATCGTGTTAAAAAATTGAAACATATGACTTATCTACGAGTCATGGCATATTTCGTAATTGTTGATCAAAAAACTATCCTCGGCTTATAAATGAGTAGGCGCGTTAAGTTATTTTTTTAAATTAATTTTAAAATTGTTGGGAACCTGTTAAGTTTTTAAAGTCACTTAGATTGTTTTATTAAATGTCACCCTCACTTTTGATGGATTCAGATAATATGATACCAGTTAAATTTCATATTCTTAAAAACGTAAGTCAAATATTAATGCACTTTGTAAATTTATCAGTGATATATGCCATGCGAATACTATTTACGTATTGACTTCCTCCATCAGAGATGCCTTTTGTTTTAAGGTCTGACGCGAAGTCAGGGCGGCACGGCTGTCGCAGAATAAATGGTTCCCTCCAGCGACGGACAGGAAGATAGTCTCCGGCCCGGGGTGGCGGGCATCCCGGCTCCCGCTTGCTTCTGCCCTTGCCATTCCGCGCACGTACCCCCATCGACTGTCTCCATAGATCACCCCCAAATATTATTGTCTCCGGTTAGTCGCTCTACATTATAACGCGAACGGTTTGCTTCGGAGTTACTACTTCATTTATCTCGCGACGGAAAAGTGTCACGAATCTATAATATCTTTAAAAGTGCTCTCGGTCGTGAGTCTCCCCGGGGAGGGCGTCCCCAGGGTTCATGCAAATCGGGACGTTATACGGCTCCGATAGGGGACGGAGATATGACACATGGTAAAATATGTTCCGGGAGCTATCATAGATTCACGGAATAATATTCATGAGGAATATCTCGCAAGATGGAACTGTTTGTACGTGGCTTTACGATATTACCATTATTAACGGATATTAGTTTTCGAACGCGAGAAGCGGGAATAGCTTTCATTCGATGGATTATTTTTTTTGCTTCGGTTTCAAATAGTTTCATTGACCTTCGTAAAAAAACTGATTTTCTTAAAATATAGAAGGCTTCCATTTTTATTAAAATTACGGGATGTACTTGAGGGAAAGATCGAAGGAAAGAAGAAAGAGAAGAATGCTTAGGAAAAAATTCAACCATCAATGAATCGTACAACACGTAGAAGAAAAAAAGAATATATGTTTTTTTGTATCTCTGATGAAATAGTCAATGTTTAAATATAAAAGCTTTTTTAACTTTACTTTTTAAACTTCGGCTGTATTCTGAAAATATATTTTTTTTATTTGATTACTGTTACTCCAACACTCAAAAATAGAGAAACGTCAAGACATCTATCAAATGTTAATATTTCTATCATTGTTACGAAAATGTTGACTTTAATTTAGTATTTGAACTCTTTGGATGATGAAATTAGTAAATTATGTGTGTAATAAACTGATTTATATAAGGTTTTTAAACAATATTTGTAGAAACATTATTATCGTATATAATATTCATCAATCACAAACGTATATTCTAGACAAAACTCCAAAATGGATTGACTGATTTGCGTGATTATATAAATATCGCTTCGACATAAAATTAACAAGTTAACCCAGATATTATGGAGGTCCGAAATTACAATCCACATGTGACAAAAAAATATATATTTACCTATTTCTATCTAATCTAATCTAAAGTTGTAAATGTCGTAAAATGTTAATTAATTAAGTAATTACACAGGCATAAAAAAATAAGTCCCATATATTTCTGAGTCGGGGAGTAATAATCACCAAATTAAGTTGTTTGTCATTTTCAGAATACATCAATAAGTTTCAAATCATGTTGTATTTATCATGAAGATGTTTCCCTTTTTTTTATTTTCAATGGTACAACAGAATTTGATGTCCAATTACAGTAACGAAATGAATCATAAAAATCACCAGGCTTGAGAAAATTAATAAGATTTATTGTGACCTCACTACAAATTGAACCCGAACGGAACTCCCGGTATGGAAAGCCAGTAGACTACGATAGCCCTTAATCGATTAATCCATTTGACAAGAATACAAATCCTACCCTTCTGCCAGACAGGTGCAACCAGAACATTGAACCATGAATAAGAATCTGTACGTAATCTTGTAATATTCGTATCATCATAAAATTTGGTCAGATAAATACGTAATTTTGTTTTTCCCGAAATATCTGTTTACCTACAAACTATGCTTCAATATTCTGACAGCATGCCCATACCTCTACATGTGCATGATTTAAATAATGTGCAAAGTGATTGTAGACACCTACGGGATACTTTTGGATAATGTCCAGAATAAATATCCATGACAAGCATCGCACCGGTAAAAATGAAAATAAAATAATGTAGAAGATAAAGAAAGAAGACCTAATGAATGAATGCAAAGAAATTGGCATTTCAATTCATCCGTACAATATGTAAATATGTACCAAAATCACAAAACTTTTAATTAATTAATTAATTTTATTCTTATTTATGAGACCTGGTAGAATCTGAAAAAACTCTCGTTCGTAAGAATACAAAGAACGCAAAATAAAAATATAAAAATAATATTTTCTCCGCTCCCGTATTAACATAATCAAAAAAAAGCATCTCGTGTTAATAAATTCACAGCCGCGATGTATCTTTGAGTCGAGATATAAATTTACATAAAGTAATTTCCTCAAAAAAAGAAAAGGTCTAAGTGTCAATTGGAGGCAACTCTAGCGTACTCTGTGTCGAGATCAAAGGAAATTTAAGAATGAAACAAAACATTTGCAGGACCGGCGGAAGGAAAGACAGCAAAAGTAGGACGTATCAGGGTATTGCTACTTCGCTTTTGATATACTTATATGTAGGAGTACGTATGGGTTACTCCAGCGTCTGGAGGATGAAGGGGTGAATTGTCATTAGGACAGTGGATTATGGATCATAAATCTTATATTGAAATTATATATATATTATACATAAACAAAAATTTGAGATGTTCTGTTAGGAAATTATTTATACAAAAGTTGGTATGGTCCTGTAACGATATATTTATTTTTATTTATTTATTAAATCCCAAAAGAAAATATACAAAATATAATATATATTACATACATTATGAGTATATTAAATCTTATAAAGGTATACACGTATATCTGTACATAGGTTCGGGAGATGAGAAGTTAGACATGTGTAATGATTTACACACGACTAAAACTAAATAAAAACTATATAAATTAGTGACTAGTGACTGCCTAGCTTTCAAAATAGTGGCTCAAATGATAGTTGTATGATGATTATAATATACATTTATAAGGATTTCAGATGTTCTTGTGTTTCGAATAGCCATTTGTTTTTTGTATAAAACATATTTAATTACAATATTTATATTTTATTTTTATTAAATAATATTTATATTTTTAGATTTTAAACATATTTATCAATTTATTTTTTTCCTCAACGTCAATGATCCTGATAGATAGTCTAAGTAAAACAGTAAACTACACTAAAATACACTACAAAAATATGAAAATTGAAATAATTTTCAGGCGGTCTATAATATGTGTTTGTTAATAATTCAGAAGAATGTAATATAGATATATAAAAAACTTCGCTTAAAAATTCTCCAATCAAAAATATAGATATCTCATTACCAATGGCGACATCTGTACTGGTTTATGGGAAAGACAAACAGGTCATAAATACGCCCTGTGGATACCCAAAAAGACTTACTTCCATACCTACTCTCCCATATAAATAAAGTAGATTCGTCTCCATGAGACATCTATGATGTATTTTGATTAATTAAGAATAATGTTAATAAGCAAGTTACACTATATATAAAGTCACCGCGATCAAAGAAGTCTTCAAGAAGAAAGAAGAAGAAATCACATTAAGTACAAAAGTCCTCAAAGTATACGAGTAAAGCGATTTGGTTTACTTACACCTACTTTACTTGGTTTTACTATCAATAGATCAAAAATGAAACTTTGAAAGTAAATTAAACTGTTTACTTCCATAGGTTCATTTTTGCTTCTGTTCATGCAACTGTTCACTTAAATGAACGACTCGATGAACGACATGTAACAATGTCCATCACTAAAGTTACTAAAATCCTACGCTACGCTCGATGGCGCAGTTAATAACTTTATATTATAATATTCTATATCAAGATGCATTTTTGTGTTATGCATACCTACACCGAAAATCGTCATTAAATTATATTAAATATAATAATTTACACTATGTTTTAAAAAATAATTATTTTAATTTTAATAAGCCTTTATGGAAGAAAATTTCGTGTTTTGATTTATATGCTGCTAGAATATGAAAATACCTAACAAATGTTAAGATAAAATTAAAACACGTAAATGTACGTTATTTGCTAGTGTATAGTATATCCAGGTTACATTTATTAGATGAGATATCGATATAAGAATTATTATAGGTAGAGGAAAGAAAGTCTAGATTGGTATAGTATAATTTTCTGCGATATATGCTTGGAGACCTCATTAATCGGACATGAATTATTTGAAAAATATATTTAAAAAATTGTGAAATAAATATTTGTCCAGACTATTATTAATTGTTATTTTGTAGACGAGACTAGTCATAACGTCCGTAATTTTTTTTTTGTGAAAATTTTTGAATGAATTTTTTTCCCCGTACACCTACGTTTCATCCATAAAAATGACAAGAATAATTTATTTATGCCGAGTTTGCTTCATACTATCTTTTAGAGCGTGTGGCTTAAGTTGTCTTCATTTTGCAATGCACTAAATTCCGTATGAAGGATACGGTACAACATTTTAATAAAATCGGCAGCGTGGCGCGGCAAAGAAAATTCACACTCAGGATATTATTTGCTGTTAACTCTACATAGATCCTCTTTCGAAAATCACTTTTAACCAACATATAGCATAAATGCAACATGACCTGATTGTGAACTCTGTAGTCGAAACTGTATATAATGTATAACATTTATAATAATAATAATGCAATTTCTAAAACTTTGCTAACAAATATGAGAAAGAGAATTTTTGCAAGAGTTTGAATTATCTGTGAGTAAATTTGCCTAAAGGAGTGAAAACTCTTCTTATAAATATGCAAGGAAACGTAAAGAATATTGTAGAAATATTCTCACCTGCTGACAAGAAAAGTTGAAATTGATTTGTTCAAAATATTTTTTTTGTACAAATGTGGGAGGAAATGTCGCCTATGTTACCCACCGGGTCCTATAGAATAGGAATGCAACATTTCAAACAGTATGGAATTGTATAGAATATATATCGGAATATATATCGAATATATATAAAGGGGAAGAGGAAAAATGTCACCTTGGTTACCCGCCGGGTCCTAAAGTGTATGCAAAATTTTGTTCGAAACGTTTAAACCGTGTAGGTTTGTATAGAGAATAGAAAAAATAGTTTTACTGGTATACCTAGATATAACTAAATATTTAAGTAAACAAAAAAAATATTTATATCACTCGTTATATTTTCAGCCATAATTTATCAGATTAACCTTGTTACTGACATTGATCGATTATTTTTCTTACTTTTTTATATTTTTATTCAGAATAAAATGGTTTTTAAATGTACGTTTATGTGATGCAATAAGTTTTTAAGATGCACAAACTCACATTTCTATAGGATAGTAATTTTATTTATCAATATTAAAAATTTCAAAGCAAAATAT
Organism: Agrypnia vestita; assembly: GCA_016648135.1. Lineage (NCBI taxonomy): Eukaryota > Metazoa > Arthropoda > Insecta > Trichoptera > Phryganeidae > Agrypnia > Agrypnia vestita. Next base: position 149,697 of record JADDOH010023665.1, on the reverse strand, counting down.
TTCTATTTGATGTAAATGATAAATGATACATCGTTTTTAGTCTTTTGGAGATTAGGTATGACTATACCAAGGTTTAAAATATTTGTGAAAAGTTTCTTATTATTTAAGGCGTCCCGATTTTGGACAGTCTCTTCCTTCTTCAAATAAAAATTTTATGTTTAAGAAAAAACAGATATTCCGGAAACGATTTGCCATAAATTATTAACCACATTAAAATTTAATCTTAAAAACAAAAATTGCTACAACTTCTATCTATACCTATAAAACTCAATGTCTGTCTGTCTGTCTGTTCTCTATATAAATCCACACCGTTTGTCCGATTCGATTCAAATTTTGCATACTTATGCTTTAGAATCGGGCGGGTAAATTTAGGCAACATTTCCCCCTTTTTCTCATACCCCTTCCCCTTCCCCTGACATATTTTCAATGGAAATCTGTACCATTTGACCGATCGGACACAAAATTTGGAAACTCATTCATTAGGACTCGGCGGGTAACAGACAACATTTCCCCTCTATTGTCATACTCCTTCCTCTCCCCCTGACATATTTTTGATGCAAATCTGTACCGTTTGACCGATCGGACTCAAAATTTGGAAACTTATTCATTTGGACTCGCCGGGTAACATAAGCAACATTTCCCCACTATTTTCATACCCCTTCCCCTCCCCCTGACATATTTTCGATGTAAATCTGTACCGTTTGACCAATCGGACTCAAAATTTGGAAACTTATTTTTTAAGACCCGGCGGATAACATATTCGACATTTTCCCTGTATTCTTTTAACACTCCCCCTCCATTGATATATTTTCGATCCAAATCTGTAACATTTGACCGATCTGACTCAAAATTTTGAAACACATTCTTTAGGACCCAGCGGGTAACATACGCGACATTTCTCCCCTATTCTTTTAACCCTTTCCTCCCCTGATATATTTTCGATGCAAATCTATACCGTTTGATCGTTCGGACTCAAAATTTGAAAACTTATTCTTAAGGACCCAGCGGGTAACATATGTGACATTTCTCCCCTATTATTTTAACCCTTCCCCTCCCCTGACATATTTTCGATGCAAATCTGTACCGTTTGACCGACCAGACTCAAAATCGGACTCAGACTCGGTGGATAACACAAGCTACATTTTTGCTCTCCTCTTTTACCCCTTTCCCTCCCCCTGATATATTTTCGATGCAAATCTATACCGTGAGACTGATTGGACTCAAAATTTGTAAACTTATTCCTTAGGACCCCGCGGGTAACAAAAGTGACATTTCCTCCCTCCCCTTTTACCTTTTACCATCCACCTGATATATTTTCGATGCAAATCTATACCGTTTGAATCAAACCTTTATTTACCCCCACAAATTTATTTTCAACTCAATCCTTAACCCGTGCAATGCCGGGTACAAACAGCTAGTAATTAAAATAAAAGAGAGTTAAAATATTACACTTTTACAATTAAATTACAAAATTATTTTTTTGGGGACTCTTGAGGCGATGATTTTTTAATAACAATAAAATTGCAATGGTAAACTGAAAAATTAAAAATGAAGAAACCAACAGATCACGCCATTACTTACAGAATTTTTTCAAAATATCCATATTTAAAATATACACTATAACCTTAAATAATGTTAATGCTCTTATAATTATTCTGATATCTTCCTCCCTTTGGTAGCGACGAATTATTTCTGCTTCACCAAATAAATTTCTCATTCCAAGTTAACAGATTATTACTTTAAATTAGGGACCGGATAAAAATTTTAATGGATGGACGGGGACTTAGTCCGAGGTGTGCAAAGTCATTTACGGCCTCAACAATCTCGCCCTTAATTCCAGGAGAAAAATTGCTCCTTTTAATTTAGGGTTGAACGGTGGAACGTCTGGAAGATGGCGGAAAGCAAGCGAGAAGAGCAGTCTTAATTTTCTACGAAGATTTTTAATATGTCAGAAAGGGATGAAAGCATCTGAAAAGCATTTTTAACACCGGGGACTACAAAAGTTTATACCAGACAAGTTAAAAAAGAATGACATACAAACAAAACAAGAACATATTTAATTTAAAAAAAGAGAGGTAAGTGTTTTTATGAAAGAAAAGCAGGCTGATATTGACGCTTTTTCTTAACCCAAGGGGTTCTAGTAGATAAAGTCAATATTATTTTTAAACAGACAATATTATTTTTCTCGTTTAATTTAAATTTTCGAGGTAACGATTTTATTTAATATATTTATTTATTAATCTTCATCTTGATGCATGCCGATCGGAAGAGGAATCCCTCATCTCACTAGGAGGAACCTGTGCCGAGCTGAGTAAGAGTGAGAACAAAATAATATAAATATGAAACAAAACACTACATAATTTTAAAATTAAAAAATTAATTGACGATATAAATATAAAATGTGGATAGTAAAAAGAGTAGATATTGAATACAAAATCAAAAGCAATAGCAAAATTTAATTATACGTACAAATAAATAATGAAAAAAAATACAGTTTGATGAGCAATAATTTAATTATGACCTATTTTCTATGTTGACTATGATTAAAACGATTACATGAAATAAACGAACTTTTTTCCATTAAAAACTCAAACGTCGGAGTCGGAGTTTTATGTGTATCAAAATATTTTTTTCCCCAAAATCTCAATATGCAGTACTGACGTTTATCTCAACTAAATTTCTGAGATTTATCTCATCGTATGTCATTCCGTGGATAATGACCATCATGTTTATCCCTGATTAAAATTTATTTCTGTAATCATTCTCAGCTTACATTAAAAAATATATAAATTCTCGCCGAGTAATGATATTAAAAATTGATGATCCAGCGACACCGACATTTTTTCTATTTTATTTATTCAATCAAGCGATCTGAGCGGTTAAATGTCGTGTGAATTTAAAAATAAATCCACATCAGCTAGATTGATAAAATATGTCTTGTAATCTAATAAAAGACAATACTTCCATCGTCAGCGTAGATCGGTTGTGACAAGGGCGTGAAAATTCGTGGGGCGGGAGTTCGGAACCAACGGCCGAGAAAATGAGGTTGGCGCGCTGTGAGGCGGATAATGGACGCCAGGGGCGCAAGTGGGCGCCGCGAGACAGGGGTGCAGCCGCAATCTTGGACCAGGACCCTACCCCTGGAGACGGGGCATATCGCAGCCGAGGTGCTAACGGAACAGGAAACTCGAGATATCGAACGCTGAAATTTGTTTCCATTCCACAGATTATCATGAATACGAAATCATGAATCGACATAAATAATGAACAATATCAGATCACCACATAATTATCCGCAGTTTTTCAAATCTTTTATTGTAATTTATATTGTTACTGATGTTACCTCTGAGATGTGACTATGCTGCCGCACATATATAAAAATTAGCCCGCACACATGTTACCAACCCCTGCACACAGAAGGAAATATGCGAAACCAGAATTTAAGTACATTTTATTACATGCACTAAATATTACAGTATTCCAGACTAATTTCTCACTTCTCTCTTTCAAAAAATGATACTCGAGGAGTTTATAGTGCGCATACGCAATAGAACAATTGGAGGGAAATTGAAATATAATCCAAAACGAAAACAAGCTCCAATAAAAATATTCTCAGATTTTCATGGAGAATTTTCTGTGTGTAGTTTTCTATAATATTTAGCCATGTATATCTGACCTCTCTGGTCGAGGTTTTGAATCCCATTACAGGGTTCATCATCAGGGCTGATGTGAACAGCATGTGGTGATGTGAAGATTAAGTGTTGGCTTGCAATGCTGATTTCAATACTTAACCTTAACATCGACACATACTCATAACTTTAGCCCTGATGATGGACACTGCAATGGGATCCGAAATATCGGATAGAGATGTCAGAGATACATGACAGAATATCCCAGAAAACTACAGTCAGAAAATTAAAATGATATTATGCAGAGGTATCATTGGAGGGCGAAGTAACTATCAATTACTGCTTCTTATATGCTTGTAAGACAGTAAGACGGGCGAATAGTGTCCAGTGTCTTAGTGGTGCAACTTTTGTCCTCTTCTACAATCTTTCCTGACTTGTCGTCTAAGCTATCACCAAACTTCAAGCAAATAAACCACTCTTAACCGCTTTCCAACCTTTCTCGAAATGGTACAGCATAATGTGGCGTATTTGTTTATCGATAAGCATTTTAATTTTCTTACCCTAATAAATAATCACATTACGACTAATGTCAATAATTATCAAATTTAAAAAAAACAATAATCAATCAATCATTCATCAACATAACACTTAGTTTAAAAATATTTTGACTGTTACGTACCTACCCACCTAAGTTTATTTTTATTGTAATTAATTTTAATTTTAAAGTTCTTTTTGACTGAAAAAATATTTTGACTGTTTCGTACCTACCTGCCTAAGTTTATTTTTATTGTAATTAATTTTAATTTTAAAGTTCTTTTTGACTGAAAAAATATTTTGACTGTTTCGTACCTACCTGCCTAAGTTTATTTTTATTGTAATTAATTTTAATTTTAAAGTTCTTTTTGACTGAAAAAATATTTTGACTGTTTCGTACCTACCCACCTTAGTTTATTTTTATTGTAATTAATTTTAATTTTAAAGTTCTTTTTGACTGAAAAAATATTTTGACTGTTTCGTACCTACCTGCCTAAGTTTATTTTTATTGTAATTAATTTTATTTTAAAGTTTTTTTGTAGTTTAAATGGACAAAGAAAAGTGAAAAAAAAAGGCCGATAAATCTTATAAATTATTGAATATATAAATAAAATATTATCTATTTGATACGCTGTTAGTATACAAATGAATTATGATGGAGTTGATTTGGTTTAAAATAGAAATCACCTTTCCAAAATATGCATTCTGATGGTACCATAAGCATTATAAGTTATACTTTTTAATATCGACATCACGACATATTATTACTTTTTTTATATCTTATAGCAAATTATCACTTTTCAAAAGGGATATTTTTGTGGGTAGTTAATTTTTAAAAAAAATGCATCAAATTCAAATGAAGATAAACAATAATGGAATGTCACACGATCATGATTTTTTGGCTGGTAGTAGAACTATATCTTTTCTCCCTGGCTTCATCCCAATCAGTCGTCGTTGTTCGTCGCTCTCTTTATCCCTAGGCTGTGATGGATAGTAGAACTATATATATGTACAAAAATATGAGATTTTTCAACTCAAAATCCTTTTTTTTAGAAAGGTCTTGCATTCGGGATGCGATATGTTAAAATATACTGCAAATGATTAGTTCAAAACAAACATTCAACGCAGTGACAAGAATAGATTTTATTATGAAAATAATATTTAAGAAGCGAATAAGACCAAAAAACTGATAAATTACTGCTAAATGGGCCTAACAAAAGCCCTTTTTATTAAAAGTAGTTAGGCCTTTTTTAGGGATCTACCTTTTTGGCTATGGCAACAGTGAGTAGCCTAAATATAAACACATGGTAGAACTGCATTTAAAATATTTTTTACACCAGCTGTATTAAACGAATTATAATTTAAAAAAAGTTAAGATATTAGAGAGTTAATTGTTTATTTCGACGTTTCAATCAAACATATATATAATATGTTATTACTTACTGAAAACTTTCGTGTTATTTTTTTACTTATAGGCAATAGTGAAAAAATTTAAAAATGGATCTGTTTTATTATTGTTGTAAAGTAACGTAATAATTATAAACTTAATTATTTTTGTTTGGGGTCTCATCGGCAAGAATTATTTAGTTCAAATTGCATTATTTTTCATATAATATTGCTATTTCCCTTTCCATCCCATATCAAAAGCACTTCAAGCATATTTAATTATATAATATAGTAATTCGTCAAATAAAAAAATTAAGAATTTAGACGGATTGAGAATATTTTATTTAAAATATTATAAGACACAATGATTAGAAAAGCAAAACGATACATTAGTCTTTAAACATTGATTTTCCAAAATTTATATCAATACTGTATAGTAAATAATAAACCGAATTTTGTATATAAATTGTTTTATAATTTTGTTCATAAAATATTATCAAATATTTTTGAATAGTTAATTATTCAGTTAGTAAAGTAATTTTTATTTAAATGAATACATAAGTTAAAGTCATGTACCTACTAAATTGAAACCGATCCCTAAATATATGAGATATTAAAGGAGGATAAATCTTATAAATTATTGAATATATAAATAAAATATTACCTATTTGATACGCTGTTATTATACAAATGAATTATGATGGAGTTTATTTGGAAGTATAAATTTCTAATGTAAATATTTTTAATGTATCACGTGTATTGCATGTGAGCAAAAAAAAATTTATTTATATGAACCATGTGATGAGAAAACATGCATCGATTTTTTTTAGTGTCAATAATTAAATTGATTTATATAAGCCAACACTATTTGGATTAAATATAATGTTTTCGAAGAAGCATTGATTCCTTCACAAGCAAGATAATTAAACATCTCAATTAACTAATTAGCGTGGGAGAAGGGATGAAAGTGAATTGAAAGGTTTTCTAAGAGTCGGTGATGGAATCTCTAGGATGGGGAAAGGTTAAATGGAAAGATGCGGCGTCATGAAGGGTGAATATCTTAATGAATAAGAAATATTTCAGCTTGATTAGATATTTTACTCAGAAGGCGGCGATAGCTGTAAGTTTTGTACGTATTAAACTAATTTCAAATAAAATATTTGCATACCCTATATATACGATTTTGTCATTCAAAGCCGTGAATTCAAATATATTTTAAATGAAATTGTTTAAAAAGTATTAAAGTTGTTTAATTTATGTCAAAATAACTTTTCAATAAAATTAATAAAATTCATATACACATAAAAATTATTGAGCTCTTACTTTAGTAAAAAAAATGCTTATATAAAAGTCTCTTTACCTACTGATAACCATCATAATATATATATGTATAATATGTATATTATACTGTTTTAAGGGAAAATGATAAATTTTAACCATACACGGCGATATAGTAGTTGTATTGATTAAATTATCGAGGTACATAAATACCACATGTACAACTTTTTGTAGTCGATCATGGGTGGAATTGGTGAACGTTAGATTGTGTAAGGTAATCAATTGAACCAGCACATTACAGGTCGTAAGCCCTGAAAACTTCTAAAAATAACTTTCATATATAATTTACCAGGAGCGTGCAGTGAGAACAAGAAGCATGACTTTTTCCTAAGCATATATTCTGAAAGGAAACCGAAATAAGACAAACACATATCTCGTAATATTCCTATCGCAATAATTAACATATTCAGATTTTAATATTTCATCATATTCTGCCAGAAATATATTTCATTTTGATTTTTTCCAAATATAAAGCTCATGCTTCTTCTTTTCACTGCACGCCCCTGTAATTGACCATATAAATAGCTTCGTCCCTGTGAGACATTTATAATTTATGTTATTGATGATTCCTCAGGGGACAAAATCCAGTAATTGAGTTTTTAAATATTTTGTGTGCATTTTTATGGGATATTCTGCCGTGTATATATCTGACCTCACTGGCCGACGTTTCGGATCCCATTGCAGGGTCCATCGTCAGGGCTAATGTATTGTGAGCATGTGAGCGGTGTCACAACATTACAGCCCTGATGATGGACCCTGCAATGGGATCCGAAAATTCGGCCAGAGACGTCAGATATACACGGCAGAATATCCCAGAAAACTACACACAGATGATTCTGAACGGCCGTGAAAAGCTGAGATCATTTTTGAGTTTTTTTAAATTTGTTAGTAAAATATTAATAAAATATTGTGAGTAAAATTCGTTCAAAAAACTATTCAAAATAATATTATACAATTTTTAGAAAAGTTACTCAAAATCTCTTAGTAATAATTAGAGTCCATAAGCCATGCAAATTGAAAGCCGAAACATCAGCGTCTCATTCGAGAATAACGCTTTTATGCTCGCTTCATTTAGTGATCTCCCGAGTTATTGTGAGAGAAGATAAAACCTGGAAGGATTGTTTGTCTTTTACAGCATCACGTAACATTCCTCCGCCCCTTTCATCCCCAGCGCGGAGACGGAGATAAGGACCAGTGCAAATTACATTCCCAACATTTCAAAACGCAGATTGCTCCCCCAACCCCTCTTTTGTCTTACCCGCCGAAATGCTACAACAGATGGTTTTAAATATTACAAGCATTTAGGGTAATGACCGCGAAGATATCCTGATTGCCGGCATCATGGTTTTGTACAGTTACTTTAAAAATTATATTTTATACGATTCTGGGGGAGCACAGTGGAGAATAATAAGCAATTAAATATTAAAAACCTTTAAAAAATTCAGTTATACAATAAATCATCTTTGTGGTTCCGCCCTCAATTATAATTATCATTTGAGAATTTAAAAAATAAAACAAGCAAATTAAAAACATTAAAAATAATCAATGAAGCAGTAAAACAATTTCATGATTTTTTTACGAATTGTAGATATTATCCGAATATTAAAAAAATCATAAGAATATTACCGAATCTTAATAAATCATTTCTCACTGTAAAGTGTGTTGTCAGAAAATAGCTCTGAGCATAAGAAGCTCAAGAAAAACTTATCTTTAGTTCATTAATTTTTCTCGAACCTAGTTCTGAATATATTAATTTATTTTCTTCTGATAAACGATTTCCATGTAAAATCCTGATAAAGATCCAATAACAAACAAAATCGAAATATTTTTGTATGCGCATTCTATGCAAGAGTTATCTTGTGACATTAATTTATGATTTATTTTGGTTTGGTTTACGAGTAACGGTTTACATGGGTATGATGTTACATATTGATGTAAAGGGTAATACTAAATAGTCTCAGCGTACAATTAATACTTAAAGATATTTGATAAATTCCACTGTTTATTCATATGGATATTTATGTGTGTAAATAATTGATCAATGTGGTTATTGTAAAAGATATTATATGTATAATATAACTAGCCTATTATTAATATCATAAGATATTCCGAAAAATATTTCGGCAAGGTATTAACGCATACGATGAGATTTTCTGGCAACATTACATCGACATAACATCATTTGATAGTTCTCATATCAAAGATGACTTAGGAAGAATGTAAAAATGCCGACTCATGATGTAGCCGTAGATTTTAATATTTAAAAGACTTAAAGACAATGTTTCTAAGGCAGCTCTAATATTTATGTGTTTAATAATATTATCAACGCTCTTGTGGGCTTTTACATATTATAAATAGTATACCTATTTTAAACATATTTATTTTAAATAAAAAATAATTATTAAAACATTAAAGTATTATGATAATAATAATAACAATTAATCAATTTTATAATAAATAAAAATAAAAAATCAAATGTTTATTGTGATAAACATATTGTAAGTAGTAAGTAAAAAATATTTTTGAAAAAATAATAATTAAGAGTAAAATATTGAATAGTTACTAAGTAAAAAGCAAATTCAAAATTACAATTAAAAGTAAAAACACGTTATTTAAGAATTAAATAATAAGTAAAACTCTCGTAACACAGTGGACATGACACTGGCTTATCACACGGAGCATTCCGGTTTCGATTCCGGATGAGGTCACAATTAATGTGATTTACTCAAGCCTGTGTTTTGTGGCCCATTAAAGCGTAAAAATTTAAAAACACTAATAGTCAAATAAATGAATGAACACATAGAGAGCACGTTAAAATAATAAACACTTTTTGAAAAGTTAATAAAATAATAATAGTAGAAACACACTTAAAAATAAAATAAAAATCAACAAAAATGAACAATTGTGTCGAGTCTAAACCAAAAAATATTTATGCTTAGCTCAATTCTGTTTACAAACCTTGTAAGACCCCAGGTTTTTGACTGAACAAGCCAACTTGACGCTGCGACCAGCAGGCACTGTGATGTTCTCTATGACATCGGTGAACTCGGGATCCTCAATAACTGGAATAAAACAAAAAATATCTATATTAATATCTCTGCGTGTAAAAATAATAGTCACTGGTTTTTTTATAATCATCTGACCTGACATTTTTAAAATAGAAAGGACTAGCTGTGCCCGCGAGGCTTAGCACGCGTAGATTTTTAGTACACTGTTTGGATTGTCATAGAACTTTCGCGAACCTTCCAGAACATTCTCCTTTCAAAACTTTCAAGAAATTTATCGAATATACAAGAACCTTCTAGACACACCGACACATTCCGCCACTCAGTTTAGAACCTTATAGAACTTTCGGGAATTTTCTAGAACCTTCTCCTTCCAGAACTTTCTAGAGCAGGTTTTTCCGGAACCTAGTAGACTCACCGACATAGTCAGCGCGCCTATTTTGAAAAAATCTGAAGCATTTGCGGCCTTCCCATAATAAAACAATGTGCTAGAAAGCACACTTTCGTCACCCACTCCCACCCACGCTCAGCCACCCCCACCAAAGTCGCATATTTTCGATGTGACACCAAGGGCTATCCACCACCATAACCACCGGTCGGTATATATATATATATATATATATATATTGATTAATAAAGGATGCAAAATTATTAGAGGCTTTTTTCACCTTGCAAAGCAGCATATTTTAAGTATTTGCCTCTGGTGTCACAAAACATTATTTAACTTTTCACAGAGTCTTTAAATTTATGTGAACATGCCATATGAGCGAATAAAAATAAATAAATTTTTAGCTTAACAATTATGAATAAAATACTAAAACTTTGTTTTTTCAATTATTTTCAATTCAATTTCAGTTGTTCAATATCTTATTTTTAAGTATAACACAACATGTTTCGGAAACCTCGAAAGTGAGTTGAGGTGTGCGGAATGGATATCTAATGTATGGGGTGTCTAGGTGGTGGGAGAGCGGGAACATTGTGAGAAGAGGTGATGTGAAGGATTTTATTTAATTATCGATGATGTTATTTGTTGTGCTTAGGTTGTAAAACCCTAAACACAGCAAATAAAAATGTCTTCTTGTAAGTAATTAATCAGGACATTTTACTTTTTAAGAGTATTAAGTATGACTTTTTCATAATTGTTTTAAAATTTACAAGTTCGTACGAATTTAAAAAAAAGTCAAATGTGTCGGAACAAGCAGTGTCACCAGACTATGTAGCAAAAAATTACGTTGGTTTATGTAAATACATTTGCTTGTTGACTTACGAATAAATAATCAGTAACCAATCATCATTACAACCCAACAATCACAGTCACAGTTGATATAAAGGTTTGGTAGATCACAACTATCAATAATTTTGATAAAAAATTATTTAGGCTTCCATGTAATACAAAAAATGTGTATTCTAAATAACGATTTAGTTTTTTATTAAATCGACGTTAACTTCGTTTGCGTCCAAAACACTTTCACAAGAATGTTGTGATGGAAGTCTGCAGAGAAATCTCGTCTCTCACGTTCCACATTATTTAACGCTTTAGCGGATATTAAAGAGTCATATATCACAAGGGAGCAGGTAAGGTATGGCCCCGACCTGTCTATGTGTTGATTTATCGTCTACTTTTTATATTCCGGTCTTACCGCACGGTCCAGTCAACTCACTGTTATGACAAGTAAAATTAAATTTTCGTGTTCTTATTGTATTAGTTAATTAAGGCGTGTTTATTTATTAATACTAAAAAAATTATCAAGAAAAGCTTTAGCCAGCGACCATTAGCAACCATTCAAGCTTTAAAAAAATACCTATATGAAATACGAGTATCGTAAAAGAATTAATAAAAACAATCAATTTTATAGATAGATGGGTCATTCTCTTTTTTGTTGTAGTTAAACTGTCCTTGTCCATTTTCGTAACGAAGTGGTAGGATTTAAAAATTTTTTTTTATTTTTTTTTCGTAAATAGGACATCTATGCTTTATGGCGTCAGCTAATTAATTAAGCAACAATAGGCGTATACTGGTGCATACGCCCTGTCGCAGCCGACTCGGCGGTAGCAGGTTGTTGACGTATTAAATTTTGTCACCCAATTTTGTGACACACACGCAGCATGCTTCACTTTAAAAATTTCGTCAATGCAATCAAAATGCAACAGATAAATGACTCCACCTTTTAAATTGGACCAAAGGGTTAATTCCTGATCTCTATTAACGAATGAAAGAGTTACGGTCAAAGAAACAATTTGAGAAACTTCTCCCAATACGAACTCTCCAAAATAATTCAAGATGTTTCCGAGCGCGGAGTGGACGTCGACTTTCAAGTGAGTAGAGACAATAAGTCGTAAGGATTTCTGGAATATTGTCCGTATTTTATATTATATTTACGTGAACTTCGCGTAATAAGTCAAAAAAAACTAAAATTTACTGATATATTTTTACTAAAAATATATCATTACTATCTAAATCTTACAGAATACCTGGGCGGTCATTTTCAAGACAGAGCAATTTATTTTATGTAAGTACCTAGCGTACTAATTATATAATGAAATCATCTATACATAGATTGCACCGCCTCGGTAATCAATACAGCTCTGTTGATATATTTAAAGCTCGAACACTATAAACATACAAAAGACAAATCTACTTATCGTCTATTTTATAGTTTGCCCACATAGTTAATCTATTATTTACTATATTAATCATGTTAATATTCTTTCATTTTTTATTTTCTTATGTGCTTATTACTTAAAGCTATGCTATTTGTACACTTTTTGTTTCAAATTGTGTAAAAGCCCAATTTAGGACGGATATCATTCACAAATAAATAAACGAATTATTGACAAAAATAAATTTAGAGAAAAATAGATTTTCACGTTTAAGGCGAAAATAATTGCTAAAAATAAGTGGGAATTTGTTTATTACAAGAAATAACTCATTAAACGAGTTTTTCGAGTTAGGGAAAATCTTTGATACGATGAGTTGATAGTGGTAAATTTCAGGGCTTCGAAATGGAACTGAACCGAATACCGTATTCAATCAGACAAAAAAAAGTATTTTTATCAGAGCTAAAACCGGAGCTAAACCTAAAAAGCATCAGTTTATTTGTACATTTCAAACACACGCTATGACACAATCCTACTATCCACCATTTTCGTTCAGTTGTCGTAGTCACATATTATATCAACAAAAATATTTTTTGTTGATATAATATGTGACCTTCACCTTCCTTATGCATGATAATTATATTTTTTTCATATTAAACTTATATGATAATAATTTAATTATATTCTGTTCTTACTTTTTACTTAAATTCGGAGAACAAACTACGGTAAAAACTGTATTATTAAAGGAGTTCTAGATACGTATAACATGGCCTTTGCAGATCTCGATATTTTATATTTAAGTTTTGAGCAGTTTACAAAATCCCTTACGTATAAACTCGCGTGATGACATTTTTCTTCCCACACATGTGAACACACACACGAACACATAAAAACGCATACACATAAAAATACACAAATACACTATTTGACATATTGTTTTTTCTTTTTTTTATCGATCCTGGTTTAATATTCTTGTATATATGTGTTTTCTTGTAATTGCCCCAAGGTTCTGTACATCAAGAATTGTTTTCTTTTCAAGATTTATTAATTACATGGTTGTAAGAAAACCAATAAATTAAATAATAAAAATAATTATATTGTTATACTTATTCACTTCAATTACATCGTTATACATCAAGTCTTTATTACTACATTTTAAATTAATTTTTAATATCTATATGATTTTATTCTATCAATTATTGGTGCATGATTATCTATTATGAAGAAAGAATGAAGAGTTCTAAATTTTTTTGTAACGCATAATGTAATGTAATTTCGATAGTAGATAGCAAGTTAAAAAAGGAATCGACGAAGTAAATGACTCAGTTTATTTTAATTTAAATTTAATTAATACACACATGTTAAATTAAATTTATGACTACTATATTTTCAAGAAGAGCAGTTCCTTTCATCGTCAGTTGTAATTAATAACGAAATTAAATACAGAATTTTGTCAACTAATTCGAGTACGCAAGCGGGTCGCGTAGTGAGGAGGATTTTTTTTTGTCATAATGGGAAACAAATTTAGGATCGGAATCGTATTGTGAAATGTAATTTTTTTCCAAAATTTAAGTTCTTTGGGTTTACAACGGTTTCCAAGCTGTTATTAATCAATAATTTATGAGGAAGCGAGTGTAACACTTTGAATTTTGTATAAGAGATGTTATAACTAGGATTTAAAATAACCAGCAAACACAATTCATATTTATTTTATTAATACTTGTAGCTATAGGTTACACAGATTTAAATAACTAATTATTATTAAATAATAAAATCTGGATAATATGATAATTATCTGAGAATATAACGCGATAAATAATTATTTTTCATTTTTTTTTCAAAATATATGCTTAGGAAAAAGCCTTACTTAAATGTTCTCACTGCACGCCCCTGCACAGTAAGTAGGTTCACTTAAACCTAACCAAAAAAAAATCGACCAAAATCTCTCAATAAGTGGGCTAGGTCGGAAAGCTAGTCCTTCACCATAATGATTGAGGTAGATAGTTTCACAGTGACATCAATAACAGTTTTGATCCCGAATAATATATAGTACAGAGGTACAGACGGCAACGGAAGTAACTTCCACTAAGAAGAACTAATTGGTTTACTGGTTTCATCAGTCGGTTTAGTGATATTGCTTCATTTTTAACTGCTAAATTAGCGAATTCAGTCACTAACTATACCAAGCCGTAGGTCAAGACACGCAGAATGCAGGTATCGAAGAGTTTCCTTTTGATGTCTATGCTCATATCTCTGTTCTTCATGATTTCCTATAGACTCCAATATTGCTTCCACGCATTTCCTATTCGTCTATCTATTTTCTTTTTAGTTATGTCGTTTGGTGAAATTATTTGACCTAAGTTCACATATTCATCTACATAATCAATGATGTTTTTATTGACGCAGATCGCTTCAATTACAACAATTACTATGGAATTTATTTATTTATTTAAATACGGCTGCCACACCTGAGCGATCACTAAAGGAATTCCATAATCAAAGAACAATCAAAAACGAAAAATGTTAAAGAATCCGTCAGAAGGCTTAAATGGAAATGGACTGGACATACAATCAGGGGAAGAGAGAAATGGTCAAAAACTATAATGTATTGGTTCACAAGAGTCAAGAAAAGGAAACGAGGCCGGCCTTCTAGAAGATGGGTGGATGAGATCAAGGCTACACAGGTGGCGCGTGGACCAGAATAGCAAAAGATAGGGAGGAATGGAGGAAATTGGAGGAGGCCTTTGCCAAAAGGCATACAGACGGAACTGCCATGGTGTGACAGCCTAACTGATCACAAACATGTTGATGCCTGAATAAGGGCTATTTTTATTATTAT
The DNA here is from genome assembly GCA_016648135.1 of Agrypnia vestita. Taxonomy (NCBI): domain Eukaryota; kingdom Metazoa; phylum Arthropoda; class Insecta; order Trichoptera; family Phryganeidae; genus Agrypnia; species Agrypnia vestita. Next base: position 134,368 of record JADDOH010023665.1, on the reverse strand, counting down.
TATTATTATTATTATTATTATTATTATTATTAACTATACCAAAACGCTATACGGCGCTGTTCTTACAGCCTTTATTTGCGATCGAAAGATATATAATTCTCTGTATAACAGTACTCTGTATCAAAGTTCAATTTGCTTGCACATTTACCAAAAATATTTTCTTTAAGCAATTATTAAATAACTAGCCGTACACTCGTTAAAAATTACGAGACATAACAATTGTAGAGTTTTGAAGGTGAAAATTCATGAATATAAAATTATTGGTATTTTAATTAATTTTAATCACTTAAACCTGTCACTAATTTAAAAACAAAATAATATAAAAATGTCAAGACCGTGTAATTTAGTGGTGCGGACGCAAGTGTTCTGAGCGGCGCGCTGTTTGCGTGTCACATTCTAATTATCAAAAGTTGTAATTCCAGCAAGTTACGAACGTTACGGACCGACAGAGAGACAACAAAATTATTAATTATGTTTAGATTCAATTAAAATCTCTAAAACGTTTTATATATTTATTTTAAATGTAAAAAATGTAAATAGAAGAGAATAATGAATGTGATTTGATTTATATGCCGCTAGGATATTAAAACTACTAACATATCTAAACATTTTTAATTCAAACATGTCAAAGAACTTTATTTCTTACAGCTACAGCTACAGGGTTTATAACGTGTAATAATAATAATACAAAAATTTAAGAGTAGCTATGTATTATGGTCCAAACAGAAAATGTTCACAAATATAATGTGCATTTAGCGCATTCATTTAGTATTAATTGTATTCCAGGAGCAAAGTATCCCCAGTCGTCCGTTCATTCCATTACCCAAAGCAATGCACTTCTAATTACGTTCAGCAAATGTCCAAGTCCTGGAGCTCAGCAGCACGGAGGGGTGAATAAATGAACGGGACAGAGACACATCTAAAAATCAATAGACACAATATGCTGCTGCAATTAGCGACTGGAAATGGCACAAGTACTTTTGGACCGGATACACAAAATAGGAAAAACTTTGTCTGACTCTTCAGCGATGCGCTGGTGGTGTCTTAATGGAAAATGCCGCATAATCAATATCTTTTGGTCTCGCCTACTTTATTTGCATATTAAAGTTTCACGATTTTTTTTTATTTTAAGTATTTCTGTCGTAAATAGTTTATATATTACTAGCGGTCATTGCCCGGAATTCAGATTCTGTTAATTTTAAAATAAAATGGGAGAGCCTAATTACGATATATTCTATATTTTTTCGAGTGCAGGGGAATAAAATTTGGATGTGATCCATATAATACACATTTATATCGTAATATACATTTGTATAATTTATAAAGAGGGAGTGAAGAGGGTGCCTGTATTTTCCCCGAGTCCTAAAGAAAAACTATGCAAAACGGGTTTAGAGATATCGATAGATGCAGGATTTTATACAAAATAGAATGACATTCTCATATTGTATACAGATGAAATCAAATTCTATTATTCTCAATTTTTCCCTGATAGTATTGAATTACTCTATGCGATACACTTTATGAATTTAGTCCATTATTCGAGGCATACATCTATTTTCATAAAAAAATATTATATAAACATTATACTGCCACTTTGAATTTACCTATAAACATTTTTAAAATTGTGAAACTAACCTGTATATATTTTAGACAATATGGTACATATCAAAAATAAAATAATGTATAAACACAAACACCATTCACGCAATCATATCAAAGTACATGATAAACAACGCATATTTAGATTTTTAATTAATAAAGTTTAGAAATATTTCTTCGACATTGTGTGGTTACTGTAAAATAATTTTGTAATTATCCTTTTGTGAACTAAAACGTTTGTGTGATGTATTGTTTTTTATCAATAAAATATAACATTTAATTAAAGTTAAAATATGTATTAATGATTTAGATAATATTTTGTAGATGAAGGGAACTCTCTAAAGGCAATGTGAGAAAAATTTACAATTTTTCCCATATGTTCTCTTTTAGAATGGTAAGTATCACATTTTAGTATGGTAAGATATCATATTAAAATTTATTTATCAAGTTACATATATTTTATTTTATTAAATTATTTAATCAATTAATAAATGACCAAACTTACGATGTTTTAAAAATGAACAAAATTGCTCCGCTTTGGGGACCTTGTACTCGTATTACTGTATGGACTTGTGTCTAATGTCTTATTAAACATATTTTTTTCAATAATATTAAAAAGTAATCTTGAAATAAATAAAATCTGTTATTTAAGTTTGTAATATTATTGAAAAAAAGGACATTTAAAAATAAGACATAAGTCGAAAGACCAAATTGTCACATGAGGCCCACAAAGTGGAGCAATTTTCTTAATTTTTAAAACATCGAAGAGTTGGTTATATATTAATTTATTTTAAAAATTTAGTTTGAGTCTTTTTAAAAAGATATCCGTATTTAAAATATATGGAACCCAAAGAATAAATGAATGTTTATATGATATCATTCCATACAAAAATGTGATACGAAACGTAAGAGAATATATGAGAAAAAATTTTGAATTTTGCTCACATTGCCAGACAATCACCTTAAAAATCTAAGTATTTGGTAAGGTACTCTAGTCAGGATTTTAAATTTATCAATTGTAATGCACATGCATTGACTAAGATTTTCCTTGGAAGCGTGTTCAAAAATTGTCAATTTATTGAGATTATTATTTTTTATTGTTCCAATGTGTTCTTTTAGAAGTTTTGATATTGGTTTGCCGTATGTAAAAAGCTCCATCTTCGTATCGAACTCTGTTACTCCTGAAGACTCAAAGTGTGCGCTGAACTTCAAACTACTCAACATGTGGAAGATCGAACTACGCGGGTAGAATATTGTTTTTGCATTATATACAATGTAAATTGGGACATTCAAAGACTTCGATTCAGCAAGGTAAGTAGTAGAAATAAAACAAAAAATATTTAGTAAAATATCATTGAAAATTTTTTCAGATGAGTGTCTTGTTCAGAAAATTCGTTAACTTCCTTAAAACCGTTTCCTGAAAAGACAAACCCGGTCCGTCTGGCGCGGGAGCGGCGCGAGTCTTAGGGTGACAATAACACGTGTGGAGTGGATAAGGCAGGTAACTCAATTTGACCGCTGAAAAGTTGCCTTCAGGTAGGCGCTGTGCAGGGATGAACAAACCGATATCGATAAAATGTCATTACGAAATATATTTGCGGATGCCAATTAACTGCGGTAAGGAAATCATATTTCTAGTCGTGTTATGCTCGTATACCTTTTTAATTTCAAAAAAGTGTAATCATTTTTCACAATTTAATATTTGAAAAAAAATGTTTAAATGAGTTTCTTATTGGGGTGATACCTACATATCAAAATGTACAATTCTCTATATAAGAATGTCCTTCACTAACGCTAATAGATGGCGCAAATAATGATGATATATAAAAATGATAAAAAGCATCACAATACATTATTTTCTATGTATCAATGTCTGCCAATAACGCTACCAGATGGCACAAAAAAATATTGTTATTGGTATTAACAAAATGTTGCACCTCAGCACCTTCATAAAATATTTTTAACTCTACCAAGACGCTACGCTACGCTAAATGGCGCTGTACTCATAGCCTCAACTCATAATGTGACATAAATGTGGTAAGAAATAAAAATAGGTTTTTTTGACAGGTTATAGCTAGTTTCACCATATTTATTTTTACAACTCTTTTACCACTGGGTTAAGTTATCCATTTATTGTAGTGTCTCAATGAGCCATATTGCGCATTTATCAATTAGGGTAATATTTGGGCAACCCTCCTAGTCTTAAGGACATAACAGGAGGCATCTCACACCGGAGGTACCGGGTCACATTCCCGGTGAGGTCACAATACATCTACGGGATTTTTCAAGTCTGCGTGTTTTTATATCGTGTTTCGCTACAGTGATTTGGCCTCAAAACTTGTTGAAGCGTTAAAATTTAAAATTAAAATATAAGTTTTTTGACAGAACCAAAAACAGAAGTTTTCTGTAAGTGTACGTATATTGTCTCGAGAGTCTAAAAACAATGGCTATTGAAGTATCTAGAATAGTCTATATGAATCTAGAATGAACTACACTATTCTCGAAAAAAACATAAATCACTAAAAATATTGAGACACTAGTCAAACATTCTCGTTGAACCACGAACAAACATTTATGTATAAAAGCGGTGCAAGCACGCGCGAGTCAGTTATCTTAAAAGCGGCCTACCGAAAGCGAAACCAGCAGACAGCGCAAACAAAGTGATCCACAGACGGGCGAAGATTCTAGCAAACGAAAATAAAGTGTTGCTAGTGATAATTACGAAATTTCATGTAAATTGAAGAAAGGTGATCCGATTAAAGTCATATCCAAGTAATTAATTGTAATTATATATTTTTTAAATTATTTTCGAGTTTTTCATTTACTTCACATGCATTAAGCAACGTTAAATATTTCATATTTATTTGGTTTCATGCGTTGTCTTTTTTTAATGATGTGATTGGCAACCCTTACCGGAAGCACCTTGCGCACTTCAGTCTTGAAGGATTCGGAGTGTGCCGACCAATCCAATTGTTCGGCGCGACGTTACACTACTTCCGTTTCCGCCGCCTCCTCTCCGCCTCGCAGCCACCTGACACCTGCGCTTTCAGAAGCTCCAAAAGCTTTTCATCGACAAGTTTTTACGTTACTTTATCCCACGGAACAGCTGTTACATCGGTTTTACTATGATGGACAAAATACGGTTGTTTTGAAAACACGGCGGACTTGATTGTAAATTTCTCTCGGAGACATAAACTTTAGGATTTTTATTTCAAACAGTAAAATAGATGATTTTATTGATTGAGACAAACACCTCAGCACATTTTCGCTTTGAAACATCTTTACTAGTGTTTCTTTTATTTTAGACAAGGAATATGCTGACAGCATGCATGGCAACACTAACTAGTTTCTACACTGTTTTCGTGCGAAGTGAGTGCACCTGATTTTGTGACAACTTAAGTTGTACAAGAACGATTTCAAATTTGTAATATTTTTGCAATAAATAAATGTGGTATTTATCTTTTATTATAGAAATTGTCTGTTTAATTCAATAATATATCTATGTTTTTTAGAGGTAGAGAAATTTAAATTGATTTAAAAAACATAAAAGTTGTGGAATTTACCATGATAAGCTTTATTGAAAAGATTATTTTTAAATTTACACAATTTGGAACGTTGTTCTGACGTGAGTCTATTTGAGTTGGTTGTCGTTGCAAAAAGTATTGCAATCCAAAAATGCAAAAAATACCATATTTTTAAACGCTAATAGCATTTTAAATTAACTCTCCAACCAAGCCAACACAAAGTATATACATAGTTTTAAGCTAATTAAAATTAATAAACAAAAAGTATTCATCATGCAATCTTCTTTGTAATTTTTTAAATCAAAGTAGGTCCATTATTGTAATATATTTGAAATTAATAAAGATATTTTATAGATACAAAACTATTTTTTATATGGGAAAGTAGATATGAAATTTTTTTTTTTTGGTGTTCAATGGGCTAATGACCTATATATAGTACGGTTGGCTTGAGTGATCACTTAAATATAAAATCACCCATATAAAAAAAAATTTCGTATATATAATATATCTTGATCAATGATGTATGCCTGTGGATTAAGGTGCAGTATTGTGTTCTTGAAAAAAATTTATTACACTCAAAATAATTTGAATATTTCAAATTCATTGTCATTAAATATCATAATTCAGGTATGTATGTTTAATAGCGTTATTACACTTGTGCTCGATTCTTATTTAGTTACTATTTGTAGTTTCACGAAATTTTACACGTTAGAGAATTCACCGCATTCAGTCTGCTTCTACGCTTCTTCTGGCACTTGCACGTTTCAGCAGCAAGTCGGCTGGGATCTAATTTGACATTATGTAAATAATATAAAGCAGGAAGCTCGGTACAATAAAAGGATCAGGATAATGCATACGCCACTCCCGTGGAATAGAAATAAGGTTCAGGGAAGCTGGTGTATAGTAATAAAAGTACTGGGGACCGTGCAATAACAGTTTTTCCGCCTTATTTACTTTCTTGGATCTATTTTCTATTCCAGTAGCCTTTAACTGGTTTTCCACTGGATTTGTTAATAAAATAGAAACAGACTAAAAGGAACCACCAACTGGTGTTGTGAATCCTTTCGTTGTGTTTTCTTGTTGGCGCTTAAAACATTTATAACATATAAACAATTAAACAATATCGGATTTTATTTATTTATTAATTTATACGCACATAATTTATATAAGTGGAGTGTTAAGCAAAGGCAGCAATATCCAAAAAATTTAAATATGATTTTAATGCAGTCACAGAGAATTAAGGCGATCGTCTAGCAGAATGAGAAAACATCACCATTTTTTCTCATATCTTCTCTTGCGTTTTTTATCACATTTTTGTAGGGAAATATCTCATTTTAAAATTTATTCATCAGGTTACATATATTTCAAATACGAATATTTTATTAAAATGTCATATACTAAATATATAATTGATTAATAAATTACCAAACCTTCGATGTTTTAAAAATGAAGAAAAATGCTCCAATTTTTGGGCCTTTTATGACAGAATGGCGTATTGAGATGTCTTTTTTATTCAATAATATTACAAAGTATCTTAAATTTTTTATAATTTTAGAAAAATCTGTTAGTTTGTTTACATGCAATTTATGTTTTTAAAAATACTGTTTTTTAAAAATATTTTATTTTTTTGTGGGTCTTTTTCAACTCTTTTTACATGGTTGACAACTTTTTTACTTCAATAGTCAAAAGAATAGATATTATAATTTTACAATAAAAACAAAAAAAAATCAAAATCTTTGTCGATATTCCTGATTTTAGATATAAGGTCCTTACATATGAAATTGGCGTTTAGTATGGGAGGAACATAAAGCCGATTTTTTTTTATTATAATATATTTATTTAATCAAAGTATGTACCATTGCTATCTATGCACTTTTGCCATCTCATAGGTAGTTCATCGATCCCTTTACTAAAAAAACCATTCGGACGGGAATCAATAAAATCTTTGAAGGCGGTTTGGACTGCCCCATCGGAGTTGAATTTTTTCCTTTGCAAGAAGTTATCCAAATTTCGAAAAAAATGGTAATCTGTTGGGGCAAGGTCCGGAGAGTACGGTGGATGTCTTAGACATTCCAATTGAAGCACCTCTAATTTAGTAGCCGTCTGTTGTGCAGTGTGTGGTCTAGCGTTATCATGAAGCAGCAGTGGCCTAGAGCGATTAACCAGCCTCAGTTGTTTAGCAGCTAGCTTTGCCATCATGTTTTGCAGTTGCTGACAATAGACATCTGCCGTAATCGTCTGGCCAGATTTAAGAAAGCTGTAGTGAACGACACCAGCACTAGTCCACCAAACGCTCACAAGTAACTTTTTTGGAGTCAATTTTCGCTTGGGGCATGGTTTGGCTGGTTCGGCAGGGTTCAGCCATTGCGATGAGCGCTTCCGATTATCGTACAGGATCCACTTTTCATCACAGGTAATGATTCGATTTAAAATCCCTTCATTATTGTGCCGGTTGAGTAATGCAACGCAGAGGTCAACGCGCGTTTGTTGATTTGCTTCACTCAATTCGTGAGGTACCCACCTTTCAAGCTTTTTCACCTTACCAATTTGCTTCAAGTGGATTAAAACAGTTTTATCACTAACACCGCAGCCTGCAGCTAACTCGGATGTGGTTTGCGATGGATTCCGCTTCCACAATAGCCTTCAATTCTTCATTATCAACTTTGGTCTCCGGCCGTCCACGGGGCTTGTTCTGCAGGTCGAAATTTCCAGAACGAAAACGTTGGAACCAAAAACGCACTGTGTTTTCTTTTGCGGCACCGTCGCCATACACACCATTAATCCTTCGAGCCGTTTCTGCAGCACTGGTGCCACGGTGGAACTCGTACTCGTAAATAACGCGATATTTCAAGTTTTTCATTTTGTAAACTGAGTGACGCAAAGAAAAAAACAATTGAGGAAAAAACAAATGAATTATAATTTTCAAAAAACACAAATACATGAGTAAATAGCTGTATAAATTTGGATTTGGAATTCCTAACCAAAGAGAAGATATTTGAGATCAAATTTGCCAGTATGACAAAACGCCAATTTCTTATGTAAGGACCTAATATTTAATCAAGACGCAACGTATTTATAATAAAATACGCAGTGCCTTGATTAAATAGCTAAAATCTGAAATTGACAATGATTTTTTGATTATTTTTGTATTCATTTTAAAATAATAATGTCTATTCCTTTAAATTATTAAAGAAAAAAAGTTATAAACTATTTAAAAATGTTTGCAAACAAGCAAACAAAAAATAAAAATAATTTAAAAAATAGTGTTTTTTAAAACATAAATTGCATGTAAACAAACTAACAAATTTTTCTATAATTGTAATAAATTTAAGATAATCATTTACTTTGTAATATTATTGAATAAAAAAGACATCTCAACACGCCATTCAGTCATAAAAGGCCCACAAAGTGGAGCAATTTTCTTCATTTTTAAAACATCGAATGTTTGGTAAATTATTAATCAATTATATAATTTAGGTTATGACATTGTAATAAGATATTCGTATTTAAAATATATGTAACCTAATGAATAAATTTTAAATTGAGATATGTCTCTACAAAAATGTGATAAAAAACGCAAGCGAAGATATGCGAAAAAATGGTGAAATTTGCTCATTCTGCTGGACGATCGCCTTAATATGCACTGAATTCTAGATTTTATGTATCTATCCCTTCCGCATTCATGTTTCCTATTAATTTATACGTTATATTTTCAATAATGTAATCCTCAATAACTGTGTTCAAAATTTTTTGCGTTTTGCTGTCTTTGCTTTTACACCCCACATATCAATGTTCACGTTCATACTTTTTACTCTACAATTTATTTATTTAATATTAAAACAAAAACAAAAAACTCGCACTGATAGATACAGTTGGTTCCTGATGATTCGATGTACGATAGCTATAGCGCATTTTGTTGCAACGTGATTACGAAGGAGAAGGAATTTGTAAGACCCGGCACTCCGCTAGCCAGTAGATCAACAGCAATGGATATCGGTACACAACACATTCTTGAAGTTCCATGACCAAAAAATGGATCGTTAGATGAAATTATATTTTCGATTAATCGATATATGGAAAAAGGCGATGCGTATCCAGGATAATCAAAATGCCCCATAAATCTTGTTGATAAGCATCCTGAGCCAAAGTAACTGATGGCTAAAGCGGTGGCCCCAACCAACTCCAGCTCGGGCCCCAAGTAATATGGTTTAATAACAACCAATGATTCACAAAATATATTACCAGAGCAGTGCTCTGAATAATAAGGAGACCGCGCGCACAGGCGTAGGAGGCGGCGATATTCCACAACTGCACAAACGCTTATTCTTTTACCAATAAATAAAAAAAATGTAGAATTGCAAATTGGTGTATATTATAGATATCTCACAGAGACGAAACTGTATTAATTATGGGAAAGTAGGTATAGAAGTCATTTGGGTGTACACAGGACTTATGACCTGTCTTTTTATGGTTGGCTTAAGTGATCACTTTACACAATTGTAACATTCGCCATTTCCACCCATGATAGAATATACCATGCTTATTCATTTTTTGGAAGTTGTATATATGTTCAAATTGCGTGGAAAGCTTTCATATATGAGTTGTAAGCGCCTTTTCCCTGCGGCCTGTACAAAGCCATTTTCATTCCCCTAAATCCCCACAGAGTCGCTAATGAGAAAATCTACATGATTTTTGACGAAGTTTGAGAGTCGCAATATACTTTAATTGTGTGTAAATGAAATTCATCCGAATACTTGCATTACACTAGGATACGCCAGGAAATATTATTGTACAGGCCGCATATATACAACTTCCAAAAAATGAATAAGCATGGTATATTCTATCATGGGTGGAAATGGCGAATGTTACAATTGTGTAAAGTGATCACTTAAGCCAACCATAAAAAGACAGGTCATAAGTCCTGTGTACACCCAAATGACTTCTATACCTACTTTCCCATAATTAATACAGTTTCGTCTCTGTGAGATATCTATAATATACACTAATTGATTAATAATGTCTCTGTGACATAAATCCAGCACTGTTCTGAAAGATTTGAACAAACTCAAAATATCTAGAATTGCAAATGTTGTACAACAAAAACGAGCAAGCTTTACAGTAGCCGCATATGATGTGTAATATTTGACATCTCGCAATTAAAAATATCAATAGAGCAACAACAGAAATTAACATCAAAATTTTAAAAAGCTGTATATAAATTTATTAATTAGTAAATACAAGTAAAAATAATGTATGTGCATTTATTTATTATTGAATTTTGCCGCACTAGGTAGGTACCGTATACCTATATCTACATACGCATTTTGTTTAGAAATGTGTTTGGTCAATTATATGTTTTTATTTATTTTCATAGTTGGTGGTAGTGTGCCACCATACATATTGTATGAAAATTTTGAATAAATATTTAAAAATAATCACATTAATTACATAAAATTTTATAATGTAAATCATTACCAGCCGCGTAACATATATACAAATATACAAAATCAGGGCTGGCTGTTGGAAGTGTGCGTCGTCGCTGTGATGGCACTTGCTGGACATTGATTTATTTATAAACGATGATTTTTTTAAATTTTTAAAATGAAATTGCGCGCACTTCCCGGCGTCTTATTTTCTGTTACGCATTTCCGTCCTTTTTCACAAAATCACTCCCATAAATTGCAGGAAAGCGAGAGGAAAGATGTTACACATAAAAAAACTAATTTGAAGTGTAGCTATTCATAAATAATTTATCGGAAAATCATTTACAATATTTCGTAGAATAACAACCGCTGAGCCAATCTATCTACATAGTATTTATGCTGGAGCTCTGGCGGTATTCAACTCGATAGAATACAATTTATTTTGGATACTATACTTATATTTTGATTCCTTGAAAGATGATTATTTAAATATTGTTAGTTGAATTAAAGAATTCAGCAGACCGATCAGCTATTGAAAGTTATGGTCAATGAGTGGGTGAAAAACGTGGAACTTTTGAGTTTAATTTTAAAAATACAAGTTTTGAGAAAATCTATAAGTTAATATGATTTTTTTAATACGAAATATTATGTAAAGCGCTTTTGGAAAAATTTTAATTATATAAAAAGCAACAAAACGGTGCACGACACCTTAAATACGACTTAATATAGTTATTTAAAAATACCTAAAAAGGTAGCATAAAATCCTTTTGATAGTTATCAATTTGATCAAATCTATCTGTAATCGATTAAAAGTTTGTTTCTAGTTACAATAGTTCTTATTTCCGATTTCAAAAAATCTTTGTACGAAAATGCATTTAAAAATTACTAAATTAAGTGCACATGAAACTTGACATTAAAGAATCCTCTAGATTCAGACACAAATGTTTTATATTTTCATTTTGTGCTGATCGTGCAGATTTCAAACCCACGCTTATGAAGCATTAATACGGGATTTTTATTTTAAAACTTACCCGGAAGCTGGTGTGAATATTTCTCTCAGAATAATATTGTGTTTGTTATGTTGCAACATTTCGAATCACTGGAGATTTTTCCCGCTACAGGATTGAAAACTTAAATCTGCACTTTTGCAATAATCTGGCGTGAAACATCGTTATTTTTATAACTGTCGATATTTACTTTCAAATCAAATAATTCTCTATATTTTTTTTTATTATTTTCTTACATTCAAAAAGTTATTATTTAATTGATTTTACGCCGTTAATAGCGTTAAACTAAAATTAGTATAACTCTGTATATTTAGCCAAGAAACAAGCCGTTTTATTATTTTTCCAAATTTTCGTCACGTGCTGCTGAAAGAGTAACGGTGAGACTGTAAAGTGCGGCAGTCGCCTTTCGACTATGAATCATGGCGGACGTGTAAAAGCACGTGGTTACCTTAAACTACTAGTTATACACTTATATCATCATCATCTTCATCCTTGACAAGGCTGTAGATATTGTAATATTTTACATATGATATTCATTGATTTATATTATATACATACATTGATTTATATTATATACAAATTTATGTGTCTGTGCATACATTCATATGCACAGACACATAAATTTACATGGTTCTCTCAATTCCTAACATAACTACGAAGTGAGGACAGTGGAATTCGTTGATCAATAAATTACCAGTGTCCCTACGTACCTATGTGCGAACTCCACATTTTCAAATAGATTAAAAGTTGGCATATAGTTAATAGCCTGGCGTATTAGTAGAATTAAATTAAACGTTTAATTTATTAGGATACTGAATAAATTACTTTTGTTTCTATGCGTTTAATGGATTTTATTTTAAAATTTTTATTTTATTTATATTCGAGAGAAGCGTTTCATGTCGAGTGTTAGAGTAATTTTGCAAAAGAAATGTACATAATTGAACACCCAAATAAATTTTAATACAGAATGCAAAGAAGTAATGTTTACAAAACCTAAATTATTATTATTCCCAGCGTTTTTTATTTATTTAAAAATTTTGATAGTTTAATGTATCGAGCAATGAAAACTATTGGAATAGTTTACTTACTGGGAAGAATGGTTAATGATTATTAATAAACACAGTCAATTTATAAATTTGAGTTAACCAATATTAAAAAAAATTACAAACCTTATATCCTACAAAATGTCAAAACTAATTTTTCAATCTGATGCACAGAATTATACATATATTTAATATTCCCCAATACCTGGAAATATATTATTATGTTATACCATCTACTTAACATGTACATGTACTTAAAAAAATGTATGCATTAAATTATCTACTTTTTACTTTTAATATTACCAAGCGTACAAAATCGCTTCGATGGGAAATAATTAAACAATAAATAATTAAATAGGAAATTATAAAACATTAACTAATTTCACATACCAAACCTAGTTTAATTAATTATAATTTATCGAAATAAACTTTCCTTACACCACTTTTTTTATTATTGAAAAAATTCAACATGTTTCAAAGCCAATGGCTTCTTCGTCAGGATAGCAAAATTAAAATTAAAAATCGAAGTATAGAAAAATAATTTATAGAATAATAATAATAAATAATTTTGCTGTGTTTGAAGAAGAAGTAATTAATTACGATAGATTAATTTATGAATTTAATCATTGTTCCATGTATTATCACCGGATATTTTCATGTGTGCAAAATTTCAGCTCGATTGAACATTAGCAAGCGGGTGAAATATCGATTATAAGTTTCCGTTCAGATAAACAGACAAACGGAAAACAGACAAAAGGGTGAACCTGATATAAGCGTGGTAAAAATATCATTAATTATGCTTGCATAAGATTACACGCGCATTATAAATACTGATTATTTACAAATCTGGATATATAATCCATAATGCAAGGACCGTTTTTGCAAATACGCGAAGGTGTTATAAATATTTGTACACTTGGAACGTTTTCCTATCCTTGAAAGTGCGAAGGGGTAAAAATTATAAGTAAATATTTTTGGCATATAATGAGGCACGCACGCCCCTGAAGTGTGTTTGAAGGTAGATAATTTGAATTCAAATCTTACATGGGCGGAACAGACGTGCTGTCTCGGGGGCTGGCGCAGGGGTGAGGAGCGGAAGGGGGGGGGGGCGTAGAGGTGGAGAGTAAAGATTTTGTGCCATTGTGAAAAATTGTATTCTATTTTTTACGGCGTATAGTACTTGCAAGTACACGCCACACGTGACGTAAAAGTAAGTACACGCTACGCATGATGTAAAGTAGGTGCATAAAATACTAGATGTAAAATTTAAGTCGTGGTGTATTTTTTTAATGCCACTTTTCTAGACATTTAACAAATGTGTTTATTTTGTACGAACTTGCCTGCGAATTCAAAGATTTAACCATTAGAGCACCCTGGAAGTATAAAATTAGGAAGAAATTTTGTGATTTTTTTATACGGAGGTGACTAGTTATTTTCATTTTTTATTGGCACTTATTAAGGTAACAAACTATTATTTAATCGTTAAAATTAAAGAACAAAATGGCTGTGTCATACACATTCCCATGAGCTCCCCCGACGTGACTGACGTAACTTTCTCCGGTGCACATTTTTCCGAGCCAGAAAAGAGGACCATGTACGTTTTTAGAAATTTAAGTCATTTCTTAATCCATTTCAGATTCCTAATTTCAGATTTCTCTATTTTACTCATAACTGAACACTATGGTATTTTCTATTGCTTCTCAGCGCTGTAGTGGTTGGGGCCTACGGCGGACTCTAGCCGTAATGCAAGCCAATGATGGAAGCCAATGAGAATCAAGAAACGGACAGCGTTCCCACGATGTCTCCTGTTCGTCGTACCTAGAGCATTTTATAGGCGATCATTGTACACATTATACAGGGTTATTTAGAAAACATTGATAACCTCGCAGGACTATATTCCTGCTTCGATTATGATTCGAAAATGTTCTAGCTATTATCAATAGTTATGGAGATATGCGACATCAAAGTTTCCATTTTTTTTCAATATTTCTGACTTATTTTTGGTAAAACGTTGGACTATCATTATAGTAACTTACATCGAATATGAAAAATTCATTCCCTTTAATACAAGTCAAAAAAAAAAAAAACATGGAAGGCATTCCAATTGGAAAATTTTCAGGGTTTTTATCATTTTATTTAACTTGTATATTCCTGAACCAATCCGCAGCAACTATCAGTGAGTATTATTAAACCACCATGTATTTATTGCCCTGCCTTATATTACCAGCTTTGCTGGACGCATATATCTACATACACCTCAATTACGCGACAGCACACATTGATCACTGAGGAATTCTCACGGTCGGGTGAGAATCTTTTCTCACACAAATTTCGTATACGGGATCATTTACCTACCAATGATACCTCTACCTAACCGAGCCGTCATAGCGTTAAACTTTTCTTCGCTCTTCTCTATCCAATGCCTTGTTCAGAGCGACGAATCGCGAATCATGATTCGGACTTGATTCATCCAACTTATTGGAGATCAACCTTTGGCTCTTCATTCTTGTACAATCCCAGTGATCACATATTTCTCTCCTACAGCAACATACATCGAAGCACGAAAAAATTCTTTAGTCTATTTTTAATATGGTGTATTTGAAGACTATAGGCATTCCCGTCTCACAGCCCACAGCATTCATAGCATACAATATACCAAAACCACAACTTGCAGGCGTCAAGCATGTTTTTATTCATATATCAGGATAAAGATCTATTTATATATTTAGGGAAAAATATCAGTACAAATAAAAATCAAATTACACATAAATATAATAAAATAATAAAGAGACCATCTTACACGTCTCCACAGAATTATCATTGTATGCATTAACATATTATAGTAACAATTACTTAAGTTAAAAAAAATGATGGGTTTAAGATTAGAACAATGAGAGTCCATTAATATAAGGTAAAGGGGGAATCAGGAATGGAGACGAAAGAACAGATCATCTTATTAAGAAGGGGAAGATATAAGAAGAAAAAGAAGACCGAAAGAAATATAGCATATATAAAGAGATCTGGACAAAGGAAAGAAGATGAATTGAAAAAAGAGAAAATAGGTTTATGACTGAGGTAAATATCGAAGAATATTAAATTCACAGATTGATGAATTGAAGAGATCCAAGTCGCTGAATATAGTGTTGAACAAATTAGATGAGCGATATATCTATAAAAGAGTTTTGCCGGGAGTTGGTATTATAATGTGAAAGGTCAGAGTTCAAACCAAACAGACTATCGAAATTTTGTTAATACCTAAATAATTTTTTTCTGGCCGACGATTCAAAACACATTGCAGAATCCATTATCTAGGCTGATGCCGCTAATGAACCCTGATCTTTGACATACAAGATAGAATGACTCAAAGCTTAACACCGAAGATCATTTTTATTACGTGAACTAAAAATAACAGATAGAAAATATTGAAAAATTGTATTTAATAAAATTTCCTTTTTTCCCCCTACGATTTAGTAGGTAAGTGTGATTTACTTAATTATTATTCAATAGATATGTGTCGGGTCACACCTAATCAATTATTTAGTATTTTAGTTTAGTTTTATTGGTAATCTTTGATACAGTCTGGCGAAATGTAGATAAATGAAGGCAGGATACTTACAGTTTTGATGATAGATTTCATTTTTACATGGTTAGAATTAGAAGTATACGGTAATGCAAATATACAGTATACAAGCAAATAGTTAGAATGGCTGTTGATTGGTCGACGTGCGGAAAAGATCTTCCTGGGTGTCGCTGCTCACCACGCTGGGTATTTTTTCACGCCGTTGCTGCGAAATATCTTCGTACATTCATATCCTGCACAATTTGTTGTTGGATCATAGTTGTTTTTATTTGAAATATTGTTACTATTTTAGATGGAGATCTTCTTTCTTTCTTCCTTGCACTATCACAATTCATTGCCTATCCTCATCTTCTTGGGTTCTGGGTATCGCTTTCATCCAGGCCATTTTTCTGTAGTATTTTAGAGTATTGAGTCATCCAAAAGTCCTTTGCTCTACCTCTGGATGACTGTCAATGAAGCTCCATAGACATTTCTCGCATCACCACGTGGTCTGGTGGCCTCCGTCTTATGTGCCTATATCATCTCAAGTGTCGTTCCTCCAGCTTACTGTTTATGTCTATGCTACCATGAATGCGTGAAAATTCAATCCTATATTTTAGTGTAATTCCTGTTGAGATATTGTGAGTAAATTTCGAAAATCATTTCTGCGCTAGAAAATCCATGATCTGATAAAAAAAATCCCATGCAGAAGTTACTCTGATGTCCGTGAAATGGGATTGGCAGAATTTTGCAGGGTTGCAATAATCGCATCATCCGGTAAAAGCTCGCATTCTTAATATGCGGTAAATCTTCGGCAGCTTTGCGCAAGGGTAATTCCCCTTTCGTATTGAAGACGAGTAGTCATCTGATATTATTGTCTGCAGAGCCATCGTGGAGGCCGCATTTTACAGCCGGGCGAGGGCTCGCTCTCCGGGGAGACGAGGATAATGACTTTTCAGAGGCGGCCAAATTTGCATAGGCACGCGCCGAGAATTCCCGCGCTTACTTTACGGTCAAACTTCGGCCGGGAACTGCCGACCTTCTTACGAGGCGTTCTTGCAAAGGTTGCAATATTTTCATTGGGTTAATTACCGAAGCCCCGACTCAGCGATTCTTCGTCGACTCGGATGGCTGTTGTAATTAGCGAAGCGATACCAGCTATAGGTTATGTAAATAGTTAAATAATTATGCCGCGCAAAACATGCCTTAATAGACATCGTAAAGGATTCAAAGCGCTGTAGGTCTAACTTCGTGAATTACCGGAATTAATTACGTACTTAACAGTTATATTGTAAAGGAATTTAAAATTTAAGAAATTACTTTTTTACTATAGTTTAGAGTTTACTTATATTAGAGCTAGTCTTGTCGAATTCTCAATAAAATGAAAAAATTCAATGTCTTATATTTCTTCCAACTTGTACAAGTTTAGTTAGTCCTCGTGTTATGACGTACTATTATCAACAATATTGGCAAGTTATTATAGTTCAACCACTGAGAGCTTTGGTATCTCATTCTATTATCATGTCTTCTTTTTTAAATAGAGCCAAATGGTAATGCAAATGAGAGGAATGTGTATTAAAAAATCTTTTATAGATTAGTCATATAATATCTCTCAGCGGTTCTTAGAGGTTCTTAGTGGAAAATTCTTGGAAAAGATTCTAGCTGAACAGAATTATTTCAGAGACCGATGTTTTCCATGTCACTTAAAAACAGTTTAAAAATTAGATAATCTTATAAATCAGGGACCCCTTGGACAGTAGTTGAGGCGCAGGGGATCGTAAATGCTAAACATGTTCACCAATCTCAACAGTTAAAATATGATTAAATATCTTAGATAAAATATTTTACAAGATGCTAGAATCTACTAGTCTATCGAAATCTCTGGAAAACTCCCAACACTCTGAAATCATCTACAAATCTCTGTGAAGCGACGCGAATATTCTTGTAAACACTATAAATGTACATAATACTCCAGGAGGTTCAAAAAACCAACGTGTTTTATATAAAAAGCAAAGCCAGCGCCACGGTGGATCATGTTTGTTTTGACGTTTAACCAGTGCGACTTAGCCAACGATTAAACCCCAGTGACTGCAGTGTTACTAACACGCAGATTAATTCGAAGCGGCAGATGTTGAGCGAAATACCTACTCATGTGCGATAATTTAATAGAATATTTTAGCAAGCGATAATAAAGCATTTCACAAAAGTGTGATTAATTGAGAAATAGTGTTAAATTAAGGACTAGTGTTTAAATTAAATTTGTGTCTAGTGATTTTGTGAATTAGTTCAAATAATTAATAAATCGACAATTAAATTCCAGTGTTTTCCCGTCCCCCCAGCCACGTCCCGTGACAATATTAAAATTGAGGTAAACCTTACGCACATATATAGATAAATATCTTAACAACAAATGTAATACGAAAAGGTATACCTATCGTAAGATAGTATGATAAGTAGGTATGTATGTATTTATATAGGATAATATAAATGTGCATACATAGGTACATTGATAAATTACTAACTTAGTTATAAATTAAGTATGACAAAGTGGATTGATCTTAAATTTTAATATAAAATTAATAAGGAAATAAAAAACCATAAAATTGATAATTATTTACAATTTAAAGAAATCAAATGAGATGAGTTCTTGGGCAGTGGAGAGGCAATAAGTTGTAACGCCACTGGTATGAATTTTTATCAAAATCATATTTCTACCACGTAAGACGCTATTCATTTAATGCTCCTTATTAAATAAATTTAAAATACTGTAAGAAATCTTTTGACAACAAACAAAAAACAAACAAAAAAATTGGTAATTTGTTATATGCAGGATGTAAAGAAGTATGTATGCTGCAAATATTTTTATATGAAAAAATACAAATAAAGTTTTTATTATACAGGGTGTATTATGTGTAGCTTTATTTTTACTATTTTGAAATATATAATCGTTGAGTAATTTTGTAACTACTAAAATTAAGAGAGTCCCTCTGATGGTCATCATTGAAAAATATAATAATAATGTTCTACCTCTGTACGGTGTGTCTGGTAGCTAGTAGTAAAAAATTCAGAGAAGTCTTCGGCGTTCAATTTTGAATAGAAAACATTCCTTTCACATTGGGTAAAATGACGAAAGTTACGGAGATAAAAGAAATCAAAAATCATTTTTTTGTTATCAATATTTCTGGCTTACGTTTTGTTAAGCGTCAGACTTTTATGAAAGCAATTAATATCGAATATTATAAACTCATTCGCATTTATTAAACAATTATTAAAACCTTGGAGAAATTTGTAAAATGTCGTATTTTTAAGGTATTATTATTTTATTTGACTTGTATCACAGCGAATAATTTTTTAATACTCCATTTAAGTAACTGTAGTGATGGTCTAACTTTTTACAGAAATGAGTCAGATATATTGAAAAAAAAGTGTAACCCTTGATGTCGCTTATCTCTTTAACAGATGAAGATTCACTCAAAGTGAAAAGATTATTTTCTGTGCAAAATTAAATGAAACAGACTTCCCGAATTTTCCCTACTAGCTACGAAATACCCTGTACCTATAACTGTCATTTTAATTAACAAAATAAATGACCTTTAAAAATGTTAAAACGCACGTAATCCACGAAAACTGTGGAGTCTGAGAAGGCTTGATGGATAGAAACATAAAACGTTTTCACTGAATCGTGTCGATTTCCTTATTTCAACAGTCGGTTATTTTAGTAAATTGGGAACATTGCTCCGTAGGGCTCGTACCTACGCGGCGTGAATTAGCATGCTAAACCAGTTGCTGAGCCCTCGGCTGAATATGCAAAGCCCTCCCCCGCAATAAAACACTTGTTCCCGGATCTTTGAATAATACTGCTCCGAGCATATTGCATATTGGCCCTGCAAGACTTATCTCGTTAGGCACAAATTGGAGGGAGAGCGCTCATTTCGCCGCCGCAGTCAGGCCCTGCCTCGAGACGATGATGGAAGTCAATTAAATTAAACCACATCATAGAAAGAATACTTGTTTCTTAAGTGATTTTTGTCAAACGCCAACTGATTCACGAATTTGTGACAAAAGACAAGAATAAGGTGGCACTGCGGATAAAGTATTCGCTTCCAAATGAATTTCTTTTTTTCAAATTGCAGTAAAATGTAGAGGTTAGAATTTAATAAATTAGAATTTTTAACATTAATACAAAACACTACTTATATCTATATTATAATAAGATTTTTAAAAGTGTCAAAACAACTAACACTGATTTATATTTATATTTATATTTATATATATATTTACACTATTTGTAATTGTAGAATATGCAGTCTAGTCGCACGGAGAATAATCATCGTATATTTAAAAAATTGGAAAAAAAATCTTTTACAGACAAAAAAATCACTATAATTAAACTAGTTAACTTTGTTTATACCACTAAAATTTATTTGGTAAAACCAACCGGTTTCGGAAACGAGTTCCTTCATCAGGGTATACCCAATACTATAATACCCTGATGAAGGAACGTCGTTTCCGAAACAGGTTGATTTTACCAAATAAATTTTAGTGGTGTCAACAAAGTTAACTAGTTTAATTATATTTATAATGAATAACCACAAAGTAATAGCAAAATACAACGGTAAAAAAATCACTCTTTTTCTTATGCACACATTGTGATAGTTGTTCACATGCTATGAAAATTATATATTGAAAAATATATATCGTAATGAAAAATTAGACCACCGCCCACCGCAGCATAACTATCTAAATCTTTAACTTTTCTTAGATCAAATTGAGCGCTGATTATTAACGAGTAAGGTTAGAAAATAAAAATTGCACAGTAACGTATTTTTTTCTGATATATTTTTCTGTTAGATTAATTTAATTTGTTCAAAATAACATAAAACTGTTCTTAAATTCACTACTTTGAAATATTTGTACTGGATCACCTTGACTTCTACTAATCATTATTACACGCTTCCAATGGTCTTAGTTGCTTAAATTCATTTTATTTCTAAATGAGCCATCTGTCTATTTTTCTATTTTCAGTCGTACCACATTTACAAATTTTTTTAATTCAACAACGCACTCAATTACCTATTTATTAATACATCCACACTTGACCGGTCATATAACTGATTAAAGATCTTATGACATTTAACTCCGACCACCCAGTATCGCCTGCATGTCTAAAGATTTACTTGATAAGCTTAAAAGCCTCCTACATAAACCCCTTTGTCAAGCACTGGCTTACCAGAATTAGCTTAAGGGGCTGATATAAATTTGTTGTATTCAGACTGACAATTACGAAGATAAAATTATTTATTTGTGCTTTAAGAATTAAAAGTATTTATTTGTTGTATAAAATAATTTATTTTTTACATTGATCTGGATTTTAAAAAAAGCATGAAATATTTTTAGATAAGTACTGTGTTTGCTTTTATTTATTTACAATTATTATTTTATTTCATAACAGGCCTTCAAAATGGAATGCCAAGTAGACAAAAGGAAGCACTTTCGACACCTCCTTCCGTTCGCGTTCAATCAAGGGAATAAAGGGAATCGTCAAACCGTCAAAGCAATACTTACGTAGCTCGTCCATGATTTCAATTTTTTTTAATTTTCGCTAATTTCTACCTGAATGTCATGGAGTGATCCGGATGACTACAGAAATTCGACGAAGACCACTTAATCCATTTTACCCACGAAGATTTCCTTGAAGTGATTCAGTGGAAAAAGTCCAGAACTTGGGTACTTGGTACAACATGTTTTGGGTGAAAACTACAAGAATAAACCACTCGACCGCTTCTGTTGGATTGCTGGCGCGTCATCCAGCTACGCGTGACCACAAGCAGAGGTCTTTACCACATCATTTCTGGTGATGAAAAATGAAGCAAATGCATTTTTTTAAGTTGTGTCCTCTTTTCCTCGTCAATCATAAAAAAACTTGCAAAACTTATGTTAACACCCAATTATTTTCTGAGCCTCGCAGTTAACTTTCTTCATAAATTATTACAATTCAAGATTTAATCGCACCTTCCGGGAAGCGAAGTTGATTTGTTGAAACTTGTACCGCCGATTCTCCCACTCGGGAAACCACCATTGACATGAGAGGTGTCAGAACAATTTGCGTACCCCGACACATTCCCCATGTCTGGAGTCGTGTGGTCACGACCCGGCGCCGCACAAAGGCTTTGGCCCGGCGCGGCGGCGCGAGCGGTTACGGGCGGCGGCGTCGGCGTCGCTTGCAACCATATTGTTTTACTTCCAACCGAAAACAATCAGGCTGCTTTCATAGCTAAGGATGGGTGATTACGGTTCCCTTAAATAACAATGCATGCCAGTCAATAAATAATAAGGCATTTTGTCTAAAAATAAGGTGTGAAAAGTTGTTAGATAGATGTTAGGTTGATGCCGTTTTTAAAAATTATATGTAACATAAATTTTATTGCTAATTGATCTTTTGGCTTTTTTGTTAGCTGAGACTCATCTGGTCAATGTCCACACCTTGCTGAGTTTTCTGAAATGACGACTAATAGTGGACTGATCCAAGTTGAAGTTCTCAACCAATGTACAAAATGGCCCAGTCTTCAAAATCCGAAGATCGACTCTCTTCTAAGCTCGCATTACCAGATTTGAAACGAAAATATCCTTTTAATAATCGTTCCTTCGCCTAAAAGATCGTTGAAATCGCAAAACGACTACGAAGCTTTTCTGCCCTTCTCGAAGTAATACAACACAATGTGGCGTATACGCGTATGTTTCTCTATACACATTTTAATTATCTAAGCCTTTTATCGCCCAGGGCTTAATGCAATTTCATGGAAAGGACTACAGATTTCCCTTCAAATATAGGAAAGAAAAGTTTTCAGATTTGGAACAAATATAAAACTTTCATAAATTTGATAATGTGTGGATTTTCTTATAATGGAATTGGTGAACGTTACATTGTGTAGAGTGATCTCTTAAGCCAGCTCATAAGCCCTGTGCTTTCCTATATAAAACTTAGCTTAAAAACAAACGGGCGAATAAATATGCATCAATATAACAATTGATTTCCAAAAATATTTTTACTATTACATATCTATCTATATGTGAATTTTCATTATGATTTATTTTAATTGTAATATTTTTTTGACAACGAATCTAAAAATTAATCAACATAAAATCTTTTTCTTCTTCTCCCTTGCTTCATTCCAACTCATTGTCATGGTCGAGTGTCTTGAGGTCGGTGAATGGACACCCACCACATTCCCAGAACCGTTTTACGAGCGAAAGCTCTCATATCGATCCTACTCATACATCGCCAGGTTGAGTGTTTTTTACTCTAAAGACCATCTCCGTGTCACGTCGTATAACTCTTCACTCTTGGGGTCCTCGTCCGTAGACTATACGTTCTGTCCTGGACAACGTCACCTGATCCAGGCCTCTGCGTCTGACCGTCCCTTTGCCACCAACCACCCATTAATTTTTCTGGCTGCTCTTCGGGGAAAATACATGGAAGTCGCCTGGTTAATAATGTGCTCTGCGTGTAACGTGGCCATACCATATCAATTTCCTTTCCCTTATCTTGCTATTGATACAAAATAAATATGACAAATATTTTACGTAAAATATTTCTTGAGTTTTAGTTTCTAAGTGTACGTTATTTTTTATTTAAGTTTTTAACACTAGAGCAGGCAACACACAGGCTTGAAAATATTATGACTTAACCGGGAATCGAAGACTGAACCCACGGCTCCGTCTTCGATTGTGAAGCCGGGGCCCTGGCCACTGAATTACGCGAGCTCATAAGTTTATTAAGTATTCAAGAAATTTAATTGTTATCAAATATATAATTCTCTATGTAAGAGTGTCCATCGTTAACGCAACCAAGACGCTACGCTACGGTAGATGGCGCTATTTACAGGCTCACACAAACATACCACTATTTAGCGATAATTTTATTTGTTGTGAAATTTAAATTTTAATTACCATTTTGTGAAAAACTTAAAGGTTTGGATTAACAGAAACGGTAACTTCATTCACAATGTGTTTTCATGTAAAAAGATTGTTTACATATATTTTTTGTTCTAACTAATTAATATACAGTAGTTTCTAATTATAATAATTATTATTAAAACGTCATTTATTATTATTTATTATTTATTTATTAGGTTATTTATTAGCTAGTCTTCTAATAATTTCTGTGTTGTTTGTCCCCTTTCAAAAACACTAATAATATTTCTCATAATAGAAAAAAATTAATGGAAATTTCTAAATCAAAATGAAATATTCTGTGGCAATTACGGACCTGTATTGGACGATCCCTCGTTTCTGTTATCCTTTCGCGATGCTCAAGCAATAATAATTGTTTCCCGTTCGCCCGCAAATACAGACAAAAACCATAAGCCCCCAATAATCTATCGTAATTCAATCGCTCCAATCGGTACAATTTCATTATCGGCTCCGGCACCTACCTGCGCACACTGTTTGCCCACCACTCCGTTTCATTCCATAGAAGGCGGCCGCTGTCTGCCCGTCTCCACACAGAGGACTTGTGGGCGAAGGCGATGAATGACAATATTTGCTCTGGTACCTGTGGATCCGCTCCTCGAGTGTCTGATGAATTACTGATGCAGACAAGCCGAGGAAACAAACAAACTCTCCGAGGGACTTCTGCACCCGACAGGAATGTTTTTCTTTGAAAGAAACTTTTTGCCGAACGGAGACCTGAGATTTTAATTAGTGCGAATTAATTTGATTAAGGGGAAAAGAGTGTAGTACCTACCCGAACTTTTTTATTGGATTAGGATAATGTCAATGGAGCACGGTCGAACAATATTCTACCGTGGAAAAGTTTCGGCATCGAAAAATACGGAAACGGGAATTTTATTTGTAACGGAATGAAAAATAACAATGGAAGATTTTATAAAGAATTTCCTTCGATGGGTAACTTTTGCATTTTTAATAAGTACTTCAGTGATATTAACGGGTCCTAGATAACAATGTTGTAACCGATATTACAGTAAGATTTTAAATTAAAAAATACTATTTACCATCGAAAGATTTGGCAGTTATTTCGTGAAGTAATACTTTAATATAAAATATGATTTATATTTTAACTTTGTACTACAATACAATAGATTGATAAATTTCGTATTTAAGCTAGTTATTAATACCTGATGATGAGAGGGACTGCTCTTCTCGAAACTTTAGTAGTAAATAATAACTCATATTGTGTGTAATACAAAATTAAAACCATTAAAAACACTATTTACATTTGTAGATATCGGAAGCCCCGTGTACCTTAACAAAAAATACATATCATACAACTAACTGCACAAGTGGTTTAGATCATTAGTAAGAAAAAATCTAAATGTCTTTATATCTATGTTAGTAATTGATTATTCATTAAAATTGAAAATGATATACACCAACGCGTATTATTATAAAATTGACATAATTTGTGCAAAAATAACATAATTATTTTTCAAATACTGAGTTTTTAATTAATCATCTGACTTTCATTAGAGTATTGTTGGAAGGGTAGAGAACATTTTTAGGCTAAGGATTTTAGCCTTATTGTTGTTAAGTAGGCTTCAAAAATGGTATGAATAGTGATTCATTGAACTGATAAAACACAAATTCAAATAAGGACTACCGAGAATAATCGTTTCGTACTTAATCTGATACGAAAATGCTTCACTTAAAACACAATTTTGCGATAGCTGCACGACAAAGTTTTTCCGGAAGGTTGAATTCGACAATCAGCAATTGGCAAAAAATTTACGCATCACTGATCGAGAGATAAGTTTCAACTAATAAGGGGTAGGCGAGGAAGAAAGAAAGAGGAGTCGTGACGTAAGTGCCATAGATCCAAAATTTTCGAGTACCAAACTCCTATTATGAATAAACGAACATGTTAATGAATGCGAACACCGAACAGGGCGATTTCTATAAATTATGAATGTTATAATTTAAATAATTACCTGCCTACAATACATCAGCACCGCATTATCCGAGAATTCCAGATTTAAAATTTCTGATAAAAATATGAACTTGTTAATTTTTAATCTAAGCCCTTGTGGGTATATTTCAATGGAAATTTTCTCCACTCGAATGTATAAGTTTCATTTTAAATACTAAAGCATTTTTGGATATAATATTCAAATATAAGGGTTTTTTTGAAGCTGATCTGATTATTTGTTTTTATTGAGTATTGATTATCACAAATTTGAATTATTTAAAAAGTTCGAGAGCTTGCCCATTATTTTTTTCAAACAAGATTTGTAAAATTTTAAAGTAAACATTGAACAATCGCATTGAAATAAGACTTAAGTAAAACGAATTTTAAATTATATTTTTGCTTAACTACGTACTTACAAAAATGAAATGAAAACAACAACTATTTTGTCATAATTAAAAAAAAACGTTTGTTTATTATGGTTGTTAATACACATTCGAATGCTGAGCAGTCTAAAAATAATAGATAATTATTCTTTCACTAATTTGACTTTATAAATATATCCATGGAGATTATTATAATCCTTCCAATATCAAATGGATTGCGAAGTACGCACGGCAAAATTATTTGTTTGAGCGGGGATTAAATGGAATCTGCTATACTAGTCTTTAACGATTAGTTCCGTGCGGGCATTTATAATATATGGTGCCAATGTGGGCGCCGAATATATTCCTCTTGGTAAATCTACTATCGTAATTCCTATGTACAATTATAATTTTTGTTGGACTGTTTTCTTAGTTTCTTAGTTAGTTTATTGCACGTTAAATTTAAGACTTTTCCTGAAATATATTTTTTGCCTAAACGATTTCACTTTGTTCAACAACTGTTCTTAAATTAATGTACGTAACTAGCTACAGTTTGTCTTCACCATTCGTGATTCTATCCACCAAGAAAATTTTTTAGCTTGCGTCTATGGAGCCACATATCAAAAGCCTCTACACAACGGATTAAAATTAGTTAAGGGTTCATCCCCATGCAAGAAAATTATGGAAATATATCTTAAAACCATACTCAGTCATATAGGTTCTCTAACCTTGACCTAAACCTTCAACTATGAAGAAACGCACGTCTTACTATCTCTACTCGAGCTCTCACTTCTTGGGTCCCATTTTTCATTTACCCATGCATCCAAGTACTTTTATCAATGGACTCTTTCTATAAGTTCATTTTAAAGTGATCTTTTTGATACTATCAAAAATTTAGTTTTACGGGTATACGTCTTCGGGCCATACTTGTTGCTTTTTTCATTCACCTTTTTTACCAGTGGTAGAAGGTCATAGATGTCGTCTGCAATATTATTGTATCAACCGTTGAACAATGTTGAGTTCACGGAATTCCACCACTAATTCGTAGTTTTAGCGCACGCGCCCCATCCCGTTTTCACTCTCGTCTCTAAATATTACTCCCAGAATTTAACAATCGAAGACCAATATTGAGATTTCATCTTTCTTACCAGTTATTCAGAAGCATACACGAAACTAGCCTAAGGATTGTGTTGTTAATCTAGATATTCAGTTTTGCTGGTCAGCGAGAGGGTCTTCAGATAACACCATAGTAAAATTTATTGGCGGTGTGCATTATGTTGCTAGACCTGCGTCACATTGCAAGTAATAATTTAATGCAGTTAACTTGGTGGAAGCTATTACGTGCCAGATGATAACTTCTAGATGAGATTTGTAGGCTTTATTAACCAGATTGAAAAGCATACTTTCATATATAGCTGTTTATGATCTTCCAGTAATATCCAAATTATCTACATACGCCATTTTTTAAAATACCTATGTATCCCTTCCAAATAATAGCCGGAAAATGATACCCTGGTAAGTTATAGGAAGTTGAAAGAAATAAATGCTGCTCCACAGTTAAATTTATGTACCTACGCATGGAGGTCTTTTCGACAATTATTTATTCTTTAATACATTTTTTTTTACAATAAAGGCGTCACATTATCTTCGTTAAGCGTTACACTTAGTCACCTTTTTAGTTAAAGAAGTAAACAACTCTTAATTTTTTTCTATTAATTTTACAACGGAATTAGAATATTTTTGAGAAGGACGTAATGAAACAAAGAATCTGAAATTTTCGTCCACAAATCACAATCCGCAAAATAAAATATTATCGTTAAATTGAAAACAATTTAAATATATCCCCTGACAAAAGTCAGGGGATATAAATAATATTCACTACACGTAGACCTCTTTTGATTTAAGAACGACAATTGAGTATGTGTAAGCCGCGCATACGACGCACATTGTTTCGTTGTGTTGGTGTTTACGGGTATAAACACCAACACAACGAAACAATGTGCCTCGTCACAAGTTATTTATTTATTTTAAAATCACTGGACATTAACTTAACTGGAGTACTATTTCGTAATTTTCCCTAATCGTCATTCGAGAATATTTCTCAAACAGGTAAGTACTTTGGTACTTCATTCGCTGGTTGACTATTTTTGCACGGACCTGTAGAACAGTGAATTTAGTTTTTAGCGCAATGCCGCCGCACATTTATATGGATTCGATGTTCTCAAAACTTCTGGTATATTTGCATGTTTTCTACTGTTTTCTAGGTGTTTTCAATTATTCTAAGACGTACAGAATGTTGGAAAATCCTCTATTACTAACAGTTCCTTTTGTTTCCAACTCACGGCTAAATTGTACCATGTTTTTATAAAACCACGACAATAATAATATTATTAATGCCAGCATCATAATTCAGATTCGAAATCGTGATTGAAATTCTATCTTCATTCCGTATCCAAATCAAACACAGCAGCCCTCAAAGGAGCGCCATTCGTGCGTCCCTTCTGGAAACAAAAGGGAAATAACAGAAAACATATTTGATGTGTCAACGTAATAAAATGCGGAGTGTGATATTCTTACGAATTATGAATATAAAAGAGTTCCATATTCAAAATCCACCCGTGTTAACCGCGAGCGGTATTCTGGTCACGGCCAGTCCCGCCCCTGTCTTCTGCTCCCCTAAACCTCGTCTCAAAACTGGGGCAGGAAAACAAAACGCTAAGTAACTTTAAGCCACAATAATAAAAGGTATATTGACTAAGTTTAATACATACTGTAAAAATATGTAACAAAAATCTGCCGTTTTGCGCTGTGCCAAAGCTTTTTTCCTTATTGTTTCGTTTGAAATAAGCAATTTATTAGCTCAATACTAGTGCCATTTCTTGTTAAAATAATATGTGATCATTGTGTTGCAGTTGATTCAGTATATTTAATAAAATTAATCATAAATATAGATTTACATTTCCGTGGACATTATTTTTAAGTAAAATTTTAAGTTAACCTCATTTTATTTGTCCATTGTCAATAGTTTCCTACAATAGATCACAATAAGGTTATTTTTTTAGAGTTATAGCTTAAAAACTAAATAGAATACCTAAAAATCATGGAAACGTCCATGAGATTGATTTTATATGAAGTATAATTTTATGCCAGTAGTAATTAAATATGATTTTCGAAATAAATTTGCACAATTTGCGAGTTGTTCTGTCATAAATCTACTGAAATGGAAAACCAAACTGAATACAAATAAACTGTCAGTTATAAAATAATCTGTTGCTGGAAAAAAATATTGCCAATTCGAAAAACTGCCCTCTAAAAAAACCCTGTATTTAAACTCCAATGGCGTAAAAGGATCATACCAATAAAGCCAATACCATGGCGTTTACCCGATTTTTATGTGTTTTATTCCATTTTAAAATTCCATAACTCTAAAAAAACACCCCTTATATTGTCTTCGCCATCGTAAATTCATAAAGACGAATAGGTTTTTCTTAATTATGGTGAATATAATATTATTTAGGTCATGGCACGAAGCGACCGTGATGATTGGAGAGCAGAATAGGATATAAACGTGTGCGGCGGGCAATACTTTATTAGAACCAAAGTTGCGTTTAACCTGTCAACAGGGGGCGTAGCGACCGATAGATAAACGGGGTCACCCTTACCCCATTATGTTATTGCATGATTTAGAGGGTTAATATGAGATTCGGTGATTTATAAGTATTGCTTACGAAAATGCCGGCGCGGAAAAAAGAGAAATTTCAGCTTCGCCAAGCGTAGTCTATTAACAAAATGAATTTCGGCATATTGACGTCGATACGTTTTGTTTTGGCAGGATTTCTCAATAAAATATTATAAACAATCGTTTGTTATCCGTTATTTATGTAAAACTGATAGTTGCCTGTATTCGGGTATTCAAAAATAAATGTTTTATATGCAAGCTGTATCTATCTATCTTATTTGGCAATATCTATCGATTAAAACAAGAGTTGACTATGTTGACAATCTATTAATGCGGTATTGAAGCCAATGTCGTACAGTCATGATTGCTATTTTGTTTTCTCACAGACTTCCACAAAAATTTGCATATTTTATTAATTTGCATTTTGCGGTCCCAACTTGTTAATGCAACGCAGGAATTTGTTATTATTCACATTTCTAAATTCTACTTTACTTATCTATATTAATTGTTAATTTTATATTAGTTTTCTACTTGGTTTTCATATTATAATCAATAATTTATTGAATGAATTAATTACTTCTCTCAATAAAAACATAACAATTTGGTGTAAACAAATCCACATTGTAGAGACATTGGCGACGAAACATGTTGATTATTAAAATAATAATAGTTTTAAAAAAAGTCGTTTCTTTTTATTAATTAAAATTCATGATAAGTGTTTAAAGTAAGTAATAATAAAGTAAATTAGTAAAAATTAATTTAATTAATTAGATTTGATGTAAATAATAAATAACGATATATAAATACCACAGTTTTATTCCCTTATAAAAAATTACAATTTAAAATATCTATTATATGTATCTGTAATATATTGCGACCTATATTCATCATTAGTTTTATAAATAGCTAGCTGTAACCCGTCAAAAATGACGTTACTTTTACGTACCGGTTCCTAAATAATAAGTATTTATTATTTAGGAACTTATTAGGAATTTATTTAATTCATATTTCTCTTCCGGCAGTTCATTTTACTAGTTCAGT
This sequence comes from Agrypnia vestita, assembly GCA_016648135.1. Lineage (NCBI taxonomy): Eukaryota > Metazoa > Arthropoda > Insecta > Trichoptera > Phryganeidae > Agrypnia > Agrypnia vestita. The sequence continues at coordinate 103,206 of JADDOH010023665.1, read as the reverse complement.
GTACCTTGGCAATTGGGTAGAACATGGAATGGTTCGCGTCTTTGCTAAGTTCTATATGTAGTGTATTTTTGACGGGTAATGCAGGCTCGTCGATAGCAGCATCGCTACCGTTGCCGCCTTTGGGTTTGCTGGCCCGGGGTTCAAGCTCCATATCCAGCCTTTAATTTTAAGTCACGAATTCGAACGAAATTACGGACGTTACACAACGGACTGACAACGAAATTATTATGTTTGATATCAAAAATGTTTAACCTTAATTCAAATGGAAATATTATCCAAAAAAATGAAAAAGATCCTTATAAAGGTGAACACAAATAAGCAGGCACAGAGAAGTCGATTAGAGTGACCACACGTCACGCTACCCCACCGTAACTCGAAGACATTCCAGTGTCTTTTCGCCGGCTCCTGACATTGATTTTACTTTCATTCCCTCCCCCGAGACGCAGGGACGGTCAAGTGATCTCATGAATACCAATGCACTTTAGGAAACTGTCCCATTGCAGCGGCCGAACTTGCCATGGTGATTTACGAAGGTACGCTAAGTATAATATTGTATTAAATCCTTGAGGTTTTATTATTTCTATTCCTTAGAAAGGAAAGTCAGGAACCGTTTGCTGATCAAAATAATTGACATCGTAATAAATATATTTAAATTGCTGAAAAATAACTGAATTTGTAAAAAATAAATCGATAGCAGTGTCTGTTATATCTATTCTTTACAAAGACATGTTTACAATGTTAATATATTTATTTATTAGTTTACTTATTTGTTTGGAAATATTATACAGATATAATAAAATGATATTTATAAATGTATGAGACTGTAAATAGATAGTAATGAACTTATTAACTTATATCGTAACATATTTCACATAAAAATAATTTTGTAGTAATAATACAATAAATTAAAATAAAAGACATAAGTAGTGGGTAACAATAGTTAATAAAACATAATAAATTAACAATATTAAATATAAATATTATATGTGAAATAATATAAATATACAAATATAATAAGGGAATATCAAAAACTATCCATATTTACTTATAAACTGTAGTACCGAAGAACAATACAAAATAAATTTAACTCTTAACAATTTATAGACACACATTACTTAAATTATAGACAAACACATAAAATCCTTCAAATATCGTGTTTAAGGGACTATCTTCTCCCTAACACAAGTCCTTTTAGTTTCTTATCGAAGAGACCTATATCTATACTAATATATAAAATGGTAAAATTTGTGAATTTGGATGTATGAGATAATCTCCGAAACTACACATTTTCAAAAAATTTTTAACCAGTGTTTAGAATGGACGTTTAGGATAAACAAAGGCTATATATTATCCTGTTAAAATGTAAGGACTTTTCGTGGTGATCCATTTTACAACTTAAGTTGACGATAAAACTGTGATTATTAATGTTGTTATTAATGTGATCATTATTAATAATCATACATAATAATATCGAAATTATTATGTACGATTATTAATGTGATCATTATCATTATCATTATCAAGTGTAATAATATCATTATCAATGTGATGATTATCAATAATGAAATATTATTAAAAACATTGCATATCTTTGAAGAAATTCATTAGTAATGTAATGAAAATTCACCAAAAACTGCAAATGTACAATGTGTTGGTTTACGTGACATGTATTTTATGATCGAATCATTTTTATTATCGAAATGAATGAAAGGTTGAATAGTTTTAGAAATAATAGTACGTTCCATTGTTTCATTTTAATTCTGAGTTAGCACAAAACAGTGGAACGTTAACAAAACAAAGCGGTTTGGCCTTTTACGTAGATAAAATGTGAAATGAGATATTTCGTTAATGCACCGACTGCTGTTTTCACTGGACTTATTTTAGGCAGTATTTTCGCAATTCACTTCACAATGAAATTTTTGAAACAGTGTCGAATAAATCTATGCAGGTACATATCGTTATGAATCGACGGCGCTCACGTGGGTTGGCGATCGGGTTTCGACGAAGCTCGAAAACAATTCAGCCCAAGCCCCACTCATTAATCAGGTGTTAATATTTTATGACTTTTGTAATTTTAATATAACATTTACGTTGCTACTCAATCGTGGTTGTGGGAGGCAAATGAAGTATTTAACATTAATTGAAGTTAATTAATTAACTTCAATCACCGTTCATTGATTCATACTAATTATCACTATAATATTTATCATAGGTACATTTTTAATTCGCCGCACTTTTGTCTATGGAAAGGTCATTGCGCCAGGTTCGCACTATTTCGATATATTTCGCACGTAAGTTATACCCGTTATACCCGCTTGACTCAGGTCAAACGCGCAAGGTACCTTCTATGGTACCTTTCTATGGCAGTGTGCCGCTTGTCAAAATAGCTGTTACATTCTGTTATTTCTAGTATTTCTAGACCCAAGTTCTAGTTGTTTCGCGAAGCTGATAGAAAGTGCCAAACCCATGTAGTAATTTCCACTTTAGTGTAAAAGGTGTGAAGTGCTGTAGAATCTTCGATCAGGTTCGATTTTTTCAGCTTCAGCGTGACAATATAAATCTTATATAGTAAAATAAGCACGGTTTCGTGTAGCGAATCTTTTAAGGTTGGCGTGTCAAAAATTCTGAAACTACCTAACTTAACTCTGCTGGTATGCCGTATCTAGGGGTGTTCTTGAGCTGAGAGTGTTGGAGCGGCGGGTAATGTATTTATACTTATGTACGGCCATTTGACTTTTTTTTTCGGGCTGGGGTCGGTTGTTTGAGTCAGTCAGACACGCGTGTCATTAGTTCGCCGTCACTGGCTTAGTGAAATAAATAAACACTTAACTAATCCATACAAAAATATTTCTTCTTCCTCTTCTTCGTTTTGTACACCACTCTGTTTCGAGAACTGTAAATTAGTTCAATTATTAGTGTTGGAATCCATGTTCTCGCCTGAATGATAAAAATATTGGCATTTTTTCTATTTTTTTTCTTTTCTAGAAATATTGCTTGAATATTAAGGCTCCTCTCTATTTTTGAGCTTAAGCAAAACATTAAATTCTTAAAATTATGTTACTATAACATAATCCCCTCGTGGTTGATTACAGATTATTTAAGTTACTTTTAATGCATTGAATTTTTAAGGGGTTATACAACAATAAGAGCCTAAAATTTTAATAGAATTTGGGTAAATGGGTAAAAATGGGTAAATGGGTAAAAAATGGGTTAAAAAAAAGAGGCGAGATTCATATTTTTTGTGTTGAAACTTAAATAACATATTAAAATACGTTTTAATTAAATATTTTTGAAAAAAGAGTCGCGTTTGATCCATTCCCATGGAGCTTCTCCGCCATCACTGAAATGCAACATTCTCCCGTGCAACAGCAAAAAGGTCATGTACTTAAAAAGAAATGAAATATGATTAATGTCGCACAGAATTATTTAAGTCATTTGTTAAAAAAAAAGTTTATAAAAAATAATAAAGTGAATTTATTTTCGGACTGCCTTTATTTTATTTTTATTTATATATAGGCACATGAACTTCTTTTCTGTCTCGGACAAATGTGCACTAGGGTATGTTGCATCTGTAACGGTGAAGAATCCCCCCAGAATGGACACGAAGCAGCCATTTTTTTTTTATTAAAAATGTTCCAATAAAATAATATTTCAATATATTCTTCAATATACATAAAAATAAATAAAGCATTATTCTGGTATTTAATGAGGTGTGTGCAGTCCCACACATTCCATAATATAAGAATACATACATTAAATTATCATTGCGATTCATAGAAATATATAAATAAAAATTATCACATGCACGTACATAAAAGGTACGATATAACAAGAAATAAGGTATATATAGCAAGAATTATTCAAATAAATAGGACATACAAAATAAGAAAGACATGGTGCAAAGCGAAAAAGTAAGTATTACAGAAATAATTATTAACATAAAAAATAAGAATTAGTAAATAAACAGGGTGTATAAAAGAAAAGAGAAAACAAGTATAAGTATTCACGAGAAAAAAAAAATATATAACAATAATAAAATCAAATAATTAATCACCTCTCGTAAAAATTCTATCTTAATTATAGGCGGTGGTTTAAACTCCTTCAGAAGTTCTTATAAAAAGACTAAGCGAACTTTAAGTATTTAAAAAAATATATTTTCATAATTCTTTGATAAGTGTTTGGTTGGTTTAATGGGTTTAATGTTTAATTTAATAATGGTTTACTATCCCTTTCCGTTGGGTTTTTCATTTTATTTTCATTGCATTAATATTATGTGACAATAGACACCTCCGTTGCGCCGTAGCTTTGCAGTACTATTGACTCGGGGTGCCACTCCGGCAGGATTTCCCCTTGACACTTCAGCTGAGGGTAGCCACCTACCCTTCAAGATACACACTCGGCAAGTATCGTTGACAGAAGCTTTCGTAAAGTCTGTAAAATTTGCGCTGCCAAGTTTTACATCTTTAAATTAACCTGACCGTTTTAAATATACTTTTTGAAAAACATTATAATTTTTCCCTTTTTACTTTATTTCACACTTTTTAATAAAAAAATAATCTTAAGATTTTTAAGTCATCAATTTATTAATATTTTTTTAATCTTTGAGTAACGGAAACTTAAACCGATAAGATATCCGTGAATTGGTACTTTTTTGATTATAATTATGTGTAAAAATTGTTATTTTGAGATTTGAACTGAAAATTTAATTTGACGTGGGCATGTAGGTGTAGAACTTAAGACACTTGTCTATTGATCCGGTGGTCGTTGGTTTGAGCCTCATTTCAGACCAAAAAGATAATCCTTTTTTATTGTAAAAGCGAATAGCCTATTGGATTAATTAATATTGGAATAATAAGAATATTGGTGTGAAACCTATTCCATGCGCATATCTCTATTAATTTGTAAATAATTTTATGTGCGATGGTAAATTTTTTTGGTTACTTAAAGAAAACACTCATTAACAACATCATATTTCAACAGACGTCTTCGATCCCCCATATTTTTCCGTTAAAGCCTAAAAAATTCTTTCCACCCACTGCTCCACTCGACTAAGATGACAAAATTTCTGTATTAAGATTAGTTATAAATTACATCCGATGATGATAAGAACTGCTCCTCTCGAAACTAAAGTCATGATAAACTTTAACTCAACGTGTGTGCATTACAAAGTTCAGTGTGTTGTATGATCAGTGGTAAAGGCCAGTGGTATAATCAGTGGTAATGGATCAGTTAAGTAAAAAGCAAAGCACTTTCTGCCAATCAAATACCGTTTTCGTAAAAGTTTATGACTTTTGTTTAACTATTACCATTATCACTGATCAAACAACCGGTCCGAAGATAGTCGTATCATAAATGCCACTACTTGCATGTAGAGAGGTAACAAGGACGATATTCAAGACAAAAGCATTATTTGTCGCAAATATTTTGAATGGTAATAACACACGAGTGTACCTTTCAATGTGTCAGTTTACCCCGCGCCGGGATAGGCCGCATAAAATAAACAGCCCCTTCCCGGCGAGATTTCCGCGCTGCGCCACTGGAGGGAAATATTTCCAATACGGAGTGTGTTTACCCCGGAAGGATGGGTGTTTATAGAAAGTGATTCAGTTTTCCGCGCTTCAAAAATAATATTCCAATTTTTATGACACCGATTTTACCAATTCCGGAAAAATATTTTCTTTAAAGTTTTAGACGTATTTTCGTTTGCTGCAGTAAAAAATCGGGCTTTATCAACTTTAAAGTAAAAAAATCATGTAACGCTTTTAATAATTTTACAGATATAATGCACAGTTATATATTTCAGAATGTTTACTTTTATTTTTTGTCATACGTTTGTATAAAAGTGTCTCTTAATAAGCAAAAATTTAGGAAGAGACTTTTTCATATGTATTTTTTTAAGAAATTAAAAATAACAACTTTGTTTTCTTCTCATCTATAACGTTTTCGACGCTTACAGCGTCATATTCAGTAATAAAATAAACTAAATCTTAAGACTAATGACTACTTATCGGATCTCGTGTGGGAATGGAGTGGTGGGAAGGGGTGGGTTTGCGGGGCGGGGCTAACATGGACAAGAGGGGGAATGTAATATATGGTGTTTGAATGTTGAGTGTATTACTATTGTTAAAATTGATTTCTACATTTTTTAAAAGTCTAGTTTTCTTCCTTTTCTGCATTTCATAGACAACTTAGAGGTACTCCATATATACTCCATATAATAAACTTCCACAAATTTTTTCACGATAATTTCGAATTTGTCACGAAACATTAGTCTTTTTCAATGAATTATAAATACAATATATTCTTCACGCTTTTGGTGAAATGTCAACAGTTGAGGAGATAAGCGACATCAAAGTTTTCATTTTTTAAATATTTCTAAGCTATATTCTGTAAAACGTTGGGGTATCATGAAAGTAACTTATAAAGTATATCAAGAATTCATTTGTTTTGATACAAGTCAAATAAAAATTTCTATTAAACAAAAAATCTGAATCTAAAGATAATTGTAAAGCAATAGCGTTTGCAAATACTTGCAAACAGTTTTTAACGTTAAAAGATTTATAAGTTTGTTACGATTTTACTGAAAGGTTTAAAATAAAATTATTTATTTTATCATAGATCAATAATGTAGATAATATTTTCAAATTCTCTGTTATTATTTCAAACAGTGCCAAAAACATATTTAAAAATAACTCCATATTTTTACAAAAGATTTATTTTGAGGATATGAATGAGGAATTATTTATCTGGTATCCCTCTTACCACTAGTTGCAATAACTGTCAACATGCTCCGTATTAAACCTCACAAGCAAACACACAAATGTACACCAACGCACCCAAACAAACAACACCTTCATGTGGATACAGCATTAGCTACACCACGTGGCCAATACTCACCACTTCGCCTTCGGGTGAAAGAATTTTTCTGCAGACCACTTGTATTCGATTCGTAAGGCATATGAATCTTATTCTGGTGAATTTAGATTTAAATTAATTATTATTTCAATAGCATTCCATTATACATATATATATATATATATATATACTTTCAGTGCTATATTATCGATGCTTAATAAGGAGTAAGGTATTTTTTTGTGTTGAGTGTTTGGGTATTATAGTCTAGCAATTTTATAGCAAAATTGACAAGCAAAATAGTAGAATATGGGCGGTATAATCGATTTTTTGGTCTACTCGAGAGTCTTTCTTCACTCATCTCGGTTTTGTGTCAGCGCTCTCCAGTTCAGAAGCTCCAAGGAAGATATGTCTTTGAGGACGTTGTCGCTCCATCTTAATTTTGGTTTTCTTAAGATCCTTCGCCCTATCGGTATTGAGTTCAGCAGGGATTTTGGTGCTTGATGCTCGGTCATTCTCTCCACATGACCCAGCTACCAGTCTTCGTAGTTATATAAATTTGGTGATATTTAGCTCCTTGAACAGAGTACAGAGCTCATTGCTGTAACCTTTGCCAGTCCATTTTCTAAAACTGATCCAGATACTCCAGAAGAAGATACGCCTCAAAATTTTCCTTTCGAAAACGTCCAGTGCTCGCTCATTCCTCTTAGTTAGTACCCACGTCTTAGCTGCGTATGTGTGCATTGATCTAATAAGCGCTTTGTACACTTTGTGTTTCTGGACAGCAGTCTGGATTTTATCTGCTTTTGTAGGCGGAATACACCTTGACATATGAGTCTATTATATAAGAACAAAGCGCAAATCATAAGCAAGAAAAAATATTGTGTAATACCAAAAAACAAAACCTATTAAAAAAAAATCCTGCGACGATATGCTGATTTCTTTGAATTATTAATATTACAAACTATTATAATTAGGGTGGTATTGTGTCGCCCGCCCTTGGCGCAGCCCTGGCGCACGTCCCTGACGCGCTGACACGCCCGGCCCTGGAGGCGAGGGCCGAGGGCAGCATACTGATTTCAATAAATTACAATATTGTTCCGGTATGCAACAAATGCACTTGGCGTGCGTTATTGGGACGCCCCGAGCGCCGCGACGCGAGCAAGTGGCGCCGGCTGCTGCGTATTGTTCCGAACACGAATCGCGCCGCGGTAGGTACCCCAGTCGGGCGGAATTGTATCACGCGTTGCAAACATATTTTAGATCGTAAAAAAATTACGCTAATACCTTTTCACTATTACCTCCGAAGCGTGAAATCTTCGATTGGCTACGTTAAATGATTCTTTTCATTTATCTGAGTATACTTTTATGTTATATATTTTTGAAACTCTTTTGAGCTAACATTAAATCAAAATTAGTTTACGTGACAGATCATTTAAATGATTATACAAATTGTAATAATTTTGTTATATTTCTGTCCGCCTGTCTGTCTGTCTGTCCCCGTAACTACGTGTAACGTCCGTAACTTTTTTTCATTTATTTTTACGTAAAAATTTTACTGAATTTTTTTCTTTCCTTTTTATATAAGTAAATGATTACTTATTCCTTCAGAACCGACATGTAAAAGTACTGTCATTATTGACGGGTTATAGCTAGTATCAATTATAAAGTGATAATTAATTGCTTTTGTTGACTTTTTTTCACTATACATGTATTTTATTTTCAGATGGAAAATCAAGCTTCAAAAAGAACATTTTATTGCAATCGACAATATGATCATTCATGCAACAGATAAAACAACTTTTTTAGACGATGCCTTTTGTAATATAATCATGTAACATTATATGATATTATTAAGATGACATTATGTTATACCATCATGCACTGAATATATATAATTGTCAGGCCTGTGTTTTGTGCTAAACTAAATAAAATAAAATTATACATATTGAACATAAAATATCAATAAATATTAAAGGTTAATAATACGGTCATTTAGGTATTATAATAAGGTAATAATAGAACGAATATTCTCTATTTTCTCGTTTCGCTGGAATCATATCACAGCGTCTTTAGTGTGTTCTCCTGGCGCAGGAGTCAAGGACACACTGATGATTTCTTACTCGGCCGTAGATTGTATGGAAGTATGTGTGCAACCCTTAGTAAAATAGCCGTTCTATTTCAGTACCTAAATACTAAATAAATATCGCACATCCTGCACAGAAAAGTGAAAAAATATTATTTTTATGATTTACGTTTCACTTCGGCATCGTGATGAATTAAAGATGGAATTAAAGTTAGTTCACTCTTTCTCTCCAAACCGTCTTTAGTTTTTCATTTCAACGCTTTCGCTTGTTCGTCATTCCCCGCAGTAAACAGTAGAATTTGAGATTCCTTCGTATTAACACGTCTCAATTCCTTCGTAGTAATGATAAAAAATTAAGCTCCTATGACAAACAACAGTCCCGTTCAGTGGATATGACACTGGCTTCACACATGGAGGTTATGATTAATCTTTTTTTATTTTTTTATTTATTTTTTATTATTTACTTATTTATTCTTTTACTCTTTATTACTAATTATTTATTTATTTACTCAAGCCTGGATGTTTTATGACGTGTTTCGTTTCAGTAATTGGGCCTCTTGGCCTGTTGAAGCGTAAATAAAATAACAAAAAAATATTATTTTTTATATTCTCTCTCCTAAATGCTAAAATGCTTGTTTGACCCATTGACACACATACAAATTATTAGAAAATATATAAAGTAAGATGACCATGACAAAAATTATGAACTTTATTATTATTGGATGTGGTTTAACACGACATTTGAAATAGTTCTTGATGATGACACTGAATTGTATAAAAAAAAAGACTCAATATTGTACAAAATAATTCTTTATAAAGAAATAGTTTATCTTTAATGCAATTAAATATCTTCTAAATTAGTTTATAATACAAAGGGATATATATTACTTAAATAGGTGTGATATTTTAAAATAACAATTCTCGGATTAACTATTGAAAATTGCAATTTTTAATCGATTTTAAGTATGGGTACCTAATATGGTAATGCAGAAAAACAAACCACGCGTGTAGGTGAAAATTATATTTACCCATTATGAAGTGCAAATATTTGCAGGCTCACGCTTCCGTAGCAAATTTTCGCTCCACTAATATTTATTCACGACTAAGCTGAACACTCAAATAACACGACATATTAGACTTGGCAGAATATGATGATGTTCTATAAATATGCGTAGGTTATCTCAATGAGACATTATATTAAAAAAATAATAAAATATTTATACATTAAAGAAAATACGTCATTATTGTGAAGCTGCAATTTCAGAACAATTTTCTATTGACAAATTATTAAAAAATTTATTAATCAATTAGAAAAGACGCACAGAAAAATCAAATAAACGAAAACATATTTTAGAAATTGGATAATGCGCCATTCCCAGAGTGCAGATCCGTTTTATTTAATATGAGAATATTTTTTCGTTAATTTAATTTTTCTGTATGTTTTTTCTAATTGATTAATTACTTTGTTAAAAAATATTTTTTCCCAATATATTAATATTTTAAATAAGGTTAATCCAAAGCTTAAATTATAATCATTTCATCTAGCAAAGACTCGTCGATAATGATTGAAGAAAAACTGTATTTTCAAAGTAACACAAAATATAATAGTTGTTAGTTTACCATTTTATTACCAAGTTCATTTTTCCTTGAACAGTTGTATATATTAAATAAAACTTCACTTACAAAGCCTTCTAATCTTAATATATATCCAATGAAAAAAGCCTGTTGCATCCCAAAACATTCACATATAAAAGGCAATTTCTGTAATAACACTTTAGAAAATAAACGACAGTTAATTTTTTCTTCATTGCTAATTAAACAGTTCGTTTGCTAACTTGCTGTGTTAGTGTTTTCTGAACTAAGATCTGCTGTTTTTTTATAAATATGTATTTCTGTAACGCTTTCGCTTTACTAACAGAGTGACCTACGTACTAAGTACACGCACATATCTTATGATAGGTAGGTACATATAACGGATTGAAAGACAAGCCACATTTAAAGATTTTCCATTAAATAAGAAAACTTACTGCAGTGAAATATTTAATCAACTTTAAAAAATCTTATGCATAGATAGATAATTATAATTAACAGCCGTACACCCGTGAAGAATAACGGGAAATAATAATAATTAATAACGTGCCCTTGCGTGACCGCGCAACATTAGCCGTGCACTGATTGCGTGTTACACTCTAATTATTATTATCTTAAGTTGTCATTCCAGCAAGTTACGGACAGACAACGAAATTATTATATTGAAATGAGTTATTAGATTAGATATTAACTTAGCTGTCTACCAACTGATTCATATAGAACTCCTTATCGTTTGTAATAAAAAAAGAAAATAGTCAAGAAGCGAAATTTCCAAAGAAAACAAGATGATCTTTAACTATCGTAATAATATAAAAAAATTATATCGGTTGAGACTTTAAAATAAAATGTACATTTTTTGCATACTTATGTATATACATATGATAATAATACTTATGTTAGTTAAAATAATATGTATAATATTAGTACATATTGTATATTATTTGTTTGTATTTATTTAACATTTTTGAAATGTGAATTATAAACATTTGTAGCCTTACATAAGTGTATTATATGATGATTATTTTCTAAATAGATGGGTTTTGAAAAAAAGGGTTTGTCTTTAAAGCCCGTTGGATTCAGCGGAAACAACTGAAGAAACTGGTTCTTTATCTGCCAGTATGTAAAATAAACATTAAAAACAAAAGCAATTTATTATGTGTGACACCTCAATAAGCATTGAAATGGTTTTGTTTCCCAAGCGGATATATTGTCATCTCCAACTTCGCAGGAGACAAGTGCGGCTTGGGTTATATGAAGTAACAGATGTTAGCACTAATATTAGATGTGGGGTAACAAAAAAGGGGACACATTTATGTGAAAATGATGGGATGAGCCGAAAAAAGCTCTTAACTTTGACTTACAGCCTGTCTGAAAATTTATAAAGTGTTACGTAAAAGAAATATTTTTCACCATGCAGTCAGTGTGTGGTTAATATATAATACAGCGTAACAATGGTTACACATTTAAGCCACATTCATAAGTATTGTCAATCTCATATTATATAACTCCCACTTCATCATCGTTAATTTAATACGTTTTTAGTTGTTGGTGTAGAAGATAGATGATTTTAGAATTTTAAAATGGGGTTATCGCATAGTTGTTGTCTCTGAAATCTTCCTTTTCAGTGAATTTATGAGTCGTTATCAAGTTTTTTCGTTAATAAATTTAGTTATTAGATGATTTATATTAATATCAAGTTATCGATAGCATGATTATTTATATGATACATACACATAACGAATATTATTTATTTTAAATAATAGCAGTACCTTCAAAAATAAAAATGAATGTTCAGTTTAAACATTTTTAATTGAGATTTCATTTTTCTTACATTGAAAATTTAAGGGGTTTCACGACCCTAGTACTATACACCGAATTATTATGAGGTTGTTATTTTTGTACAAGCAGTCAACTTAATAAGGTACATTTTTTTGGAAAAATACATAAAATTGCATACATAAGTAATAAGTGCCTTTTCTTTTGGTCCTTCTGGAATTAAGGGAACGAAGATGTTGATGATGATTTTTGTTTCTTTTTCTTTTTCTTATTCTTTTTCTTTTTCTTTTTCTTTTTCCGTTTTTTTTTCTTTTTTTTTTTCTTTGACTTTTTCATTTTCTTTTACTTTTTTTTTTCTTTTCCTTTTTCTTCTTTTTTTTTCTTTTTCTTGTTTTTTCCTTTTTCTTTTTCTTTTCCTTTTTATATTTATTTTTATATTTCTCCTTCAAAACAGCAATGCTCTGTAAAACATTCATTAGAAAATTATGTTATTAATATTATTAATATTTAAAGCATCAACTTTGTGGTTAGACATAATAACAGAATGTTAGTAAACTTAGTAAAAACCACTACCAGATTTACGGTCTACCGGTTTTGAGACGTATCCGTATCTTCGTCAGGACCAACACTACACTACTACATTCACAACACTATACTCCCCAACCATAGTATTGTCAAACTATCACCACTATTGTTCACATGCGTGTTAATCTTGTCAGAGACTAGTATGCACAACATTACTACCATATTCAGAGACGTGCTTGTCTCTGAATATGGTAGTAAATCTGGTAGTGGTTTTTACTAAGTTTACTAACATTCTGTTAGAAAATTATGATTTTTTTCTTTTCAACGGAATGCGCATTAATATGTTTTTTATTAATTATTATCAACAATCATTTTCCTAATATAACATATTTTTTCGCTATTATAAGCGAACAAGAAATTTAAAAAATATATCCTCACATATTCCACATGTCCCATATATTCAATTATCTTCAAATGGATTTATTTGCGTACCGTGAAATTTCTACGAATCAATTTTTCGACAATATGAATTGCAGCCCCTTCACTTCAACATTACTTCAATAAAATAATAAGGTTTTTTTATTCACCAAGTAAGTAACTCAGAAATTTATCGACATTCAGAGCAATAAGGAAAACTTTTAAAGCTATCTCCTACTGCGGCCATCTGAAGCCAGCCTGATTTAATTTAGTTAAGACAAGAGCAACAACATGCCCCGAGTGGCTAACAATTTATACGTGTGCCATTATACTTCTAGAGTAACAGAAGAATTCTAAGTGCAAGTTGTTCACTTGCTCAAAAACAATGAAGATTTATGTCGAATGTGGGAGAGCTTGTGAATTTATATAAAAACCAGTTCACATTTACGGTTTACAGTATTATATTAATCTTATTATTTGTTGTCTGTGGTTATCCATTACTATTTCTTTGTTATTATTTTTAAATAAGGCGCAAATAGACTATACAAATATAGGTACTTGTTTTCCGTACCTGGATTCAAACGTAGTAATAATTAAGGGTATTTAAAAATTTCCGTCGATTTTCATATGATCTAAATAATAATGATGTATGAAAAATTTAATCCAGGTATGGGAAACTGACATTTGAGAGTGGTATATTTATATATTATCATATTTTCTTCAGGGTCCTAAAGGGTTACTATGCAAAAAATTATAACAGATGGTGTTTAATATAATATAATACACATATTTAAATCGCGGGGAAGGATTGGGATATCCGGGGAAAATGAGAAACTATGTAAAAATGGTTCATTTAATATATTAATTCTATTTGAATATTTTTAAACATTAATTTAAAAAAATATCAGAAAACATCTATTTTTGATACAATTCACGTTACGAAATGAACTGCTCAACTCCGTTGCTTGACGCCATATATAGATAAATTCATCCGAATGGTTTATTCTAGAGGCAACGTGAAGTCTGTAGAGTGTTCAAGGCTTTTCCAATGTAGTGTTTTAGGGCATCATGGAATGTCGTATGTTCAAGATAAACAATGCGATCACACCTGACTGACTCTGCATTGCCTGCTTAATATTGCGTTTACTGCTTTGTTATCAGCATTCAGTGGTACACAGTCTCGCTACAATAAAAACTACACAATGTTTTGAATCAAGACTTTGATGCAGGAGTTACTCTAAGATCCATTCAAAGTTTGAATACTTTAAATATGGGTAAAAATCTAGTGAAAAAGTAAAATATGAATATTTCATAATAAATTGTATGCGAAAGATGAAATTCGTCTCCTCAAATCTTTGTACATGTATTACTATATTATGATCGATACTGCTCTCGACCATATAACATGTGTAATACGATATGAATGCATTACATTGTGGACTCCCGGGAAGAAATGTATTCAACTTAAACTTGTCTAAACCTCCCGTTCTTTCAAATCAACTATGGGAATAAATATTTTTCAGAGTGGCGCATGGAAAACTTTTTAATACGGAAATGTTTAATAAAGCAACATTATATATGATAAATAAAATTCATACACGTACAATTTACAACATTTCTTTATGCAGAGTTTTTGAACATTGCCATTGCCATAAAAAAAAAGTCTTTTAAGTTTTATAAATAATTATAGCCGCACCTAACTATCATTATATACACATATTGTAAGATAATTTTATCAAATATATATTTTCTTCAATTCAATTCAAAACGAAACTCTATCACGTATCACTTTTCTACAATCCAATATGAGCGTTTTAGCATGGTGTTATTGAAATCAATAGGAAAAATTATTAAGTGAACCATGGTTAGCGCCAAACACTATATATATAATGATATTTTCTTAGTGATTTGGTCGACATAATCAATTAAAACACAATTGAGTTTCTCTGTAAGGAAAGATTTATTTTATTAATCTCAGAAGATTTACATAAAGAAAAGTATCTAGTAACAAAACATTACCTGTAAGGAAAGAAACGACATTTAATGTTATTCATTGTAATATCGATTCCTTAATCACAATCACGATAGTAATTACTTTTAATTATTGAAATTAATCTAATCAATTTACTGTACCATAACTCATAGATTATTTTAACTATGGTTTTTATTATCCATAGATAATAAAGGCCACAAACAGCCTACGATACATACAGCCATAATGACGAGTGAAGCTCGGCATTGTTTTGAATTAAAGAAAATTAATTTTTCTTTACATATATAAGATTAAAACTCAAATGCTTTGTGTGTCCTTTTACTGATTTTATTTTAATTTGACTTTAAACATTACAATTGACTACGAGGTCCTTATATAGGAAGCAAAACACACCATACTCAGGCTTGAGATAACCAAATAGATGCATAGTTACTCCACGCGCCGCACACAGAACCCCTGTCATGGGAAGCAGCACCTTGGGCCGCCAGAAGCAGATGAAGCAGCCTACATTGCTTTTTCTCTTGTTTGGTTTTTGAAATTTCAAAACTTAGCATTTAGCAGCATTTTTGGGCATGTTGAGCGAATGAATGAGGAAAGAATGGTAAGAAAGATATATGATGCAAGTGTTGACGGCGCCAGAAAAAGAGGGCGACCACGGAAGACGTGGCATGACCAGATTAACCAGATACTGGAAGATGGTCCTGTTAGAAGTCTGAACAACCGTCAAGCTTGCATGCGAAGATGTATGAATGTAGACGAAGCGAAATTTGTATGTCAGGACAGAAGAGTATGGCGCTCTATCCTCTCTGCCTACCCCCTCGGGGAAACGGCGTGATGGTAAGTAAGTAAGTAAGTAAGCATTTAGCAGTATTTGTTGTTAAATAGGGACGTTGCACTGAATCATTCCTTTTTCTATCTCAATATATATGTAGATACCTTATTTTTGCCCTTTGCATAGACTTCACGAAAAATTCTAGGTTTGCGTTTAAACTTTTATGTTCACCAAGCAGAACAAGGCTATTGTTTTTTTTCCAAGTCGTTCAGGTTTTTCAGTCACGAATCCTGTTGTTTCTTCAAATCTTAGTAAGTACATTTTTAAAGGCAATCCGAGCCCTTATTTTAGCATCGCTCTTCGTAAAAAGGAAGATTTTACATGAAATTTGTCATCTAATATATGTCAGGACCAACAAAATGTATATTTTTTAGCTTAACTTTTTTATTGTGACCAAATGTTCCCTCTGAGGTAAATTTGAAACAAAAAAAATGAGTAAAAATATTGTACAATTACCTTGTAAACATAAAATACGAGTGAAAATGAAATTTTTAACTCCTTTTATAGACCAGTATATTTTTACATGCATGTCCTGAGAATTAGAGATTACTAGATTTGTCCACATAGGGATATTTATTAATTGATAAATTATAGAAGTCTCACGAAGACGAAGCTATTTATATAAGTCTTTTTATAAGCTAACAATTCTTTTTAAGGCCTACAACCTGTTAAATAAATATAAAATAAATATAAAACTGGCTAAAGTGATCACTTTACACAATGCAACGTTCACCAATTCCATCGGAAGAATATCCACACATACTCAAATTTAAACCCTGGGCTTAAAATAAATAAAACAAAAGGAGTTAAAAAATTGAAATATTGATTTTCAGGCGTATTCTAGTGTAAACGTTAAATAATTAGGAAGTATATTATGTATACATTAAAAAGAATATTGCTTAATATTCTACTTTAAAAGCTTACTAATTAGTTCTGCATTTTCTTACACGACATTATAATTTTTGAGTTAATAACTAAATAAATGACAATTCAGTCAACTCTTCAAATACTCTTCAAAAAAAGTTCCAAAAACGTTCTAACAACTGAAAAACAAAAAATAAATACGAAAAATGTGAAATTTCTAGCATATATTTTGGCCTGTGTATTAAATAAAAATGGTACATGTTTTGAATGAACGTCAGCAAAGTTGAAAAACCTTCATTTCTCAAAGTTACGCCATTGCACATGACGTATGAAACTGAAAATGTACCGCGTAAAATTCCCCGCAAGGTGGGGTAACCCTGTGTCACTGGGCGCGAGACGAAAGTTTTATATAAAAGTTTATCTGTCGGGAGGATCTTATTATACCACCCGTGGAATGTTTATCAGAAATGCGTGTTGGAGTTCCTCGCAGGGGGAGGTTTTTCTTATTCCGCTTCCCTGATCAAACTTTATTCTTCGCTCTCTGTCGCCCTCTTGCGAGTGAAAAGACATTTGTTTCGATGTAACGCCTATTTTTAGCGTTCTGTAACTGCTGGCACTTTGCGTTTATTTGCAAATCTTGTCCTTATATTGAAGAATGCTTACATGTGCGACGGTTCATAAATTAAAGATTTTTTTTACCGAGATTCGTGCCGTTTTTGCTCGGGCAGAGAGGATAGAATGCCACACTCTTCTGTCCTGAGAAACCACGCTTATCTCGTCCACTTTCAAACGTCTTTTCATGCACGCTCAATCTCACTGAATCTTTTAATAATGCCGTCCTTTAAATCAGGGTTTTCTGATCGTATCAGGTTTTATGCGGATTTTTTTAAAAATTATTTTTACGCTTCAACAGGCCAGGAGGCCCAATTAGAGAAGTGAAATACATCACAAAATACCCAAGCTTGAGTAAATCACATCGATTAAAATTGTGACCTCACCGGGAATCGAACCCGGAACCCTCGGTGTGGGAAGCTTTTTCCTTGTTCTATAGCCTTCAACAATCACTTCATGTACTTTCTTCACCATCCTCTCTTTCCCATTACTTATTTTATCACATGTTTCTAATTTGTTCCTTCTTCTTCTATCGTATTTTTTTTTCACACTTTCGCCTAAGATATAAATTTCTATTAATATTTAAAAAAACAAGATTCATATTTTTCTCTTTACAGGATTCTGAAATAGTTAAAAATCAAAATTCAGAATTTTTGCACAAACGGTTATGAAAACATGTACGGATATTCTTGTATTTTGACAGTTAGCTGTTGGAATTTTAAAACATTATATACAAAATAATTTTAATATTGAATAAAAAATAAAAAATAAAAAATTAATTAATGATAAACATTTAATGAAGGTTTCGTACATTTTATAGTTTAAATAGTATTTAAATTATATATTTTATTATTACTAACTTTTTTTTTAAACCTAAGGTGTGAATACAACTTTCTAGAATTATTTTAAAATTTATATTCAGAAAAAATAATTCATCATTGGTCTCGTGGAAGATTTAATCAAATTTAATTGAATGAATAAAAATGTGATAAAATAAAATAAATTATTTTATTCATATTTATTGAAAATTATGAGAATTTAAACTAATTTTTATACATAATACTTATTTATATATATTATATACATTTTTCTGATGAATTTTAAGGAACATCGAATCAATTTCCGTACTTGAGAGAGAGCAAAAATCAAGTTTGGCAATTTGTTTCATTTTGATAGCGAGTAAAAGTCCAACATAGAAAATCGGCCGTTTGTTGCTACATAAAACATTCAGTAGACAGGATCTCAAGACGTATCATTTTCAATTATCACTCTGCAGTAAGTTATGTTCCCCGGGCGTGTTGGGTCCGGTCTGGGAGGGGAAAAGTAAAACAAAGTATTTGGGCACCTTGAGAAAAATGTATATTTTACAAAATTAACAATTTACCCTGATTCTTTTACGTTACCTTCATACTTTTTGTAACACTTACGATTTTTGTAACAATCAAAAATGTATTGATTAATTTAAGTAAATATCTGCTTGTTTCAAAGATATAATTGGATTATACGACTTAAGACTATGTTGCCGGGATAGATTATAAATAATTAATAATGATATAATGTACCTTCAATGCATTAAACATTATTTTTTATTGCAAATTATCACATTTACAAACATATTACTATATTGGTTTAACCACATTTCTTCTCTACTTATAATCATCATGAACACCAAGAGCAATTAGTAAGCATTAAATTTACGTAAATATACATTTTGGAAATAAAATCTTTTTTCATCTGACATATCTGACAAAATATTGTGATAAATTAAAATCTAAATTATATGATATGAGTGCTATAGGAATACAACGAGATATATCTTTTATTTCATTTTTTTCAAAATATACGTTAAAGTCGTGTTTCAATGGACTAACTGCATGCCCCTTATCAACACACACAAAAACCAATAACCCTTGATTATTTTTTATTTAATTTTCACTTATTATAATTTATTTAAAAAACGCACTCTAACAACTTCAAAATTAGGGAAGGTCTTCTTTTAAAATTTTCTGTTCAGTGGTACTATTTTCTTTTCACCGAATTAGGTTACTCCACTCAGAAGGACTACGGCGTTTCGCCCCGCCTTCCCTTTGGTCCTGTTAAGGCATTTTCACACTCCTTCCTCTGTTAATTCACACGCTTGTATCGGAGTGTGGGGTGTTAGGGGTGATCGGGGGTGACAGATCCCTGGGGTAGCCCGTGATGTAACATAACGCCGTTTTCATTTTGCGATCTGGCACTTATGAACCGTTATATGTACATGTTTACGGCATTAAATGCAAGAATCATAATAAGTTAATCATTTTAAAGACATTCATATAACTTACAAAAAAAAAAAACAAAAAAAAAAAAAAAAACGATTCAAAATAAATTGGTCACCTAAAGAAAAATGTTTACTAAGTATTTCACTATCGTGAATACAAATATTAGCGCATACTAAAACCTTTTTGAACATTATTTCTTAATTAAGGTCTAGATAAAGAAGTATCAAAAATTATGCACTATTTTGATAAAAAAAAATTCTTCCAGCACTGGCACGTATTATATAGAAAATATACTTTTATTATTTCCTCAGGGTCAACAAATAACCACGATTTTGAAACAAGATATTGTGTCTCGGGATGATTAACGACGATAGCCAAGATATTCATCAGATCAAAATTTCAGAAAATTTTAATTGAAATTCGATAAAAGATTTGGGACATAAAATTTTACTGTAGAATGGTTTTGAGGCTTTCTTCTAGTCATGATGAAAAAATGCATCAAAATTTTTCACAATGTAATTAATTCGTGAGGCCTTGTACAATATTTATAATTTTGATACTAGAATTCACAGACCGCCATGAAGACAATGTAATGGTTTTGGTATATTCTCTGTTACCACGCATAGTGCCAATCCGTTTGTGCCTAGTGTCAATCTTAGTAAATAAGTCAAGCATTATTTAAAGAAGATATTTTCACTTAAGGGACTCGGTTTGGAATAAAATTAAAAAAAACAACGTCTATTATACAAAATACCTTATTTTATTTATGCAAGAATAAATACTTTACATGTGGGTATAAATGTATTAGCAAGGAGTACATTCCTTCACTGTGGCTCAACCCCCTTCTCCAAAGAACGGGATTAGTTCGTCTCTGTACATATTTTATATTTTATGAATAGATATTGTTAATTTATAATAAAAATAGTGTAGCACTATGATATTTTTTTGAATTAGAGAAAACTTTTATTAGTAAAAGAAACACACGCATGGAATTACCCGATAAAGTTCCTCTGAATCGTTCAATAAAGTCTTAAGTGTATCTAAGCACCATTTTATAGTATTTTTCTCGAGACTTCGGACTGGCCCGTAAGGGTCCCGCAAAAAGAGCAATATAGAACCTTCCTCCCCGCAGCAATTCACAGCCGCCCACCCCCTGGCCTAACGTTGTCTGAAGGGTGTTGAATTCAATAAATCGAACAAAGGAAATGAGGTTTGACAGCAAAGGGAGTTTCCCATATGGAGTGGGTCGATATAAGAAAATCCCTAGACTAATACTTTTTACATAATTGGCCCCAAATTTAAACATATAAATAAAATAAATATTTCATATATCGCCACGGTCCTCATGTTTATAATTAACTAATATAATATTTGTATAAGAAAATAAAAATTTCATATACTTTACACTAGCGATTCATAACCCGCATTACTCTGGATCCTGATCTTTACCTTAACATCATAATTTTAAATATAATGTTGAGGCAAGAGGATACCTTTATTTTGCGTAGGCAGGAGTGACGATACATGCAGAATTTGGTGCAGAGATATGACAGACAGATAGGATATGTAATCATCAGGGTCCTAGACTACAACTGAGCAAAATTAAAACAATTACATTCAATATACGTGTAATTTTTTTTATTATTTTTACAATTTATATATATCATTAAACATTTAAAATATGAAAACTAATTTTTTTTCTGTCTCAATTAGAGTCGGAAGACTCGTGTATAGAGGAGTACAGTGAGACTGTTTCATGATTATATTATGTGTCTAGTAGGTATTTGTATATATGTTTATTGGTTTCAATTATATTTTTTCTGATCGTTTGGGAGAGATTATTAAAGAATTTAATACCGAGAAAACTAGAATGATTTTGGGTAGTGGTAGAATTAAATTTTGGTATATTAATATATCGAAAATCTCTTCTTGTTTTTAATAAGTTTTAAATTAAAAAAATTGGATTATTGAATTTTTTTTTTATCATATCTATAATTTTTGGTACTTTGAATTATATATGAATTCTTTGAATTATATAATTGGGTACTTGGGTAGACTTTTTGTACAATTATTTTAATTGTTATGCATTTATTATTTAGCTTAAATCAATAAATTTTTTCATCTTTTAAAAATTTAAAGAAACAAAATAATAATATTACAATATCGAATTTGTTCAGTTACTTTTTTCTGATTTTTTAAATCTCGTTCTTATTATATGTGTAAAATTATTTTACATGAGAACTTTAATTTTTTTTTTAGAAAAACTCTTCAATAATTATGTTATCTATTTTTTGTTTTTATGATTATATTTTTTTACATTAAAAATATTTTCTTTTAATATCCCTGCATTTAATATTATGAATAATAATATATAAGCTATAAAAAACTTTTTATTATACTTTATTTTATTTAAAATATTTGCACTTACTATTAAAATGATTCTCCTCATCTATTTAGTATTTCATGTTAATTATTTTTAAAGTTGTGGTGATCTGTTCGTGCTGCCATTTCTAAACGCACCCGGCCACGCGGTACCTGCTGCAACAATGTGCACAACAGCGACCCACGTGAACGCAGCCAGCGAGCACTGAGCGGTCAGCATGAGTCGTCGCGTCCCCTTCCACCGACGCCAACACCCGAACAGCTTATTGCATTACCTTCGATCTCGTCGCGTACTTTTCCTAGTTAATAGTAAAGTAACAATTGTAAATTTGTACAATAAACTCGGCGCTAATCGTCTCGACTCTAAATTTTCTCCACTGCCTGCTTACCTTCACACAAAACTCTCAGGGAAATACACCAACACGAGATTATGACTGAAAAGTCGTACTCTATTTTTTTTCTGAAATGCATTTAACATAGAAATCACACTTATCCTGAAAGTGGTGATAATAATATGATAAAAATTACTGGTATACAAAGAAATCCGATTATTATCATATGGGATTTGCTATTTTTGATAAATATAACCATTGCAGAGAGGATAAAATTATTACTCCAATTTAAAAATATAGAGGTTTCACTACCAGCTGCGAAAATCTTGTAGTTCACGAGAAAAGACTACATTATGTCTCTAGCACAGTTCATTCAAATAAACGAAGGACTCCCAGATTTTAACATATAGTTATAGAACATTCAAAATTTCTTCTTCAAAAACAACAAAATAATTTTGTGGTGATATTATTAATATAATTAATAAAATAAACTTAGTTTTCACCACCTTTGTATTGAAAATATCAACATGTTTCAGGACCCCTTCGACGGGATACAATTGTTTACTAACAAAATTAAACTCAAAAATCGAAGTACCTATAGACAATCAAAATATTAAAAAAGTTATATATGAAAAATGAATAATAATAAAGTACCTACTTAACTTACTTCGATTTTTTAATTAAATTTTTGACAATGTGTGGATGTTCTTACGATGGAGTGATCACTTAAGCCAGCTCATATAGGTTGTAAAGCCTGGGCTATCGTATAAAAAGACTTCCAAACTCGTTTCCTATATTAATAGCATCGTCTCTGTGAGACTTGTATAATTTATTCTTACTAGGATAAAAACTAATTAGTTTCCCATTATCACCTTTTAATGAGAGCTGGTCGAAATGTCCTTCGTCAAGTAACAATTGTGTACTAAACCTATTGATACTACGCCTACATATTGAGGCTACTTATTCGCTGCACCTCCTTTTAAGGTTTATGCTTTAAGTCAGGGGATCAATCTACATATTTTCTAAAAATAATTGTCAAGCATGTATATAAAAAAATTAAAGGTATGCTGCGGTTAATGTTTATTTCGTTAAATGATCATTTTGTACGAATTTGCTCAGAAAATATAAGTTTTTAAAAATGAGAATATTTGCTGAAATTTATAATTGGCGGATTATTTTTAACTTTTTGTTCTTATCTAAATTGGGTGCTTGTTCTTATCCACAATCGATTTTAATTTGTAACACGGTCTTGAAAATGGATGAATGAAACTATGTTTGGTTAATAATAAAAAATATGTAGAGTTTCGCGACCTATTGATCATGATAATGATTAGTAGGTCCCATGATCAGCATGTTTCATTAGATTATTCTAATTTATTTGTATTACCTAATTTGTTTAATTGTATTACTTAATACATACCTAATTTATTTATATTATTATATGTAGTATGTATCAAGCAATCAAATGTATATTCTTGTCTAATAAACACCGATTTATCGACAAAGAAATGGAAAAGATATGTTATAATAGCCGAATGCTGTATTATAATAAATATAAAAAATATCAAACCTCCAAGAAGCTTATCAGCATTATGACTGAAATAGGGTGATTTTTTACAAGGATGTGATTAAATTTTTTATTGGCACATATTGAGGTACATATTACATTTATTTTATTTTCTTTTTTCTGTTTCGGACAAACGTGAACGTTCACAAAAATATCACATCTCAGTAACGGCGGAGGAGCTCCACAGGAATGGACAGGACGCGACAGATTTGTTTTAAATTTTAAAAAAATCAATAAAATGATATTATTATTAAAAATTTTAATATTTAAAGCATTAGCTTTGTGGTTAGACATTATAACAGTTTAATATGTATCCTAGAAATAGTAAAATTGTAAATCGCCTCTTTCTAAAAAAATCCCCCAATTTCTTCCTTAATTACACGCTCCTATGGTGCTGTAAGCTCTTGAATAAATTTGTTATTATATCACAAAAAAATGTTTGTTTATTATTAATCCAATAACTTTTATTTAATTAAGCATTTCCGCCGGACCGCTATTGGAGATGAAAGACGATTAAGTAAATATTTTTATTAGTTTCTCTTAATAAAATATTTTGTGTTGCGGGATGAGTTGAAGATTGTGATTGTTGTGGAAAGACGTGGGATGAATTCAGCGGAGGCAAGTTGTGCGGAAACTGCGGGGGTGGGATCTAATATATATCTCTCTTTCTACATAATGTTCATGTTTCTCCGAGACTTATTTAAAGGTCAAAAAACTTTTCATTTTTGAATTGATTAAGTTTATATTACAAACGTAACTTTTTTTCAGTTTTGTTACCTGATTAATCTATTTTCTTGGCCGCCGATCTGCGTAATCGTGTACTTGTACATTTAATAGATAAATTATCTCGATGGTAAAATGCTATCTGTCGAATTTGATTAAAAATTATTTTTTATTATTTCGAAAATTAATGCAAGCTTAGCATTAATTATTTTTTTATAAGTTATCAACAGGTCGGATGACCCTTACAGATAAACATATGAGCTATAATTAATTGTACAATTTAAGATATTTAAATACATGTTACCAACTAGCTAACCAATGTATTATAACTAATTATGTTGTAAAGTGAGTTTCAATATAGCCAATTAACTTTAAATAAATAATTCAATAAAATAATTCATTTTCGCACTGTTCGCTACAGAACTCCTAGGATTGTCGCGTGTCACGTGATTTAACTTCATAGGTCTCCAAACTCGGTTGGTTTTTCTCAATTGAATAAGTAAATAAATAAAGTATTTTTATCACCATTGCAAACATATATATATAGTAACTTTTGTTTTAATTATTTTACAGTGTTTCTAAATTCATAACTATAAAACTTGTATATCTTTTAATGTGTTTGTATTATAGATATACATTAAGAAATTCTCTACGTAACTATGTCCGTCACTAACGCTGCCAGATGGAGTAATGATGAATTAAAAATAGGATATTCGAAGCAATAAAAATAATGGTGAAATAAAAAATAAATGCTTAATTTTAAATATTTAACAACGTCTGTCACTGACGCTACCAGAAATCGCAAATAATGATGCAATATAAAAATAAAATTATAATTCATAATTTTATATATTTAACATTGTCTATCACTAACGCTACCAAGACGCAACGCTACGCTAGATGGCACTTAACTCGCGGCTAAAATATAATATAGGTATTAATAAAAATAAAGATTTAGCAGTATGAGCGAAAATGGAAGGGATCACCGTATCCTGCTTACTATACGCAGGTCATGCAATAAGACGACTCTAATACTGCTTTACAGTGCACACAATATATACAAAAATATACATATATAAATAAATAAGAGAAATACAAAAAAGTGCATGGTGGCTATAATGTCCAATATGGGCATGGAGAGTGAACTTCTGATGAATGTAGGCAAATCGAAAGTGATGGTGTAATAATAGGTAGGTAATGAATTGTTATATTGTTCTTGCGTGAACGAGTTTGTGTATTTGGAAGTATTTTTAGTAGAGATGGCAAGACCTAGAACAATTTCGAAAGAAGATTGACTGCGAGAAACAAAGTAAATGGTGCTATGAATGCAATTATAGCCAATAAAAATCTGTCAAAAGAAGCAACACTAGCGGTATAAAATGGAATTCTGGTGCCAACTTTGATGCATGAAAGTGATATCTGAAATTGGCAAATAATAAAGAAAGTAAATTGAATGCGGTAGAAATGCAGTTGCTTAGATGTATGTGTAAAAAATCTTTATACGAATATGTGTACGGAGAATGAACGAATTAGAAGCGAATTTATTTCTGAATGTAGCGTAACAGATAGAATAAGGAAAGGACCGTTTAGATGGTTTGACCATGTGGAACGGATGAGCGAAGAAAGCATGGTATAGAAAATTTATGAGGCAAGAGTTGAAGGCAACAGAAACAGAGGGCATCCGAGGAAGACCTAAAAAGACCAGATTAATCAAATATTGGCAAATGGCTCTGTTAGAAACTTCAACAACCAAAAGGCGTGCATGAGAAGATGTATTAACCCTTTTAGTGCCATAAATATTTTGTCAAAATATGCTAAAAATGCCAGTAAAAAGTGCATTTTCATAAATAATTTATATAAACACCAAAACCACTAACCATTTCTGTTACAAAACACTAATTTTCATAATTTTTTCAACATTCTCTTCAGAAGATTTCAAACTATGAATAAAAACACAGAAATTGAATACTACATATTTATTGACAAGAAAATTACAGAGTATATATATATATATATCACTCCCGCTATCGCAGTTTTCGAATTGTTCTGCCATTTCAACATCCATATCGGAACTTTCCCTCGTGTTCGACATTTTCGAAATCGACATCGAAATCAAATTTAGGATTATAGAAATAAATAATAATAACAGTGTTTTTAGAAAAAAAGTGTGATTGAAAAAAGTTAGAACGCACTGATGCACGCCAAAAGTGAACTGTCGAAACGAGCGCTACGGCGATGCTGGCATTTTTCGCACACCTACCTATGAGCGTAGAAAAAAGTGTGATTGAAGTAAGTTAGAACGCAATTTAATGAATAAAAATATGAACGCGGGAACACGACCGTCACTGACGCGCGCCAAAAGTGAGCTGTCGAAACGAGCGCTATCGCGACGCTGGCATTTTTCGCACACCGACCTACGACCCATGGCGCTCGTCGGCACTATAAGGGTTAAGGCTAGGTAGTTTATGTTTTAAATGTTTTATTTTGAAAATTACTACAAAATTGCTTATTTACCTAGTATTTAGTACTACTTATTTTTTAAATAGAAATTTTCCAGGGGAGGACTTCACTTTTCTTGGTACAAAATCCCAAAACCATTCAGACACCCCACGCTTCTACCTGTTTTGCAGTCCAGATCATAGACTCATTCACAATAAAATGCGTGACATATTACAATGTCTGAAAAACTCGAATACGTCTATAAAAATTAGATCAATCATCCGCCCCAAGTGACTCTTCCATGTCAACGCAATAGAATTTTCTTAGAAGTCTTCTTTAGAAAAATGTAATTACTGAATGCCGATCTGAAAAAATGTTTTACTTTAAGACAAGACAAGCTTTTAAAGGCATGTTCAACATTCGATACATGAAATTAATACTTGCGCTCGAGCAAACGCTCCTTTGTAGATGTTTTATGACGCAATAAAGTCTAATTTCCAGTGGTCCCATAACCGAGACGGTATCTACCATCGCACGTTGGAGGTGAAAATCGATTAAACAATAAAAGCGAGCAGTTACCTCCTTTGTACGCATTTTTTAGAAGGTAGAACAGTTTGGTAAAGATTCTGAAATCTATACTTATAAAAACGAAATGTGCATTATTTGATCGAGATGATAAAATTACGAGGGGGGCGGTGGACGAAGATGGCCGAGCTGATCTTGGAGCGAAACAAATCATCGAGTTGTGTTCGCATGGGCGGAAAGAAAGTTTGAAAATTATTATATCACGGTGATGAGGGGAGATTTAGCTAGCAGATCCTGTAAAAGTTTTTTT
Source organism: Agrypnia vestita (assembly GCA_016648135.1). NCBI lineage: Eukaryota > Metazoa > Arthropoda > Insecta > Trichoptera > Phryganeidae > Agrypnia > Agrypnia vestita. The sequence continues at coordinate 75,120 of JADDOH010023665.1, read as the reverse complement.
AGGGCACGTAGAGATAAAATGTTTCGCTCTTTTTAGGTTTTGATTCCAAAAGAAAATAAATGAATTTCCATTTTTCTATGCGATATCGAATTTCAAAGCGAGTTATCAAGCCGCTCTTCAATAATATAAGCTGCCTTACATGCCTGAAAATACCAATCGATATTCAGGCGAAGCGTTAAAATACTCAGATTCTAGTAGTAGTCCCATTTGTTATGTAAGCTGACAGGGAATAATCTAAAATCATCTCTTCATATCATGGTGACCCCCGTGAAAATCACACATTTGCACACGCACACCCATCGGTGATGTAAATATACAAAGTTCTACTCATCTGAAAGAAAAACTCATTCAGAAGCATGTTTTTACTGAATCTCGGAAAAGTTCTCGAGAAATTCTTCAAATGAAGCGAAGTGTTAAAAATATTTTAATGCAAAATAATACCATACTGTTTTGTTTCCGTCAAAGTAATCCAGGTAATCCCTACCTGGTGCATTATGAGTCGTTGAGCCGAAAACGGGCCATGGGAATACCAGCAGGAAAAAAATCGCGAATAGGTAATCTATGAGTAGGAACGTGTGTCAAGAAACAGAAATAGCGGGCGGAAACAGGAATTTTAATGGTAGGTAAAATTTTTTTTATTATGTTTTGTCTCTATGGAATTAAACATAATACACTCGTTTATGTTGTGTCGTTTATGTTGTGTAAAAGCCGCAACAACCGTAGAACGTGTATGAGAAGATGTATGAATGTGGCCGAAGCAAAAGAAGTGTGCCAGGATAGAAGAGTGTGGCGTTCAATCCTCTTTGCCTACCCTTGCAGGGAAACGGCGTGATGGTTAGTTAGTTAGTTTATGTTGTGTTAATCTAATTCAAGAAAGCTAGCATAAAATTAATTAGTTAAGTTAGTTAGTTAATAGTTGAAGAAAGACAAATATGAAGATAGGCTATAGAAAAAATATGTGAAGTAATATTTTAAACATAAATTTAAACACTAATTGAAATTATTTATGCCAAAACAAACATAAAATATATGTGGAGTATAAAAGCAAAGGGAGCTATATCCAAAAAATTAAAAAAATATTTTGAATGCAGTCACCGCGGATTACTAATTTAAAATGTACTGAATTCTAGATTTACGTATCTATCCCTTCCAAAATCATGTTTACTATAAATTTATAGAAATACAGCTTCTAAAATCTCGAATTCAGTAAATTACAAATTAGTATCCTCGATGAATACATTCAAATATGTTTTGATTTTTCTTTTTGATTCCTTAGGAGTCTACGATTCTCTGACTCCACAGGCAGATAGACCGCCTAATCTACATCTATAACTCTATAACTTTGTTACTTTTACAAACTATATATTAGGTCCTTACATATGAAATTGGCGTTTAGTATGGGAGGAACATAAAGCCGATTTTTTTTTATTATAATATATTTATTTAATCAAAGTATGTACCATTGCTATCTATGCACTCTTGCCATCTCATAGGTAGTTCATCGATCCCTTTACTAAAAAAACCATCCGGACGGGAATCAATAAAATCTTTGAAGGCGGTTTGGACTGCTCCATCGGAGTTGAATTTTTTCCTTTGCAAGAAGTTATCCAAATTTCGAAAAAAATGGTAATCTGTTGGGGCAAGGTCCGGAGAGTACGGTGGATGTCTTAGACATTCCAATTGAAGCTCCTCTAATTTGGTAGCCGTCTGTTGTGCAGTGTGTGGTCTAGCGTTATCATGAAGCAGCAGTGGCCTAGAGCGATTAACCAGCCTCGGTTGTTTAGCAGCTAGCTTTTCCATCATGGTTTGCAGTTGCTGACAATAGACATCTGCCGTAATCGTCTGGCCAGATTTAAGAAAGCTGTAGTGAACGACACCAGCACTAGTCCACCAAACGCTCACAAGTAACTTTTTTGGAGTCAATTTTCGCTTGGGGCATGGTTTGGCTGGTTCGGCAGGGTTCAGCCATTGCGATGAGCGCTTCCGATTATCGTACAGGATCCACTTTTCATCACAGGTAATGATTCGATTTAAAATCCCTTCATTATTGTGCCGGTTGAGTAATGCAACGCAGCAGTCAACGCGCGTTTGTTGATTTGCTTCACTCAATTCGTGAGGTACCCACCTTTCAAGCTTTTTCACCTTACCAATTTGCTTCAAGTGGATTAAAACAGTTTTATCACTAACACCGCAGCCTGCAGCTAACTCGGATGTGGTTTGCGATGGATCCGCTTCCACAATAGCCTTCAATTCTTCATTATCAACTTTGGTCTCCGGCCGTCCACGGGGCTTGTTCTGCAGGTCGAAATTTCCAGAACGAAAACGTTGGAACCAAAAACGCACTGTGTTTTCTTTTGCGGCACCGTCGCCATACACATCATTAATCCTTCGAGCCGTTTCTGCAGCATTGGTGCCACGGTGAAACTCGTACTCGTAAATAACGCGATATTTCAAGTTTTTCATTTTGTAAACTGAGTGACGCAAAGAAAAAAACAATTGAGGAAAAAACAAATGAATTATAATTTTCAAAACACAAATACATAAGTAAATAGCTGTATAAATTTGGATTTGGAATTCCTAACCAAAGAGAAGATATTTGAGATCAAATTTGCCAGTACGGCAAAACGCCAATTTCATATGTAAGGACCTAATATTATAATAAACTTTTATATATTACATGAATACGAAAGTGTAAAAAAGTCTAAGTAAAAAACCCTGAATTTTTTTTGGATATTGCTGCCTTTGCTTTTATACCCCACATATAATCAAATTTTTATTTTATTTAAATACGAAACTTTTCTTGGTTATGAGGCTTCGTAACATAATAACTTATCAATAAAGTTTAATCAGGAATGAAAAACAAAATAATAACATTTCTAAATCTCTGATTCTCAAAAACATCGAAAAGATCTTTTCAAATTCAATTTAGAATTTCACTGAATTTCTATTTACGTAAAGTTTTATCTAAAAAATTGTTGGATCTCATCAAAAATTTATTCCTCGCTGATATGAATAATTTACCTACCAACATTTTAGATATAAATATTATTGTAATATTTGAATACCTACGTCACGTTTCTGTTCGGTCAATGCGGTCGTCACCTTCGTTTACGGTCGAGGTAGGGTTGGTTTTCGGTAATTTTTCAGTAGTACCACGGCTGTACCGGTTTAATGGAGAAGTTGGATTTAAAATTGACGGCTGAAGAACGGAGGGAAGATAGAAATGGAGGGAGGGGATCTAAATGCTTGAATGACGGTCACACGGAGCGCTTTATTATTATATATATATTATTATATAGCAAAGCAATTAAAAGTTTGCGATGGACAAGTTATATTTCAAACAATTTACTTATAGTAATTAGTAATTAGAATGAACATATTAATTACGATATATCAATTGTGATTAATTTTAAAAGCGATTAAAATATCGAAATATTATTTTACACACTTATTTTGAATTTTTATGCCTCCTAGCTATAACCCGTAAAAATTACGTAATTTTCTCATATATATTTTGGCCACCAGTTAAGGGTGTGATAACAGCGTTATTTAGAGTAGCGTAGAGAAACGTTGACAACGTTAGTGATGGACATCATTAAATAAAGAATTACGCTTTTTTTGCTTCGTATACCTCATTATTATATTACACCACATTATAATTTGAGTCATCTGGTAGTGTTAGTGACGGGCATTGATGCATAGAGAATTATATATTTTGATTAATGATTAGTACCAATGACATATGCCATGTACTAATGGTTGCACTTATTAGTTTTAATTTTCATTAAGCGGAAATATTAAAAAAAATCTAATCCTCTTAATACCTAATACACAGATGTAATAAATAACCTTATTGCTAAATAAACAAATATTTAAAAAAAATCGATTGTATAATATTTATTATAGTATTATGTGTATAAGATTTTTTAATAAAAATAAGGTTGTGTTATAATAAAAATATATAAATTAATATTCACTGTAGGTACACACTGAAATCTTGAGCCAATATTATATTAGGTCCTTACATATGAAATTGACGTTTAGTATGGGAGGAACATAAAGCCGATTTTTTTTTATTATAATATATTTATTTAATCAAAGTATGTACCATTGCTATCTATGCACTTTTGCCATCTCATAGGTAGTTCATCGATCCCTTTACTAAAAAAACCATTCGGACGGGAATCAATAAAATCTTTGAAGGCGGTTTGGACTGCCCCATGGGAGTTGAATTTTTTCCTTTGCAAGAAGTTATCCAAATTTCGAAAAAAATGGTAATCTGTTGGGGCAAGGTCCGGAGAGTACGGTGGATGTCTTGGACATTCCAATTGAACCTCCTCTAATTTGGTAGCCGTCTGTTGTGCAGTGTGTGGTCTAGCGTTATCATGAAGCAGCAGTGGCCTAGAGCGATTAACCAGCCTCGGTTGTTTAGCAGCTAGCTTTTCCATCATGGTTTGCAGTTGCTGACAATAGACATCTGCCGTAATCGTCTGGCCAGATTTAAGAAAGCTGTAGTGAACGACACCAGCACTAGTCCACCAAACGCTCACAAGTAACTTTTTTGGAGTCAATTTTCGCTTGGGGCATGGTTTGGCTGGTTCGGCAGGGTTCAGCCATTGCGATGAGCGCTTCCGATTATCGTACAGGATCCACTTTTCATCACAGGTAATGATTCGATTTAAAATCCCTTCATTATTGTGCCGGTTGAGTAATGCAACGCAGCAGTCAACGCGCGTTTGTTGATTTGCTTCACTCAATTCGTGAGGTACCCACCATTCAAGCTTTTTCACCTTACCAATTTGCTTCAAGTGGATTAAAACAGTTTTATCACTAACATCGCAGCCTGCAGCTAACTCGGATGTGGTTTGCGATGGATCCGCTTCCACAATAGCCTTCAATTCTTCATTATCAACTTTGGTCTCCGGCCGTCCACGGGGCTTGTTCTGCAGGTCGAAATTTCCAGAACGAAAACGTTGGAACCAAAAACGCACTGTGTTTTCTTTTGCGGCACCGTCGCCATACACATCATTAATCCTTCGAGCCGTTTCTGCAGCACTGGTGCCACGGTGGAACTCGTACTCGTAATAACGCGATATTTCAAGTTTTTCATTTTGTAAACTGAGTGACGCAAAGAAAAAAACAATTGAGGAAAAAACAAATGAATTATAATTTTCAAAACACAAATACATGAGTAAATAGTTGTATAAATTTGGATTTGGAATTCCTAACCAAAGAGAAGATATTTGAGATCAAATTTGCCAGTACGGCAAAACGTCAATTTCATATGTAAGGACCTAATATTATATACTCAGAAACGCATAATTTTAAAACATATCTACATATCTAAATGTGGAGACCTGTAATTGGCCATCTATATTGTATCAATGTTTTCTATGCTTTTTTTGTGCTGTTGGTCTTCCATAAACATTAAATAAATAAATAAAAAATAAATATTTTAAAAATATTGGCATTCACTGAGTTCTTTTTAATTTTGTAAATATATGCTGTTTGTGTAATAAAATCAATTTGCAAGAAATACGTGACTATCGCCTCTCTTATTTTTCTGCTCAGTTCAAACGCTCGACTGTCGGAAAATGGATGTATATAATACATCGCATGTGGTACACGAACCGCTTGCTCCACAACACTTCATTACTTAATAATGAAATCTTATAAGGCAATCTCCCTCTAAAATATTTGTAGATATTTTCCAAGGCACCGGCAATTCCTGTCACGTAAATTTTCTCAAAAACTTGTAAGCGGGCGTCTGACAAACCAAATAGCGGCGTTAGAAATTATTGAACAATTTACTACCACAACTGGTTGGTATTCTGAAAGTCGAGTAGGGTGGGAGTGAGAAGGCATTGTTTCGAAACTCTGCCGGAAAGCGTGACATCTATACATCAATAATTGTGGGGTATAAAAGCAAAGGCAACAATTTCCAAAAAAAAAAATAATGTTTTGAATGCAGTCACCGAGGATTACTTGTTTAAAATATACTGATTTGTAGATTTTATGTATCTCTCTTCCAAAATCATGTTTCCTATAAATATATAGACTATGTTTCCTATAAAATCTCAAACTCAGTACCTACATCATAAATTAGTAATCCTCGATGACTGCACTAATTTTTTTGGATATTGCTGCCTTTTCTTTTATGCCCCACAAATTATTACATTTTTTCTACGGAATAAATACGGAACAATTCTAATTTGTACATTTATGTGTATTAAGTAAATGCGTAGAATGGATACCGAATGATCATTGTTTTTTTTTCAACTGAGACAGATTTAAAATATTCGTAGACATTTCCCAGAGCACTAACAAACGCATTTGGGGTGTCGCATGTGGACTATCCCATACTTTCGGTTATCTAAGATTCAGCTGGATAGATTACAATATATTCTTAATGCGGCAACACGCAAGTCAAGTACGCACCGGTATGTAAGTTCCGTTCCATAATATGGCACCGCTTTGTCTTCAAGAGCTCTGCATTCCAGACAACTCGAACGATGGGCGCTAAATCTCAGGCCAGCTTCTACTTCAGTCGCAGGAAAAGTTGGAGAACCGATCAGTCACTGCCAGAAGGTTAAGTTCAGTGAAAGGGCATTTTCTGTGGCAGGCCTCTATACCTTTCGTCATGAAATTCATCAGAAACTTTATTTTAAAAAAATTGAAATTTTTTTTTTACATATGTAAGTAAGTTCGGGTAATTATTGGATTTTTAAAATACTATTATGGACCAGTTGTGTAAAGCGTTTTGAAGTGAAAGCGAAAATCCAGTGTAATTTTTACTAGGCACATTAAAAATGTAGCAAACCGTGAGCCCAACTTATTCTGAAGCCTAAAAGAAAAAATCGAATATAAATGAACTACTCACTAAACTAGAATAGAATGCACACCTACTGTTTTAAGAACACGATGCACGTCATCACAATAATCAAACAATGCCTACGCTGGTTAGCTTACTCTACAAGGTGCACAAATAAATAAATAAAGTATATAACTTTCTGGGGCACCAGAAATAACATAAATCTAAATAGACTCTAAAGGCACTAGTTAAAAATATTAACGTATTACCTAGTGTTAAAAATTTACGTATTAACTGATTGATGTGCCTCATAGCTAGTAGCAAAAACTTCGGGGAGTACTCCTCATTAAATTTTGATAATGCCTGGCAATTGGCTTCTGTTTCGTATTTTTTTATTATATTATTATATATTATTGCGTAAAATGTAATATTTTTATTTTCCTGTCTGCAGTGTACTATTTGCATTCTGCTTCGAAGTGGAGGCTATATAACATTGTATATTATTGCTCTTCAGTTAATCCTGTCTTCTGTACCTACGACTTATTCCCAGGTTTACTGTTAGATTATAAAAGGTTTGATTTCCGGGAGTCTTGAAAGACTTTATTTGATACCTATATATATGAAGTATACACCTGCAGTAGCTGTGCTGGGATTGGATTATACTTTTAGTAGTGGTTTCAGGCATACACCTACCGTGTACCAAAAAGCTAAAAGCTCGAGTCTTTAGTGGACCGCTAATGAATAGTGATTCTGGTTAAGTGCCGTGTTTAATAGTCCATATATCAACCAAACCCTAACAATAATGATGACTCTTTATGGCGGTCAGGTAGATAACCGGTGACGTGTTTTATGGTGTCACCTTTCGCTTTTGATTATTGTTAATCAGGATAAGTCCCCTTTGCCGCCTTCAACATAAATTTGTCGGTCAATTCGATTAAAGCGACCGACTCGAACAAATAAAATAAAGTAACATTTCACCAGTCTAGACACATAAAGGTCTACTATCTATGTATAATTACCAAACGTCGTTAGTTATGGACATTCCAAATGTTTATTTGACCGATCACAAATAACAGTATTCTGGATAGTCATTTTATTTAATAGCTTATAACGATGAATGGAGAAGAATGAAAATATAAAGAGGCATGACTTTAGTATTGATTAATATGAGTATTATCTTCAAAAAGGGCATTCTAAAATGCCTATACTGTGAAACACATTTTTTAATAGTGAAAAGTGCATTGAAAATTGGAATACGTCTCTCCTATTTGGAAATCGCAAAGTCTATTTATTGCTTACATTAGTATCTTGGAAAATATTTGGAATAAACTGTTAGTGACTATAATTAATATAAATTAACTTTGTTTAAACCACTTATTTATTAAATAAGTGGTTTAAACAAAGTTAATTTATATTAATTATAATTATGTTACCACAAAATAAATTTGCTACATTTGAAGATGTTAGTGACTACATTAATAATATAACGTGCGGTCTTCCAATTACACAAAATCGTTGACAGAGCACCGACTTATTATTTCTATACAGTGTAATTCATAACGACATTAATTGGCCTGAATAACTTCCAAATAATATTCCAGTTCGTCGTTCGGGACACAAACTTATTTTCCAAACACAAAAAAATAAAACTAATGTCGCCATGAATTCTCATTTAAATCGACGAGTTTCGTAACGTAACGTACGTTCCTACGCAATCAAAGTAGGTAAGTAATGAAATAAAAGTAACTGTAGTAGAAATGTGTCGAAAAAGTTGATAAGTTTTAAAATGTTATGTCAGTTCTGTATTGCTTTTAATAATTGTATTCTAGTACATTCTTGAAAAGCTCAAGAACCACCAGGGGTTGTAGAGCCAGGAGTGATTCTAGTACACATCTAACTCGTATTGTCGACAATTACGAATGCAAATACGAATTCACGAAATTAGTCGAATGTTCGCTTTAACCAATACAAATACAATTCTTTCAGTATTTTAATCATAATATAACATTTTCCGTGACTTCTTCTTCTTCTTCTGCTTCATCTAGGACTGCGTCCTGTCACTGCTCGGAGCCTGTTCCTGGGATACAGATGTCCAGCTATCTCGCCATCTTTTATGCGGTCTTCCTGGGAGTCTGGTACCAGACGGCAGCTTGTTCGCTGCTATGCTCACTACTCTCTCAGTACAAGCTCTCTCCACATGATCTCTCCAGTAACGTCTTCTAGATCTTCCCCGTCGGACAATATCCTCGACGTCACAGGTCCTTCGTATTTCGGAGTTCCTCACTCGGTCTCGGATTGTCAGTCCCGCAATGGGTCGGAGAGTCTTCATCTCAGTTATTCTTAGGAGATTTTTTGTTCTGGTAGTGTCAGCCCTTGTCTTGATACCGTACGTCATGATTGGGCGGACACAGGTCTTGTATATCTTCACTTTGCTCTCCTTGAGCATATGTTCGTTTCTCCAGACAGCATTTCTCAAGCATCCAGCAATAGTTGCGGCTTTGTTTGCTTGCTCTCTTACTTCTTCGTAGAGGTCGTTACTGCTGGATATCTCGACACCCAAGTACTTGAAGCTCGTTACTTACTCTATTATTTTATCGACAATTGCAAGCTCGCATGGTATCGGCAGTTTCGATGTTACCATGCTCTTAGTCTTAGCTACGGAGATTTTCATGTTGAATCTTTGTGAAGACATATGGAATTTGTGCAAAAGTTTTTGAAGATCGTCTTTGGTGTTGGCTATTAATACCGCATATCAGCATAGCATATTATATCTATCTGTTTGTCTCCCATGTTGTAGCCTAGATTCATTGTTTTGACAACTTCTATTAGCTTATCCATGATGATGTTGAATAAGAAAGGGCTCAAGCTATCTCCCTGTCTGATGCCTACTGCGGCTGGGATTTCTTTCGATAGATCATTGTTTACTTTTATGCGCATTTTGTTGTTAGTATTCAAGTTATGAATAGCCTTGATGATGGGTAGTGGTACATCTTTTTCCGTTAGGATATCTATAACATTAATTTTCCGTGACCGTTTTCTTTTTTTTTTTTAATTAAAGAATTAAGATGAAGTAAACTTTCGGCAAGATTTGTGTTCGTGTGGGTCGGCGGAAGGAGGTCTGGAGTAAGGTAATTTTATCGCGCGGTTCCTGGGGAAATGAAGTAAGAAGTGCGTAGCCCCTCGAGGGATTTAACACAATTTAGTACGCCCTGCGGCAGATCAATCTTCTGTAGTGCAAACACATAAAAGTCGCGCAGTACTAAAGTTGCGCGGTAATTTTCATACCGGGATTAAAGTTGGTAGAAACTCTACTGCCTAGATAGTTATACGGCCTCACGCCGGGCTCACCTCGCGGCTTACAGCCAGCTAATTGCTTTACAGGGGAGATTGAAATGCGCAGCCATTTCCGGGAATCCTTGCAGGAAAGTGCATTAAAGCCCCCTGAAAGGAGGACCACAATGGTAACAGTTTTAATATATTAAATTAGACTAAACAGATTTATGTAGTTAATTTTAAACTTAGAATACGTGTCTCTTCACCTTAAATAAAATACAGCTTCTCATAGTCCTGTACCTACGAAGAACTTATTTATTTATTTTTTAAGCAGGTGATACAAGACTTTTTAAAATATTTTTTAATAGAATTAACAGAATTGCATACAATTAATAAAAATTTCATTAAAATGTAAGCATCAACTATTTTTTTAGCTTCTTCTTAAAAGTTGTTAAAACTACCGGGTGTCCCCCGGTAGTTTACATTACAACACCATTCCACTGTGAATAACTGAATTTCGCGATCGTTATTATTTCATGTTTTCTTCATGTGCAGTGGTCAATTCGTATCGTTTTTTTTTTTATTATGAATTGAAAAGTGTTGTTCTTGGTAACCCAGGAGGGAAGGCGGTCCCAGAATAACATTGGATAAATAGCATCAAAGACTTTATGATAATAGATTAGGCTTAAATTGGTCATCAAGTACCAAAAGAGGGTAAAACAGGTGAAATGGAAGCGCCATAATATCGAGACTTTGGGATCTGATGATGGCTACCCGAAACTGTGAGCATGAAACTTGCATAACGGGGGGTTATGGGTCCGATTCCCAGTGAGATTATCAACGTATCTTTGGCATTTTCTAAAGCTTGGCCTTTTATAGCGTACTTTTAAGGTACAATATAACTTTCTATATCATACCACCTTTTCCTTGCAGATGCGGAGAATAGATTGCCACTTTATCCTGATCTGGCAAAACCATCCTTACCTTGTTCAATTTTTCAAATCTTTTCATCCACATTTTTCATTTTGTCCTTAGTTCCTGTAGCCTTCAAAACTATATTCATATGTACACAGTTCATATAATCACATACTTGGCGCGTGCAGTCAATACATAAAGGATGAGTTGCGCCTAATACGCCGTCACACACATACCTGCTACATTCATAAATTTCTTATAACATAAGTTTCACACGTAAAAAATGTTACGCATTATAACATTACATCACAAATATGAACGGTATTAAGCTTCCAGTCCCCTATAAATAATATAAAGGGGTATTTTGCTACGTGCGACCTTTTGGACTTTTTTAGCTAACGTTTCGAAACCCGTTATAGGCAATACTAAGGGCTACTTACACTTACATGTAAAATTGGATGTGAATATATGTCTGATCGCATTCCAACGTTTCTTTCTGTCCTAGGCACGGGTCGTTTCTTGAATTATTTCTATCAGAAATCAAATTTAAACAACATTAAGTCTTTTCACACATTTATTTTGGCGTTTTACAGCTTTTAATTCCAAAAATAGAGGATACAGAAAAAATGTTTTTGGAATAGTTACATTCAAATCCAATGAAGTAACGTGCTGAATACTATTTAAATTAAACACGAGAGCATCGTAAATAAGTCCAAGAACACAAGGTTAAATTCAATTTACAAAACATTTTTTCAATATCGTAAGAAAAAAAGCTCGTTTTTATTTTATTTTATTTATTACTAGCTGTGCCCGCGCGGCTTCGCACGCGTAGATTTTTAGTACACTGTTTGGATCGTCATAGAACTTTCGCGAACCTTCTAGAACATTCTCCTTCCAGAACTTTCAAGAAATTTGTTGAATATACAGGAACCTTCTAGACACACCGACACATTCCGCCACTCAGTTTAGAACATTATAGAACTTTCGGGAATTTTCTAGAAACTTCTCCTTCCAGAACTTTCTAGAGCAGGTTTTTCCGGAACCTTCTAGACTCACCGACACAGTCGGCGAATTTTTAAAGAATTTGAAGCATTTGCGGCCTTCCCATAAAATAACAGTGTGCTAGAAAGCACATTTTCGTCACCCACTTCCACTCACGCACAGCCACCCCCACCAAACTCGCATATTTTCGATGTGACACCAAGAGCTATCCACCACCATAACCACCGGTGGGTGTTTGTGGCTGGTTGTGGAGAAAACTTGGCGGATAGGGAAACACGGGTTTCTTTTTATATATATATATTGATTGTAAGAATTTTTTCCCGTTCAATGCCGTAGAAACAAAACGAACAACGAGTTGGATTTTTAACAATTTATTAATAATGTTTTATCTAAAAATATGCGACTTTGTACATATCTAAATATAATAATTTCGCTGTCTGTCTGTTCGTAACTTGCTGGAGTGAAGCTAGAATTACAATTTTAGATAAATTAGAGTGTGACACGCAATCAGCGCGCAGCACGAAATGGCCCAGACAACACGCAGTGGTCGTCCACCAAATGGCCGTGATTTTTCACGGGCGTACGGCTAGTTAAATTATTAAATATGTTAAGAGGTTTTTTTAAATTGCTTGCTCTTTTTTTTAATAAAGTCTAATACATTAACATGCGTAGTGGCGATTAAAAGATTCGTTTTTATTTACTTTCTCTATAAATAACAACTACTATAAAAACAAATATAAAAATAAATAACAAATACTATAAAAACTCGGTCGTAAATGGCTCAAATTTTCTTAAATACATTTGAGAAAAAATGTCAGACCTGAAGAGAAAAAAACTTACACAATTTAAATACGTCATTTTAATTTTTATTATCAGTATTGATATATTTCGCGTAATCTAGGCTTTAAAGACATTTCTGCAAGATTTAGGCTGTAGAAAAGACATGAAGTTTTCTGTATTAATATCCGTCCCACACCTCATCACCTTCCGTCCTACGTGCTCGCCATAGTAAGGGTAGGTCGGTATAGAAGAAAGAGGAGCTTCACGCTTTAGATTCTACAGAATACTTTCATTTTGAAAACCTTATTTTCTCAGAAATTCCGATATTACAGATAGACGAGCGCTTGTTTCACGATACCAAAACTTTTCTGAACTGAAAAATAGTGAAAATATTATAAAAACTTTAAATGATATTTTTTTTTTGCACTAATAATTTTCTTCCATTTCTGTTATTTTCTCGCATTTATCGCGATTAATGTACACAAATATAAAACACTGTTGGTAAAAATATTAGTGTTTAACACTCGCCTCACATATTTTATTTACCTCCCTCTACTCTCTTAAACGTTCAACCTGACCAAACCATCCCAGCGATCCTTTCTCTATCCTATCTACACCAATACATTCACTTATACTTTGTCAACTAAACAATGTGAAGAAAAAAGTTTGATATTAAAATATCCAGTAACGAAGGAATGTTGATAGTCTACGGTGAAATCGATAATATTTTTCTGTTCTAACTTGCGAGAAACATTGAAGGGTCTGAGTGGGGTGGGGTGAGGTGAAAGGGGGTTGGGTGAAGTGGGTGGGGGGGAAGGGGAGCAGAGCCTTATTAAGAGCGCTGTGCACACAAAAGCCGTTCGGAAAAGCCGCCAATGTTTCCCTCGAATGGAAAAACAGGCGACTGGGAACCTTTGATCTTATTTCTTGTCGCAATATTTATTTTCTCAGAATCGTTTGACTGTCCCAATGTAAACGCGCGATTATAATATCAAATAGTCTACCGGCAATATATTATATTCCAGTCATATTTATGACGATGATGTATTCAAAATAAAAAGTTGTCTTTTGGTTTTAATTACACTTTTGAAAATTAGTGATATTGAATATGAATATTTCTTTTTATTGTGGATTCTAAAGTAAATAAAAAATAACTGTAGGTAAACGGAAACTTTATTTATACAGTGAAGCAGAATTGTGTCATAAAATGAAGTCACACTCTTTATATTATATCCTATAATATAAAACAAGCAATTCTTGTTCACACGCATATATTGGCCTTCTCAAAAATGGTTCTAACGGTTTCGATGATAATCACACATAATAGTTTATGGATCCAGAAATCGATCTATCTGGATGTCGTCTTAAGGAAAATTCATTTTCAGGCGTTTTCTAGGTTTTTATTTTTCAAAATGAATATAAACAGAATAGAATATAAACAGAACAGAATAAACATTTACATATGCTTGTTTGTTCTCTGCATCATCCTATACTCTTTGACTGATCAAAACCAAATTTTGGATACTTACTCTTTAGAACTCTACTCAAAAAAAGAACATAAAACTCTTCCTCACCACCCAATCAAAATTGCATACATTGTTACTCTTTAGGGCCCACGTAAAACAGAGTAAAACACTACTAGTAAAATATACACATATTACCGAAACTTAGATACTTACAATAGGCCTCATCTACATGGTGGTATAAGGTAACCCACGAAAACGTCTGCTGTCTTAACACTCCCGTTATGCAACGGGGCACAACATTACTTCAACAATTTTATTTTTAAAACTATTCAATAGTAGGGTAATTTCACATTTTACAGATGTCTATAAAATATATGAAATAGATTCAGAAAAATAAACTGTATTTTGCAACTCAGTATGGATGGTATGGGATAATGTTTTAATTCATAATATTATTTTTTTTTATTAAAAATCTTAATAAATACGATTCCATTAAAACGCGATATGACATCACTTTGCTGGAATTATAGATAAGGCATAATATTATATGATTTTGTCACTGTAATTTGTTTATTTTCTATGGTCACTGTTCGTCTTCGCTTTGTTTTTACTCGTGTTTGTTTCGTGTTTATATAGATTTTGCGGTGTTAGTGGCCTATTTTAATAAAATAAACTTTTTAAGAACACATTTAAAATAATGGAGGACGGATTTTCACAAAGAAAATCCGATAATTTGCCGAAAATTGATGCCTTAATGTTGGATTCATTTTTCTCTAACATTGTCGGGAGTTTTCAGGAATGAATGTTTAGATTTGGTTACCATACAATATCTACGATACTCTTTCCCAGACATTATGGACGCACTATACAAAAAGCCGGATTGTTTTATAAAAAAACGAATGAACGTCTAAATACGCGAATGTGCTAAACGTGTTAGATGTGTTAAACGTCAGATTGACATAAAAATTGATGCATGATGTCACTTGTGAAAATAAGCGTTTAGGCGGGAGTTTAAAATGGTGATTTTCAATATCGTTTTTTAATGTTAATATACATATTAAAAAAAACGTATTTTCTAAACGAAAGATAAAAATTTTCTATAAAAAAAATTAATTACCTTATTATTAATGATATTGAATACTAAAGTTTCTTATAAAATGATGACAAATTTAATAGGTAGAATCTTTTTCCCATTGTGAAAGAAATGTAATTAAAAATATTATAGAACGTTTTCAAACCATTATAGGTAATTCATTAAAACGCAAATTTGCCTGGGGTTACTTTGTACCCCGCTCCGGCTCCTGATCTTATTTTCGATCTTCCGGTAACCGAAGGTTAATGTCATTGTGAGATACAGTAAAAATTAAGGTCGTCGAGGGATCAAAGTAAAAGATGCAGTTCTAATGACAAAGCTGAAAGAGCGTGCTAGACAATCTAACCATAGTCATCCCTCAGGTAGCTGGATTTGAATAAATAATAAAAATAAAAGATAGTGGATGGTAAAAAGTAGCATTCGTTAAGAGAGGTCTATATTCCGCAGCAGATGATTTACGAAAGTTTCAAAGTCCTTTTATGATTAAGTAAAGAATGAATAAATTAAAGCTGGTTTTAGAATAGTGAATGGAATAAAAAAAGCTTGATTAGGTGGTTGGGCATGTTGAGCGAATGAATGAGGAGAGAATGGTGAGGAAAATGCATGACGCAAGTGTTGACGGTGCCAGAAATAGAGGGTAGGCTCAGAAGACTTGGCATGATAATTTAATAAGACACTGTTCTTGTTAGAAGACTCAACAATCAACGAGCTTGCGTGCGGAGATGTAGATGTACGAATATGGATGAGGCGAGAGTTGTATGTCAGGACAAAAGAGTATTGCGCTCCATCCACTCTGCTTATCCCAGCGGGAAAATGGTATGATGGTAAGTTAGTTAGTTACTAAAGGAGGAATACCTACCTAGCGCTACACGCAGGTAGCTGCCAGTCGGGCTCTTTCATAATAGAAACGTTAGACCTGTTTTTATTATGTTTGTGAAGAGTTCTCAATGATATGGGAATTCTAAGGAAGGTGGAGGACTTATGGATCTGGAATCGGTGATTTTATATAAGTAGAAAACTTTCGCGATTTATTCATTTCTCAATTTACAAATGCGTTTTACCCGAAACCATGTTTTGAAAATCGGTGACCAAAATATCTTGGCAACCACTGAACCGATTAACTTGAAATTTCTAGTGGTTATTTTATACATAATTAATTATCTAGTTTTTAACGTCGGATTTTTTCAAAGTGACTTCGTTTTCTTTATCAGCATAATAAACACGAATTTTCCCCTTTTCAGTCGACAGAGCCCAAGAATTTTCCGCCAATGTTGAATATTTTTTTATAAAAAAAATTTAACATATTCTTAAAAGTATTTACTTTTATGTAAAAATGATACAAATACCATAATTCATATAGGTTTCCTTAAAAAATAAATATTGCATTTTTTCGCGCTTCGTAGGTAGGTATTCCCCCTTAAAGTACCTAATGTGTGTAGTGAGATACACACGCAAACGAATTAAATATATTTTGAATAGATAATTAATCACTTTAAAATCGTGAAAATGACTGTGGATTTGGAATCTTTAAGCCGATTTTATGACAACAATTTAAATTACAACAAAAGGTCTTAGAGTTTCACTATGGCTAAGCCACATTAAATGTCCAATCCGATTTATGTATTTCCAAAATTCCCTGGTTTCCAGCCCATAAAAGCGGTCGTGTCAATTCTAGTTTCATTCTAGTTGCAGACGACATTGTCCGACGTGGAAATTAATATTTTATAAAACACAACGTCTAGACGTGACTTGATAAAATAACTTTCATCCCTAGCACGCGCCACCCACGGTTCTAGCAGCGGGTGTTAATATCCATCCGCCACAATACATTATGGGACGCAACCCTATCAGGTATTTCAACATTTCATGGCCCTAATTATGTATCGAGCCGAAGTCTGAGGTCCAGTTAACACGGCCTAATGGGCGTACATTCGGATCTCGGACCCGGCCGATTCCGGCCAAGTGTGTATTTGAGTCATTAATAATTTATTTTCGATCCTTCGTGTTGATAGATGCCATTTCAAAGAAATGTTATAATAATTTGAATCAAAATGAAAAGTCTGTTTATTTTAATAATAAAGAGGATTTTTTTGTGCGAATTTCTATGCGAAATATCCAAACGCTCCCTCGTAGCAGTGGATATGACACTAGCTTCTCACACCGAGGGTTCCGGGTTCGATTCCCGGTGAGGTCACAATTAATCTACGTGATTCACTCATGCCTGGGTGTTTTGTGAAATGTTTCTGTAATCGGCCCTCTTGGCCTGTTAAAGCCGTAAATAAAAAATAAATAAAAACTGTCAAAAATAAGACAGAAGCCATAGTGTTTTTTCCACATTTTTCGATTTTTCGAAAAAATAGTATTGATATATATTGAGAGACAAAAGAAATTGTTCAACTTTTTACGTGGAATTTTACGGAATACGCGGAGAAGATAAATTTTTATAAATAATTTGTGATGGATTGATTTGTTTCGGCTTTTTTCTTTCTTTCAAGTTTTTTTTCAAACTTATGAAATGGAATATAAGGAAATATAAAACTAATATATCTAGGGAAGCCGGATGGTAAAGCTTGTAACAAATGTGTGTAAAATATATATTTTATGTCGCACAATCTTTTACAATGACATTGAATTTACTTTTAATCCTCGGACTTACTCAGATGTAGAACGACGTAGGTGTAATATAAAAATACAGAAAAAAAGCAAATTTTACAATCTGGATTATTAAAAAAGTGAATAAATTAATAATTTTTATACATAATTCAAGTTGAGCGTTTCACCTGCGAGCTTTCGTTTCGAGATAAAACGGTCATTAATAAACTTTTTCAAATATGCCGGAACATGTTGAGGCGGAGCATTTATCATCGAAGTTTGAAAAATTCCCCTAAACGCTGTCAGGATTTCGGAACAATAATTGATAGCCCGCTATGAGTAGACGGTGCGCTGGCCTGAAACAGTAAGGGCGGTTGGTAAATATTACAATGTTAGGCTGTTTAGCTATCGCGTGACTCAATGAGAGGCAGTTCCCATAATAACATTTGAAATTTAACTTGTAGAAAAGAAGATGTTATATTAGTATGATGATGAGATGTTTAGAGTACAAGAAAAACATACGGTGCACTTTATATTGAATGTTTGATTTATTATATTATTCTATTACTATTATTCTTTCTTCTTCTGCTCTTTGAGCGGCCTCGTGGGATTCCAAAGTCCATAACTGCACTTAGGTTGGAGTGAAGAAAATTCACAAGCCATTATTGAGACGACCTTACATCCAAAAAGTCACTGTTTGGTGTGCTTTATCGACTGGTGGAATCATTGGTTCATATTTCTTCAAAAACGACCCCGGCCAGGATGCTACAGTCAATGCCGAGTGGCTGTAGATTGAAGATTACCGACTTTTTCGTTCTCCAATTGAATGGCATTAATGTGGAAGAGCTTTAGTTTCAACAAGACGGTGCAATATGTCGCGCAGCGTGCGCCTCAATCAATTTATTGAAGGAATTGAAATGAGCGCATAATTTCGCGTAATGGACCTATGAATTGGTCTCCAAAATTGTAACACCGTTGGATTTTTTTCTGTGGGGATATGTGAAATCGCTAGTTTGCCCCGATAAACCGGAGACGATCGACGACTTGAAAGTCAACATTCGCCGCGTTATGGCTGCTATTCGACCCCAGCTGCTCGAAAAAGTGGTCGAAAATTGGATTGCGCTTATTTCGAGTAACCTGCGGTGCCTGTATGCCCGAAAGCATATAAAACACTAGTGGCATAAAATCTTAACAATTAAGTCAATACTCCCGGTATTACCACGATGTGTATGTGTTTTATTTCATTTCAAAGTTCTATATCTCTAAAATAAACATCCTATATACGATGTTCACTATTTCCTTCATTCGACCGAAGTCAATACAAAAAAAACACAGGCTCATCAGTTATATCCAACAGCGGAATACAAACAATAACAATTTCATCTAACTTTATATAAATTTATAAAATTAAATACATAGATACATAAAAAAAAAACATAGATACATTAGAGTGCCTTTTATCCCTAGAGACCGTCATTGTGATCCATCAGACGCTCGCCTACATTTTGGAAATGTGTCATGACATTGCCCATTACCCAGTAGTAAAGTCAGGGTCGAGGGGACCTGTCCTCGGAGAAGATAACTAACTAGATGGATGGATTTGGTAAAGTCTGCAATCGGTGGCTCACTTCGAGAAGCCGTCAGAAATGCTGCAGATCGGAATAGATGGCGCCGGATACTTATGGCCGTGGAGTAACTTTAGCGTCAACGATCAGGACTGCCGAAGAAGAATTACGAGGAAGAATTCTTCGGTGAAGATGTCTCGTATTGCGCATCACATTTTAAAGACCTGAAACTTGTTTTCTTGCGCTAAAGACAGAAACCAAACATCATACCTCTAAGCGTTCGGTTTTTTCTTTACATACTCGTAACATTAATAAAGTATGTTTTTTCCTCACGATACGTTACAGGTGGTGAGACCAAAAGAGCTACATTTCACGTAAAAAGTCAACTATTTGATCGGAGAATAAAGAGAAATTATTGTTAATCGGAAATGTTATTATTTTTAAGCATTTGTTTATTGCCCCATACAGCCGATTTGCGCAATCGCTACCCTTCGGTCGTAACATGAAGTAGATGATGAACCAAGGTTTTCTCCTTTTCCGGCGTCTAAAGAAAAACTAACAAAGAATTGTCGTTACATGAAACGTATTATTTTTTTATTATTTAATTTACGTTATGCATAACAAATAAATTTCCGAAATGTTAAAGACCGATATGTACTTAGATTTCTCGGTCAAATTGAAATTCGATGAATATATTTGAATATTATCCACCTAATAAATCGAGAATTTCTACACGAGTCGCCCCTTTAGAACAGTTTTGATAGGAGACGGACCATTGATTTTGGTTTTTATATATCGACAGGAAATACGATAACAAAAATTTGCGTTAATTCGAATAATATTTTGGAATCTGAATCTAATTCGGGAGCAGTAATTTTAAAAAACGGATCGAAAAAAAATGAAACACGGCGAGCCGTATTCAATCATGCTTCTTTCAGGTAGCATTTATTTATTTGATTGATATGTTGTATTATACGAGATTAGTACGCGGACGAAAGAAAGGATTAAAGAATATTATAACAAGCTGCTTACAATACAAATTATGATCATACATGATTGATTAAGCATGGTACCTCCAAAAATATCGCTCGGAATAATCGGAATATAATAAAGGAATAATTACTTACTTACTTACTGAACATCAGGCCGTTTCCCCGTGGGGTAAGCAGAGAGGATAGAGCGCCACACCTTCTTTCCTGATATACAACTCTTGCCTCATCCACAATCATACATCTTCGCTTGCAAGCTCGACGGTTTTTGAAGCTTCTAACGGGACCATTTTCCAGTATCTGGTTAATATGGTCATACCACGTCTTTCGCGGGCGCTTTCTCTTTCTGGCACCGTTAATACTCGCGTTATATATCTTTCTTACCATTCTTTCCTCATTCATCACTCAAGATGCCCAAACCACCTAAGCGACCCATTTTTGATTCTATTAATTATGCTAAGATCAGCATTCCTCATATCTTCATTCTTTAGTCTATCATATATGGATTTGCCACACATACGTTTAAGGAATCTCATCTCCACTACATTCAGTATACTTTCGTTCCTCTTCTGCCACCTCCAGGATTTACTTCCATACATCAGTTGTTGGCACAAGAATTCCATTATGTGCCGCTAGCCTTGCCTCTTTTTTACATATTTCTGTATTCTATTTCTAAGACATATTTCTATTAAAAAATATTGAATTCAAAGCACCATTCACCCTATTCCCAGCAGTCACTCTCCTCTCGATATCTTTCTCAACATTCCTCCTTCCATCGGACATGCTTCCCAAACACAAAAACTCATCTACTGTTCCAAAAATTCATCGCCTACTAGTAATAACTCGGAATTTATATTTAACATATTTATATTAGAAAAGACATGGCAGTTACTTTATGGTGTAACATGATTATTTTAATTTACACTGAATTAAATATTGTAATGCACACACGTTGAGTTCTATTTATTACAACTATAGCTTCGAGAGGCGCAACTCTTATAATTATCAATGTAATTGATATATAGCAAACTTAAATACAGAATTTTGTCATTTCAGTATACATAAAATTTAGGATCGCAGACGTCTGGTGCAATGTAGTGTTGATCACGAGTATTTTTGATAATATAAGACCTTTAGGTTTTCGAAGGTTTTCAAACCGTTCATCATCAATCCTTTACGAGGAACCGAGTGGAGTCTTAAACGATACCAACGATTCTTTCGATAGCCATAAATTGAATAACCGAAAATATGAATAAATTAATGGTCCCTTGGAACGGAGCTCAAGCCCCCGATAACTTAATTACCAGCGTGCGTCTTATCCCTAGACTAGTAACTCACGCTCACAATCAAAGAAGCATCTCGGATTTTACTGTTCACTTAAAAAAAATTGATAGACAATTCGGACGTAAAGATGGAAATTGAAAACCTCTGCCAGCAGAATTACAAACTACGTTATTCACAGAAATTATCAAAAAAATTAACGGAAAAACAAAGTATAATTTAATTGGAGCAGATTATTACAATAATGCATTCTATTATAAACCATAATATAATCAATATTTTCAAAATCAAAGGCAGCGATATCCAAAAATTTTTTTTAAATGTTTTGAAAGCAGTCACCGAGGATAATTAATTTAGAATGTACGGAATTAGAGAAGCAAATCTTGACGTTTCACTGAAGTCTCAGGAGAGCGTCCTATTACCACGGGGCAATTAAAAATAATGATAAATATTGAGACATTTAAAAATAATAACTCCAATAAATCGGCAACTGCGAACATACATCCAAAGGGTGTAAAATATCAGTCAATTCATCATATTTGACAAAAACAAAATCTTATCAATAGAACCACGCTAAGTACCTAGATTAGTGAGAGTCTATTGAAATATACAAACATCTTAATTTCAATAGACGTCTGTTACAGACTATCAAGTATTTGGCGCCTTGTTCTAACGACTTTGATTCCACCTTTAAGAGACGTCGCAGAAAAGCCCGAAGATGTAATTAGTACATATTGCACACTGGCGACCTCTATCGTAGGAGAAGTAAACACTCCACAACAAAGTGCGATTAATTCACGACCTCGGATGAAATAATTAGTTCGGCCTCCACCCTCGTGCTTATAGGACGCTCTCCCGATGACGCTGGATAAGACTTCAGCGAAACGACAAGATTTGCTTTTCAGTGAAACATACGTTTCTTATAAAATATCCGCTTTATATTACACATAAATATGTCTTGCGACCGTAATGATAACCTTAACTCTTTAACATGTGAATAAAGTTTTGCTGCCGGTTCGCTCAAAATGCCGATTGTTAAATATATTTTTGTTGACATTGATTTTGAATGACAAAGTGAAGAAGTGAAGAAGTGTAGTGAACGTTTCGTTGAACCCGGAGTGGGCCGACTGCCGGCCCTGCTCCACACAGGGTGAAGGCAATCGGCTACTTTCTGTTCAGGCCCGACAGGGGAGGGGGAGGGAGACGGCCGCGTGTACACAGGAGCGATATAAATTATACCTGAACAGGCTTTTCCATTGGACGGGAAAATGTACAAATCGATCGTTTTCCATTTCTGATGCAGAGTTATGCGGTAGATAATTCCGGTGAAAAAGGGGAAATAATGTCATATTGAATGGGAGTCCAAAGGGTAGTTACTGTCGTAATTCAGACGGTAGGAATGTCCCGAATATAGTAAAATCTGTAATCGCGAGTACGAATAATTTCGTAAAGTATTCGCGAATACGAGTACGAATAGTGACCATTTTAATTTTGTAATTTACGTTACCAAAATTTTGATCGGATAATAAGTATTACTAAACGACGAGACTAAACAATACTCATAGACGGCCCCCCACGTACACTAAGGCATCCACAAAAAATAAATATTAATTTATGAAGCTCTATATAAAAAATTAGCGTACTTGTCCGCTTTTACGTGTAGGGAATTTTAGTTTATGTTTATTTCAAGAAGAGCATGACTTAAAAACCTAGTTTCGTATTTGATACAATTTAAAAATATATTTTTGTAAACCATTTCATATGTTATATATAATATTCGTAAAAATTCTTTTTTCGTTTTTAATTTTTTTCTGCTCAGTTTAGTTCTGATTTTATATCCGTCTGGTATTCGATATTTATATTCGTATTCGTATCTAATTCGACGAATACGGACTCACATACATAACATTGGATAAATATTTGGAACGTCTCCGATAGACAGTGGGTGGGATCAAAATGGTAAATTATACACAAGGAATTAAAATATGATTTTAAAAATGTATTTTTACGTGAAGATTTGATAACATAATCCTCTTTTAATTCAAATTTGGGTGCAAATCCACACTAATTAATTGTGATTAACATTAATTTAAATAAAAATGTAATTCCACTACAATTATTAAAAATGTTACATTATTTAATCAAATATTTAGAAAAATTAAAGCGATCAGTGTAGTGAAGTGTAATTAATGGATCACTAAACACATATGAAATTTACAAATTGACAAACTCATACTAATAATAGGTAAATATTGTAGAGCCGTAAATATATATTAATCGTTAATATTGTTTAATCGTAAATATTGCTTAAACGTACCTACATGTTCATTAATCGTAAATATTGCTTAAACGTAAATATTGATTAACCGTTCATATTGATTGAAAGTAAAAATTCATTCAAAATACATCTTGATAAACCGTAAATATTGGTTAACAGGAAATAATCCACCATGCATTCATTGCATTCTTTCAATATTCATCCGCGAAATAGAACCACCCAAGAAGTCACAAAATTTTCAAATAACTATCATTTAACATCGTTGTTACTTATTTGCATATAATTATACTTTTACGAACATCTGTAAACAATTATATTGTAAGTAAAATTTAAGAATACGCTAAGATAAATGGTTAAAATGGATCATGATCACACCATGGAATGACAAATGATCATACTGAAAAATGAGACCAGGTAGCAGTTTTTAAAAAAAAAATCCGGAGATGCTTTAAATTTTCCACTCTCGTGCTTGTTTCTCAAATTGTAGTTTATAACAAATATTATATAAATGAATATAAATCAGTCAATGATTTATGTAAACTGTCTAACTAATTTACTTTTTAAAACGAATTCACGTTCAGGTTCGCAAACATTATACCTACTCATTTGTAGCAATAAGAGTTGCTTTAACGTTTAAGCTTATTCTCACTATATTATTTATAAGAAATTTGTTGCAAAATAATTTATTTATTTTATTAAAAATTTAATTTAGAACAGACATCAATGTGTGGCCTAAATCATCTACATAGTGGTTTAATTGTATGCTGGAAAAAACTTATTATGTAAGTAAATATTAAAGAACATGTATTGAGATACTAGAACTAGTTTTATATTAATTTTGAAAAAATATATATTTTCGGTTTTTATTTACAGCCAAATCACGTAGCCATGGATTTTGATCGAAAATAAGCAAATTTTTCATCGCTTCGAGATCCGACGCCCTTGAATTCGGCCAGAATGGGAAATTAATTAACAAGTTTAACGAGTTCCAAAACTCGGGACCCTGACAGATTTTAATCTTATAATAAGGCAGGGGTGAATCTAGAGCGCGGAAATATCATGTCCCGCATTCACATGCGTATCACATGGCCGTGTGGATTACCTACCCTTGGGGGCTGATTGGAGATGGGAGTAAAGGGCGAGACGGAAGAGAAGCTCCAGCGAACTAATAAACAAACATACATATTTTTTAATGGATTTAGCGTTAAGGTTTTGGTTAGGTAATTGAATACTGGAAATGAATAAAGCACTAAGATCCAAAAATATATTTTTTTAGATAAATATACAGATTAGTACTATATGCTTTCGCCAATACATTAAATACTGCAATGAAGTCCCATCTGTGTTCATTTCCTAGTTTTATGGGATTGCATATCGCACAAGTATTAAGTGCAGCGTAATTTTTTATATAAACAACATGAGTATTTTACTGTTTTTAGTATTCAGATGACTAAGTACGTTAGGTAGCGTAATTAATGTACATAAAGAGAGAAAAAGACTAAATTCGTTTTTTATCTGTTTTTACAAAAAGAACAATCTGGCACTTAGTGCTTTATTCATTTGAAGTATTTAATTATTATCAATAACAAACCATACTTATTATATTAAACGTTGATTGTATTTCATGAAGATTCAGAAGATATTGTGGTATCGAAACCGATCAACGATAAAAATAATGAATTTGATTTGTAAAACATGTGCTTTTAAATTTAGAAGTTAATGAGTGATTAATTTAAGTGTATTTGTGTCTATTTAAAAAGCTGAAACTAAAATTAAAATAATCCAAATTCGTAAAAAGGAATGAAGGTAAACACTTTTATTTTTAATCCTTGCAATTTCAAATATTTTTAATGCTTTTATTTATTTAATTATTCATTAATTAATAATGTATTGTAACGAGGCTAAAAAGAATCACGCGCTTCTGTCAAGTGATAGTGGTTTGAAATGGTCACAACACTATTGAAGAATCGACAACGATCTACAATGTTCTACGGCTTTCGGAAAGCATCTGAAACATTCTACAAGAATCTGGATGCCACGAGAATCGTCTCCTGGGAACGCCTAGAAGGTTCGATATCTGCATTAGCCAGATATAAGTCAGACGCATGCGGGAATAAAGTTGTTGTTGTTTAGTGCGCTTGACAGCGAAACCAAAGCGAAGCGCCAGGCCAGCCGAACGATAATCCGACAGCGAATAATCTGAAAAGTTCTTACGTAGCGAATTAAACCGCAGAATAATATTATATAATAATTAATACGTGCGGAAACTGGATGGAATGTTCTAGTGTAGTTCTATTCTCCCGCCCCCCCAACATAGGGCAGTATCCACAATTTCAACCCTATACCTATTGATTATATGGAGAACTAAATGACAGTTATAAAATAGTCAATAACATGCACTGGAGTTTTTTTTCCTATCCCGTAGGGCCCAAAAGAGCCCTGCACTGCACTATTCTTATTCTTTCCATTTCGAGATTTCTAAATTATTGCATTATTTACGAACATTTTAACAGCGCTGCCATTCTAAACAATATCTGAATTCAATAGAGCTGGTTACGTCTTTACAGATAATTTTTTTCAATGATTTCTTTTAAAAATAATCAATTTATGAAGTAATATTATTGAAAACACTTTATTCTTAATTGACTTCGATATCCGAAGAAATTGCACAAATACATTAACACAGCCGTTCGGAAAATATACAATTTGAAACATTCAATTTACTACGGTGAGCACAGTGAGCAAGCGAAGTTAGCGTAGTACGAGTGCTATTACCTATATAATATTTTCTCGAAGGAAAACGCGAGTTGTATGTATTTTGTCTGGACGGTGTATATTTTATTTCCAGCCGAACGTGATGTGAAAACAGTATTGTAAAATATATTTAAAAGAGAATTGCTATATTACACAGGAAAAAACGAAAAAAAATGGGGTTGTATAAGTAATAATGGATTATACCCAACTAGCCGTCTGTGCCAGGCGTTGCCCATCGATCAGATTTATTAACAATTAAGAATAGGGTGCCATGCCCTAAAGAATGACATTCTAAGCAAAATATGGTTCAGGCAGGGGGAGAGTAATTTTGTCAGGGTACTAGAGTACAACTGAGTAAATAATAGAAAGGATGGCATTTAATACGAAATATATTTATATCTGGAGGATATAAATGTATTTTGTGTGTACTTTGCACAGGGTCTTAAATTTGGGATAAAAGATTTGGTTTATACAGGGTGCCCCGTAGCTAGTAGAGAAACTTTGCGGGGGTCTTCTTAGTTAAATTTTGATTAAAAAATATTCTTTACACTTTGGGTGAAATGGCGACGGTAACAAAGATAAGCGAAAGCAAATCTTATGTGTATAGTTTTCTGGGATATTCTGCCGTGTATATGTGACCTCTGATGCTGACATCACCCCTGACGATGGGCCCTGCAATGGGATCCGAAACGTCGGCCAGAGAGGTCACATATACATGGCAGAATATCCCAGAAAACTATACGAAGATTCTGAATGGCCGTAAAAACCTGAGAACATTTTTAGTGATAGCAAAGTTGGCATTTTTTCAATATGTGTGGCTTATCTTTTGTAAAACGTTGGGCTACCATGAAGTAATTTATATCGAATTTACCAGCTTTTGATAAGATCCTGGAAACTTATATAAAAAAAACACGAGGAAAGTTACTTAAAGAAATATAACCTTATTGATACACAACAATATGGATATCAAAAGAAAAAAGTACGGACAAATTATTACAAAAATTCTCAAATCTCATAAATGATGAGCTAAACAATAAAAAACATATACTAAAAAACATGTAATGTTTATTGACTATTCCGAGGCATTTGATACCATTGATCATAAAACTTTAATAGAAGCACTTAAGTAAGAAGTACATAATTAGAACTATTTAAAAATTACTTAATAGACAGACATTTTTTTGTTAAAGCAAATGGGGATATCAGTAAAAAAAATCCATAAAAAATGGTGTACAAAGGCTCAATATTGGGACCATATCTGTATATTATTTATGTATCACAAATGTTTAAACTTTTTGGTCACACTGTACTCACTTAGTGTTTGCGGAAGAAACCGTCATATCTCATGAAAATTTACAAAAAGCTTCATACTATTTACAACAAGATTTTAATGAACTCTTGAAATGATCTCATCACATGGGACTAATAATATAATCAATTCCAAAAAAACCAAATGCATATAAGATCATCCAACGCTCATTTAAATGTCAAACCTCATATAATTGCTCATGATTTCAACTGCGTACACAAAATGATTGAAAATAAATGCTTGAAACATCATGAACTTTCCGTTCTAGACTCACTGACACACCTTGCCACTCAGTTTGTGACCTTATAGAACTTTCAAGAATCTTCTAGAACTTTTCCTTCCAGAATTTACTAAAGCATTATCGAACATTCTAGAATCATCTAGATTCACCGGCACATTCCGCTATTCAGTTTGGAACCTTATAGAATGTTCTTGATCTTTCTGCTTCCAGAAACTCGTAAAGCATTCGAAAACCTTCATGAACGTTCTGAAACCTTCTGGACACACCGACACATTCCGCTACTCACTTAGGAACTTTATAGAACTTTTAATAATCTTCTAGAACGTTCTTCCAGAACTTTCTAGAGCTTTATCAAACATTCTGGAACCTTCTACACTCACATACACACTCCGCCATACTGTTTGGAACGTTATAGAACTTTCGTGAATCTTCTAGATCGTTCTCCATCCAGAACATTCTTGAACTTTATCGAACAGTCCTAGAAGGAACCTTATAGAATCATAAGCACACTCCGCCACCAGAATTTTATAGACCTTTATCAAACGTTCTGGAACCTTCTCGACTCACCTCTTAGTTTGGAGCCTTATAGAATTTTCGGGAATCTTCTAGAACACTCCCCTTCCAAAACTTTCTAGAGATTTAATGGACATTGTGAAACATGTATTTCTCTTTATTTCATTTATTTATTTCGTATTAAATATTACGGGACTTGTTTCCTTAAATAAATGAAAAATATGTTTAATAATATATATACTTTATTTGCAGTTTAGCAAAGAATACTTCCATTGTTTGGAAATCGACTAGCGAGAAGACGTCAAAGCTTCGTTTGATATTCTCGCAAACAGTCGATTACTTCCCGAATAAAAATGGAATAATATAAATAAGTGAATTAATAATGCAAAGAGAAACATATAACTATCAAATATTGACGACTTGTTAAGTCGCTGGGATAGTGAAATTGGTAACACGCTGTGCGCGAAACACAGAGGTCCGTGGTTCGAATCCAGGTTCCAGCATTTAATTTTTCAGTTTTATTATTGGATATTTGTGTATTTCTCTTTATTTCATTTATTTATTTATTTATTAAATATTACGGGACTCGTTTCGTTTCCTTTAATAAATGAATATAAGTTTAAGAATATAATATATATATATCTATATATATATATATAAATTGATTTATTTTTCTTTGGTAGAATAAACATTAAGATATGGTATAAGATAGTGGGTAAATCACCATAGATCGTGGGTAAATAAACAGTTAATCGAATACAAAACAAATAAAAAATCTTCAATCTGCCATTGTAATAAAGATCGTAGCCCCACAAGTTCATGAACAAAGACAATATATTAAATTAGTGTATACATCGGTAAATATCCAGTTCATGGGTTAATACTATTTCTACTGATTAAAGAAAATCACGAAAGTGAAATATACAAGAGGATGGTTGATCATGGCAGAAACACAAATCGTGGTAAAAATCAAGCTTTGACTGTTCCGAGAGTAACTAGAATATTCTATTGAACGAACTATCGGCGCACTAAGACGAACTAGCGAACTAAGGCGCCACTCTAACATGCCTGTCGACTCCAAAATCGGTGGTGGGATTCAGAAGGTGGTTGATGTCAAACGACATGGCCTATCTATGAACAAATGTATGAATTGAAGTGTATCGTGTTATTATTTGTGATGTTCAAAAATGAAATGTAATAATATTGAAATATTAACTGTGAAAATTTAATTGTAAAATGTAATAATATTTTAATATTAATTGTAAAAATGAATCCTGCAGACAAACGTCTCTTTAAGACGTTTTGTGAGGCTTGTGATGTTCAAAAAAAATTATTTGAAAATAAATAGATTAAAAAAATATACTAAAAATTCATGCGCTTTGATGTAAGTCAAGTAAAATTATTAAAAGCTTTCAAATATTTAAAAAATATTTTTTGTAATTTTTTTGTCATTTTATTCGACTTGTATTAAAGCGAATGAATTTTAAATATTCCATCTTGTTATTGTATCGATAATCTAACATGATACAGAAAATAAGTCACAAATATCGAAAAAAAATGCAAACTTTGGTGTCGCTTATTTCCATAAGTGTTGACATTTCTCCAAAAGTGTAAAGAATATTTTCTATTCAAAATTGAATAAGGAAGTTTTTTGTTTTTTGCTACCAGCTACGAGGTACTATAGGCTCATCATTTTGTACGCATATCCATTTTTGCAAGCATCTAACATTACCTGCTAGTTTAAGGCATTTCATTCCTGTAATATTTCACATGATACTTGGATTGTCTTGTGTTTGCCAAATGCAAGGTCATGTTTTCATGTTTAATAGAAAACTACAATATTTGTGTGGAAACGGAGGCGTGTAAACATAATGAAACTATTAAAGCACCTACATACAGATAGAACCATGCTGTCAATTCAACGTGACTCTAAATATTTTGACTATAATAAAAATAATAAACAGCTTTATTTTACATAACTTTAAAAAATAATCGATTCCCATTGGTAAGCAGTATCATAACAATCATGTTTTTTTACGCTTCAACAGGCCAAGAGGCCCAATTACAGAAGCGAAATACATCACAAAACCCCCCGGCTTGAGTGAATCACATAGATTAACTGTAGCTCGTAGCCCAGTGTCATGAGGGCTGCCATTTGATTCCTAATTTATTAAATATATTTATTTATATTATATAAATATATTTATGTCATGGTCATGTGGAGAGAATGTCCGAGCATCAAGCACCAAAGTCCCTGCTGAACTCAAGGCCAATAGGGCGAAGGAGCTTAGGAAGGACGAAATTAAGATGGAGTGACAACGTCCTCAAAGATATCTCTGCCTTCGAGCTTCGAAACTGGGGAGAGCTGGCACTAGACCGAGATGAGTGGAGGAAAATTATTGGGGAGGCCAAGACCCACCAAGGGTTGTAGTGCCAAGATTGATGATAATGATGATATTTATAAATATAATTATATTTATAAATACAGAGAGGGGTAGGCTGGCCGAGGACCCGGGGTCAGGCTTTATGGAACGTTATCTGGAGATGCTGGAGCTGGGCGACGCGCACAGGCCGCGCAGGCAACCTAGTGTTGCCGCTAAACCCGCCCCCCCTAGACCTCCCTTAAATCTTAAAAACTCAAAATACAAATCAACAATACAATATAACGAAACAAAATTACCAAAATCAAAATAAGGTTTAACATTTTCATTAATTCTGTCTTTTGACCTTTTTTATTATTTTTGATATGACATATTTCAGTGTTCTTTTTATTTGATTTAATTAACAAAAATATTTTAAAAAACTGACCCATAAAACCAAGTTTTTACACTACTCTCTTTCTCATTTTCGGGTTTCGTTTCTACCAGATGCGTCGGAGTATTTTCATGCAACTTACTGAGTTGTATGAATAAACCATTAACAATTTGAAAAATTCAAAATTATACTATAATTATTAATTTTTTTTAACGAAAATTTGATAGATCTTCTTGATCGTCGCCACGAGTCTGCTTGCAAAGTTTCAGCTCGATTGGATCACGGGAAAAGGGTTAAAAATCGATCCAAAGACAAGCAAGCAATCAGACGCCACGAGTTAAAAGGAAGGGAGTACAAATTGTTCCTTCTTTCCCTTTTGAAAGTTCAAATAAATCGGAGAGAGCTGAAATTTCGTTTCATGTTCCGGCACCTCCGTATATTTGTCCAAATGTTTTTTATTGGTCAATGTAAAAGAAAAATGTTATCTATTCTACTAAAAGACATGAGCATTAACATGGAAATGCAATGCGCCGTGCATTTGCACGAGTGATCTCGTTTAGTCGGCTTCTCGCTAGTCTCGGCACGTTCGCTCCAGATAGACTCGCACGTGTAATGGTCTCGTACAGCTCTAAAGCGAAAAGAACGGCCGCGTTATGGAATTAACTATTCTGAAGCGTTTTATGTAACGGTAGTAACTACTCAAATAACTTTTAGTTAAGTCGGAATAATTTAAACTTGAAATGGGGGTGCTAACATTTCAGGTTAACGACAGGAATTAAAAGACTTTAAAGCACTTAATATGCTAGAAATTCTCACAAAAGGGCACTTCTCCTCCTACCTAGAATGCTTAACTACTACAACGAAATCTCATACAACACCAACACAAGATATATTCTCAATGACACAAGTCCAGTTTAAAAAAGAAATCATCTCATATTTAATGTGCTCTCCATAAACAACACAGCCGCGAAGTATTGGCACAAAGCACGGTTTCTGGTTTCTCAAAAATTCCGGTTTCGTTGACCTAGGAACAAAGCATACCTATGTCGAGAGGTAATCCTATAAATAAACACCACAGTGTTGTTAATTGGCCATGTTGAACCTCACTCTACAAACATAATTAGTTACTATACCATTAGTTAGTTAGTAACATGTTTTTAAATATCTTAAATTGTACAATTGATTATGTCTTATATGTTTATCTGTAAGGGTCATCCGACCTGTTGGTAACCTGTAAAAAAAAGAAAAAAATTCGCAATTTTATTAATCTTCTTAAAATACGAGCATAGCGGAAAACGTTTAAAATGCAACCACGGGGAACGAAATATTTTTTAATACTAAATTAATTCAATGTTAAAAGAAATGGCAGATGCCGGCCAGACTAGTCTGGGCAATAATGTAAGTATTTAAAATAGTAAGAGTAGTGTGCAGTAAGCGACATCCTTATTTATTATTATAAATAGTTAACAATTTGGTGATGACGTATCGGTCAGTATATTACTTTATGTTAACCGATATTGTATATTATACATTTCAAATCTTTAATAGTACCTACACATTCTTACTGATCACAAATATATATATTTAGTAAAAATTTGAGGTCTCAAATATTCGATGCATATCGATATTATGACTGTCGTAAAATAAACCTAATATATAACAAGCTATTTTATGAGTTAAGGATAATTTCTTCTTCATATCTACGTATTATGTATGTAGGTGTATGTCACTTAACAAAATGAAGTCGCAAACCAATAAATATTGATAAATGTACCAGAAAGATGACATAAAAATATATCTTTTAACCGCAGAGCAAAACATATCGACGTTCCCTAAAGGATGGTGGAGCCCTATGGGTGTAAGCCGAGCGTCGCTGATAAAAATTCAGCTACTTTACCTGTTCCAAATATCTTATAAATAACGCATTCAAGATACTATTTTAATTTAATTTTTATTAGTTTTTAAATTAATTTAAAAAGTATAACATATAAGAAATTTTTTAAAAATTTACATAAAATAGTAAAAAATAATTCTAATTGAAAATAAAAAGAAATTCTAATACTATTTCAACCCATGACCGTAGACCGTAGATTATTGTTGCCCAGTAAATAGACCAGTCTTCTTCAATGGCTCAGGTTAGATTCGGTTAACTTAAAGTATGTACATTAGGCAGTAAGGCAAAAGTACATTATTATTTTGAATTATATTCCCCATTTGTTAAGACACCCATAAAGTCCTATATTTTACGGACGAAAAATGAAGCGTTTATTATTGAAACTATACGTTCCTACAAAAAAAGTAAATAATAATTATTAAATTGCATATTTATTACTTATTACAAAAAAGGTTTCGAACAGACTATCCTTTAAAGATGCGTTCAAAAGTATTTAATGAATCATTTAAAATCTTTCAACAATTTAACATGTGTGTTTTCTTAATGTTTTAGCATTGTGTTCCGTGAAAATCACAAATATTCTTATATTACGAGCTTTTTTGATTTCGGGAACATAGGGTGGACCTAGAGCCTGATTATATATCTGATTATAAAAAGGTAGGAACCACGGGCCACGAGTCAGCTGAAACTCACGATATATTCCTTTTCATCATAATGAACAGCAGCTACCTATTAGTATAATGGTTGCCACCAAAATATAATTTTTCCTGCAAATTTATATTTTTACTTCAATTTCAGGGGTTTCTTCGATACAGTATTTCGAAAATTTTGAAGAAATAATATATCTTGTAATTGTTTTACTACCAATAGCATTTTAGATAACGTCTCCAAATTATTTTCATAAACAATGCTACACACAATGATATAATAAACTGTAGATACGTTACAAGCGTGAAATCTTGGCAACTCAAAAGTAAGGTAATTGCCCTACTTGCATTCGTTATCGAACGGACCTTCTTTGTGATCGGGCGTAACGCTACGCCTGATCACAAATAAAGTCCCGGGAAAAAGGAACAGAGAATCGTACACTACTGTAAGAATGAGTATGTTATTTTAGTCACCGTGACTTGAAATTACCTGATTTTTCTGTCTACACGCAGAGCGTTTGTGAAATAAGTGTGCCGTGATTTATTGTCTCTTTCAATGCAATATTTGCTTCATATTATGAAAGCCGGCTAGTATGGGAATAACGTGTCTATATTATAATACGTCAATG
The DNA here is from genome assembly GCA_016648135.1 of Agrypnia vestita. Classification (NCBI taxonomy): domain Eukaryota; kingdom Metazoa; phylum Arthropoda; class Insecta; order Trichoptera; family Phryganeidae; genus Agrypnia; species Agrypnia vestita. Next base: position 40,334 of record JADDOH010023665.1, on the reverse strand, counting down.
GCTACACAAAAAAAAACATTGTTTTGTAAGTAACTTTGATGTCCTCAAAATTTTTTATTTAATGATAAAATATTAATGTTACTTGTCCGCCCTATTAATTTATTATTAACGTCCATCTTAAAATTTTGAAGAACCTCAATTTAAGGATTAGTAAATCAGATTGATACGGTACAATTATAATACCTACTGTATTATAATATTTTATATATGTTTTTTGTTTTATTATATGCTTATTACATTTATGGCTGATTTTATTTTTATTCTACATTCAGGCGAATAATCATTATCACTTGCTCTGTATACATACCTATGCCAAATATTAAAATTGTAAAGCAGTTAATTTTAAAGACAATTATTTTTTATTATTACATATTATTATTTTTAAAATAGAGATATAATATAATATAAATAGAGAAATAGCGAACACGGAATACGTGTGACATCAATATTCTTACTATTTTCAAACTAAGCTAAACGCTTGTGCTATGAAAATAGGACTAACTTGCTGGTCTGGAGTGAGGTTCGAACCCGCGACCTTTGAATCATGAGGCGAGAGTCCTAAGCACAGGACCAACAAGCTACTCAAATTATGATGAATTATTTATTTTAATAAAGATACGTATTTTTTTATATTTTGCACGTTAACCCAGTTTCATATTTGTAATTTGTATGGTATTAAAATATATATAATCTATATAAATAAAAATGTAATTGTTCATTTGTACAAAATCGCTAACCTCTGAAAGTTCTTCACCGATTGCTTTGAAATTTTGGCACAACGTTGGACTCAAATACGAAAATGTTTTTGTATACCTACTTTTTTTACATACCTACTATTTATAAATATAAATAAAAATGTAACTGTTTGATTGTACAAAATCTTAAATCTCCAAAAGTTCTTCAACTATTGTTTTGAATTTATGACATTTCCATTCGATTTCGCACAAATTATTTGAAAAAAAGGCGCCGATACCTACCTTTTCAATATTAATAAATCTATACCTATAAAACTCAATGTCTGTCTGTCTGTCTGTCTGTCTGTCTGTCTGTTCTCTATACAAATCTACACTATTTCCCCTTTTTTCTATTTTCAGTGCACATCTGTACCGTTCGATCGATCGGACTCAAAATTTACCAACTTTTCTATAGGACCAGTCGGGTAATATAGGCGACATTTTCCCTTCCCCTCTAACACATCCTCTCCCCTAGATATATTTTCTGTACAAATCTACACCGCTTCAACGATTGGACCCAAATTCCCGACGGAAAAAATAGGCAATATTTCTTCCCTAGATATCTTAGCTATCCTAGCCTTGATTAAATGGAAACATTGTTTTACTTGAGGCTGGCAAAACAATGGAACCTTTGTTTCCCCTCTCAGAGGTATGGAACAGATCAATGCCCAAAGTGATAAGTAGCTCTTCCAACAGGCATTGTGACCTTACTGGAAATCGATCTCAGAATTCAATGAATAAGAAGCCATGCCGTGAGCCTCATACCATCTTCATCATCATCTTTGTACCCTTGGACGTCCAATGTCTTTTTTTTCTTACCCTGTTTTGCTATAACGTCTCCAAATTCTAACTTTTCAAGATTCTACCTTTATAACACATTTTTCTATGCTTATAGCGATGTAAGGTTGAGTATTTCGGACATATTACGGGAGGACCAAATTATAGTCTGAACCAACTCACCATGAAGGGGAAAATAAGTGATAAAAGAAGGACAAGGGACTAGTATAATTGTCGATTATGGCTTTATTTACCGTGCGGCGGTAAATAAAGTCATAATCGCCAGAATGATCGCCTAAGAAGAAGAGAGCAATGTTTAAAAAAATGTACTGCAATGTATTAAAATAAAATAAAATTATAATTTGAGGCAGCTACATCTTGTAATAAAGATAAGTGAATGGTAACCATCTCTTATCCAGGACCGTCCTACGAGCAAAAGCTCCCACATTGGTCCTGTTCATTCGTCGCCTGATTGACATTTTTTCAACACCAATTAGCGTGAGACAGCTCGGCCGCATATTAACGACCATCCGCTGTCCGTCAGTGTTCAAGGCATCTTTATTAAATAAAATACATAATATAACATACCATAAAAAATGTAACAAAGATCAACAATCAGTTTTCCGGATTTTCGATTGAGCCAGCACTTCCGTCCCCCGAGAGAGCCAGCCGGGGGCGAATGCATCGTCTGCAGCCGTCTGCCACTTGCGGGTCAAGTGGGTTTAATTAATCCTCTGCACCAACGGCTTGCACAAACGGATTATTTGCTGCGTTGGTCTGTTCGTATCGGCGCTCATGTATGCTAATTTGTTACACCGAGCGCTAACTGTTCCGTGAACTTCGGCGGGCATTCCGAGTTGCTGGATCCGATAAGTGCACACATACTCTCGAGAGCTTTTAAAAAATCATACATTCGATTTTATCGACGAAGGATCTACATGTACATGCTTAACAACAGATCAAATGTGTTGTCATGACGTTTTTCCACAGGGTTACCGCGTTTGTCTCATTCACTTTTATTATTATTTATTCACATTTTGTATTCAAATTACCACAATGGCAGGTTTATTGTCAATTGGCAATTTCTTCCAAATAACCGCACAATTTAGTGGAATAATTGAATTCGATTCCATGTTAACATCCATGATACGCTCTCCGATTGTTGACGCTTTTAACAGCTCCAATATTTGTTTCATCTTGTCAAGCCAGGTCTTTTGCGAATGCCCTCTATTTCTGCTACTTTCAACACTCGCCTCATAAATTTTATTTACTATTTTTCCTCGCTCATCCGTTAGACATGGCCAAACCATCTCAGCGATCCTTTCTTTATTCTAAGAACTACGCTGCGGCTAGTATACGTTCACTTTTAATTCGTTCATTCTCCACTGTATCATTTAAAAAATTTTCATACATGCGCCAAAGCGGCCGCATTCAATTTACATTCGTTATTTTTTTTGAAAATTCCAGGCTTTATTTCCGTACATCAGAGTTGGCACCAGAACGCAGAACTCCATTATGCATCACTAGTCTTGCTTCCTTTAACAGATTATTATTGTTCCTAATTCCATTCAGAACACGGTTTAGAAACCCTTTACTTTAGAACTCCAGCGCATATTTGCAGAGAACAGTGAATACATTTTTATTTGGTTATAGATCAAATATTTATTTGCGTTATGTGATATAAACTCTAGAACTATCTTTCAGGGTTATTAACGATCTGTTAATGATGTAAAATAAATAAGCACATTTATATATTTTTTTTTTTTTTTTTTAAAAAAATAGAGATGTGAACACGGAATACGTGTCACATCAATATTCTTACTATTTTCAAACTAAGCTAAACGCTTGTACTATGAAAATAGGACTAACTTGCTAGTCTGGAGTGAGGTTCGAACCCGCGACCTTTGGATCACGAGGCTATTTGTTGTTGCCATTTTCTGATTACTTTATAATAAATAGTTTACATAGTATACAAATGAATAACACGTAACTATGATTTTATCTAATAATGTGGGTAGTACTCGTAAGAGTGGTACAGGGTAAATTTCACATATCGCACTCCTAGTTAAAGATTATTAGTTAATTATAGTTTAGTAAATATTTATTTGATATCTACAACTTTAATGTTTAATTAAATTCTTAATAAAGCTTGTGCAGTATTTAGTTTATTTTATTTTATCTTGTAAATATGAAAAATATCATACAATAAAAATGAAAATTAGTATATAAAACAAATTAGATTAATAAATTGGAAGATATACAGAAAAAAAACAATTTTTGAAAAAATGTTTAATTACCACTGGGATAAGAATCCGGATCCTTTCTTTGCCGGGGAACTTACACTTTTTAACAAGTATTTTAGATAAATCCTTGTAGGGGGATTTTTTAGAGCAATAAACTTTAAAATGAAATAAAACACTGAAAACTCGTGGTAATAGCCATGGTATTGGCTTTATAGGAAAAAACTTTTTCCATCGACAGCCAATTTGACAGCTGACAACTGATTTGTTTGCAATTTGGTTTATCATTTCAGCATATGACTTATGTCAGAAAAACGCTTGCAGATTGCGGAAATTCATTTCGAAAATTATGACATCGTAAATTAATTCGTAATCATAATTAAACACTAATGGCGTAAAATTATCTTTCACAATAAAGCCAATACCATGGCCAAAGCCATGATTTTTATGTATTTTATTTTATTTTAATGTTCTATACCTCTAAAAAATCACTAAATTAATGATTCTGAAATATGAAAATTTCATTTTGAGTTGTATAACTCTTTAAATAGAAACATGGCAAGATTTTCTGATTTTTTTGATCTATTTTTAATTCAAAATTCAGTCATTTTGATTTGCTATAATCCTTTAATTAATAAGGGGTGCGATATATCATAATATATTTTATGACAAGAAAATGTTACATATATGTTAATTTGACAGTTACATTTGAACAATGATACGTTAAAAAAAGATTAAGCGATCATTAAACCACAAAAGAAAATTTTAAACAAACGAACATTTCCGAGAATAGCAGTTTAAACATGTTCCAAATAGCCGAAGGGAGAAACCTCCCCTAGGACGTAAAAAACAACTTCATTTATCACGAAGACGATTATTAAACATTAAGTACTTCCGCATGGTCCAGATAATAACAATTTATAATGCTGTTTGAGGGAAGATTTGAATTTATTTTAAGTGGATAAAGAAAGAAATGGTGCTGGGTGCGGTGAAATGGGACACAAAATTCAACGATAAAAAGTTATCGTGAACTTCAGTTCGTGTTCAGAAACATCGAAAGATATTTTAATGTATTTAAACTTAGCTAACTATTTATAAAAAAATTAAATGTGGTTTTGATTTTTTTTTCGACTTTTGAGCGTTATCAAATATTGTCACGTGATAACGTTATGAGTATTAAACCACATAATAACGTATATACAGAATAAATAAATTTATAACTGAAATATTTAAGCATGCTCCAGAAGATTAGGTGCGGTCACATAAAATAACGTTCAGTAGAAAAATAATACTAGCACAAAAATAATTTTAAAACGCGTATTAATTAGTAACATTAAAGTCAATTATTAGTTATTTTATAACAAAAGTTTATCAAAAAAAAACGACAATGCATTATTAAAAACACTTATTATACGCATAAAAAGTTTCAAAAGTCAAAAAGATTCGCGTTGGGTCATGGAAATATCAGATGCGAAGCCCCTGGATGGATAAATAAATAAAGAAAAAATAGTGTAACAAGTACGCGCCATCTATGTTGTACGTAAAAAAAATTGTAGAATAAAAAATCTAATTGTTCACGTAATTAAATAGCTTTCAATTTCATTAACTTATATTTTGGTCAACAATTTGGTCTATAAAAAATATTACAGACCCACACTAAAATCGTTTTTATAATTCAAATTTATTTTTTGAATTCCTAAGGGACGTGAAATATCTGCTTAGAATTGAGGCACTATTCACGTTCGAGCATTCTATCATTTTACATAATTTATAAAGGGGATGTTGGGATCATATGGGAAACGGGGATTTATTAACCCAGTGGCGACTGTGAAAATGTAGAAGCGAAGGAATTAATAATGTTCCCCAGCCAGAATAATATCCTTGTGTTATTTATATTTCACTGCTGGCGACTTAATCGAAATTATTTTATAATATATAAGAATTACGCAGCGATCAGACACAAATTGTACAATGTCTTAGTCATCTTAAAATTTACCTGTATGAAATATTGGAAAATGAATCAAGAAATAAATTTTTTAAATGCTAATTTACGTTTAAATAAAATAGTGGGACTAAATTTATATTTTAATATTCTCTACACTATTTTTAACTAGCGTTAGCGTCTCGGTTGGGATTGAGGAAGACCTACATCAATTAAGTATTTGTAACTTTAATATTATAAAAAAATAAAAATAATACATGGATAATTTATATAGGGACATTTTCGTAAGAATTTCACTTCAAGCTGCTTTACACAAAAATTGTTTAGTTTTACACTAGAATTTAAAATACATCATATAAATGATTTTTCAAAAATATGCATTTTAAACCATTTTTGACCACTGTTTCCGATGCACTGTTTCTTATTATTTTTTGGAGGGGAGAGTTGAATGCCTTCCTGTTACCTTCTACACTATCGTGCTAAAAATCTGATCTTTCATTAATTGATAATGCAAAATATAATAAAAAAACACACAATATTGATATAAGTGTTTAATTTGGTAAGCATTTTTGGTCACTTTTTCGTGCTTTTCGGAAACGAAATAAGAATCACGACAAGGATTTTAAGTAGATTCATTAATCATTTTTGATCTTATAAAATATGTATTTCCCTTCTGCCATTTTAAAGGCAGTATGTATTTACTCCACGTAGAGATCATTGGGAATGTTTTTCACATTGTTGCGCGTCTTGTTTGCCGGGAAAACTCCATCCACTCTTTAGGCGCTGCAGCGTACCTTCCGGCCGTCCTCTTCCCCCTCCCCGCAGTCGCATTTGAATTGCTAATGCACCTGAGAGCGGTCGAAAAGGTCTGAAATTTTCTCGTTACAAAGTCAAACAAGGAAATAAACGATGTGAATTTTCGCGTCAACCTCCTCTTCTCATCTGTGCGACACTAGTGCTAAAGTTTTGCATATAAAGAGGGGATAAGTGAAGCCACCTACGTCGGCTCTACATTAATGGTCCATTTGTCTTTAGATATTTTGCTAAAGGTACCGCCAAATAAATCAATTAAAAAAGGAACGATAAAAATGTATACCCTCTCACAGAGAGAATATATTGATTTTTTTTAAATTGATTATTCTTAACGAACAATTGCAAAACGATTAAGAAGTCAAATCTCCCAACAAAATACAAAGTTAACAGACGAGCCAATGAAATATTCTTTACGTGTTAAAATTAAAACTGTTTTCATTCTGGATTCTCAAAATATTTATTAGTTCTCTTAATATTCGGTCACTTGTACAAGTGTCAGTATTGTTTTTAACAAATTTAGAATGGAAAGACTCAACCACCATTATATATTTTGATACCATTTAATCGCACATTATATCACTTCTGCCTACCCCTGCGGAGAAATAGTTAGTGGGTGGCTAGTTAGTAGTAAATTTAATTATATTATAATTTAATTAATCATCTGTATCGCGAATGCATCGATTACCAAATGAGTTTACCAATGTGTTTACAAATGAAAATAATATATGCAATTGCAATGCAAATAATATATACCAATGAGTTTACCAATGAAAATAATATATGCAATTCAAATATTAAATGTTCCTGGGGGCATTTGGGCGAGTTAATCCCATCGATCGCTATTTTCTCCTTTACCAACCCTTCGCATTGAAATCACTTTTACTGCAATTCCTTTGTCTGCAACTTAATATTTTATATTTAGGAATTATTTTGTCCTATCCTGTTATTTTGTAAATCATACATTTAAAAAATTATCTACAATGCTTTTATTCTCCCTCATATTTTATATGGCATTATTATTTGGTTACAGTGTAATTCACAGGCGCAGGGAATGATACAATGAACTTTAAACAGAGCCCTTAAAATAATCTTCAACCTAGATCGATACACCAGAACCACTGACTTGTACAAAATCACCGGCATGCTTAACCTAGAAGATCTGATATATGTGGAAAAGATAAAGATGACTTATAAAATAAAGAATAAATTATTAAAAACGAATATCATCCTTTACCAGAACAGTGACGTACATAGACAACAAACAAGAACAAGAAACTATATAAGAAGTGATATACCGCGGACTAATAGAGAGAGATATGGTTTCCTATACACTGCCATCGATTTCCATAATGGAATTCCCAATTCCATAAAGGAATGAAATAGTATAGAACTGTTCAAGAAATGGCTGAAGGGACTCGTGTTGGGTAGGAGATAACTGTTTGACAAGTCAATGTGCTTATATTTAATTTGTGTACCTACTTATTCTACTTTATTTCCTGTCCGCTTATACCAGCATACAATTGCTGTTTGGGGACATTATATTTATATTTATATCCAATTTTAATTAATACAAATTATTATATTCATTGTTAAAAATATGTACTTTTTCCTATATAATAAGCATCAATATATATATATATAAAATAAAAACTAACTAAGTTTTAGATTTTTCAATCAACTGGAGAACGAAGTAAAAAAATTTAATTTATAAATAAATCATTGCTGAAGGTAAAACTTACGTAGACAAAAAATGAGCAAGTATTTTTAGTAGCAGCAATTTCATAAAATCAGAAAAAAAGTTATTTGATTCGGTTTTAGTTAATTGTTTTTTATTTCTAAAAGCTCATTTTCTAGGCAAAAGTATAATATTTACTTATGCGTTTCTTGTTATAATTATTTATCATTTTGTATTATTTATTTACATGAATGTGTTTAAAAAAACTTTTTAATGAAATTTCTCAACTTCAACTCCATCTAAAACTCAATCCAGTCCTCGGTGAAACACCCAATAAATCATTGTTGACAGAATGACCTTAAATTAAATCGAGAGGGACAATTGAATGTAAGATGACTTAATCTTCACCGGCCAATTGAATTAAGTCTGGCAACACATAACAATGTCAACTTTGTCAACGTAATAAGGCGCGATTCGCGACGTGCAGAGACCCCCGACCCTTGACCCGTGTGAACCTTCAGGCTCTCATTAAAGTTAAGGACATCAATCAGAAATAACGCATCTGAAGCACCCGTCACTGAACATTATTGTCACTCGCAGTTGTATCTCATATTTTCGCTTTTATCAAATGAAACATTTATTAAAAAAAGAAAAATAATAAAATTTATTCAGTGTTTTCAAATAACCTTTGTAGAACAAGAGTTCAGATATAAAAAGCAATTTCAATTAGTTTAGTACCAGAAAAAATCGTTGTACCTATTTCGTTACATCACGTTGAGAAGTAACAGTTAATTTTTTAACAGTTACTTTGTTGGGTGTTGACATAAATCCGTTTTTTTTCTAAATAAAGAGGACAAGAGGACACAACAAAATTTATCCTTTATTATCTACAAATCCTTGCCAACGTTTTACAAGTTTTTGGATGCCTCTGCGATAAAAACCATCCGGTCTCAATTCGATGAGTTAGTCATTCGAATATAAGAAGATGGAATATAAGTGCTCACTTTTATCATCTTGAAGGTCTGTAATTAAACAAAATGGATAAAAGTTAACACAGTTAATTTTCATTCAAAGGAACCGTTACCACTTACTTACCTTATTTCCCGCAGGGGTAGACAGAGAGGATAGAGCGTCACACTCTTCTGTTCTGATATTCAACTTTCGTTTCATCCACATTCATACATCTTTACGACTTTTTTTTAATTTTGGCGCGCGTTTAATATAAAAAATTGACGCTACTTGTGACAATACCTAATACACAATTATCTTTCTCACTAGTCTATGGTAGTAATAATAATAATAATGGATAATTTATAAAGCGCCCTTTTCATAAAAATTCACCTTAATGGCGTTTTACACAATTATTTAAAACAACACAAGTACTTAACATTGAAAATTGTTTGTGAGCTTGTAGACACCATTTTTGAAAAGTGTATTTTCAGTTATTTTTTTAAATAAAATCTCTAATGCACCGTTCTATTTATTACAAGAGAAAGAACGGGGTTGCCACCATCGCCCGTTCACTACACATGGGCTTTTGGCAATGGTAATTTAGAGGAATCAAGTAATTGACAAAGGAAATGGTTTACTCATCATATAATGTTGTTAAACTTGCAATCAGTAAGCTGTTCCAAATTAAATAAAAATACATTCTTAATAATCAGGGAGGAACGGAATATTTGACGGGCATTCGCGGGGACTCTCCGACGGGCAGTACGTTTAATATCTTTTTCTGAGACAACTAAGCCCATCACATGCTGGGGGGGTTTATGCAGCGGGATCCTAGCAAAGGGGAAGGACGTGACGGGAAGAATGATTCATATTCCACTCAGATTCGCAAACCGCTCACTTTCATCTCGCGGCGCAGAATCCTTACAGACGGGGGACGACGAACAGCGGCGGGCGGCACAATGCGTACGTTTTTCACAACATTGCAAAAAAGAATTGCTTCGTAGTCAGTTTAGACAGCTTACGAAATATTTTGTGTTATACTAGAAAAAATTCTGATGGTGTCAGTTTTTCTAAACCAATTTAACTCCTCACACTCAATGCTCTTTTCCGCGATACTGTCCATGGGTTGATATTTGAGAAGATGCTACAATTATATTTTTTAATTATAAAATAATATTTTATTTAAATAAAATAATAAAAAATAAAATAACAACATTGCAATCAATAAACAAATGTGATGTAACTTGTAGGTAACACAGTAATTGTAAAAATTGTAAAAATTAACAAATAAAAAATCACAATTATTATCAGGATGCATACCTACTATCAATATTCTTATCATTTTAAAGCTAAGCTACACACTTATGCTATGAAAGTATGACTAAATTGTTGGTTTCTTGGAACGAGCCTCGAACCTCCAACCACTAGACCACTAGGCGAATGTCTTAATAACAAGCACATTTTATGCGTAATAATTCAGCAACTTAACAAATATGGTACATGTGTATATATATGCACACATTTTTTTATACATAACGCCACAAAGTCAATGTAATTTTCAATGCGGCGGATTCTGAAGGAAGCAATATAAAATAACACATTATTGAACTACGCTCACACACACATATTAATCAGTATTTTTATTGCCTAAAAAAGATTTTATTAAACGCGATTTAGAATGTCAGATACGGAATTCTCAAATATCCGGGTGCTGAGAAAAAAATAACCATTATAAACCTAATTTAAATGTAAAAATGTATGGCAGCCTATGGGGCGGAGCTTTTGATAACGATATACCGCGCCAGATATCCTGAAAAGAGGAAAGTGAACGCGAGGAGTTTGCAGTGGGCCGGACATGTAGCGAGGGTAGTGAGTCACGTAACATTAAAAAGCCCTCACACACAAGCTAACAGGACCGAGAACCGAGACCGAGGGGAAGACCACAACGGAGATGGGCGCGTAATGTCAAGGCAGATAGATGAATGGGAGCAGGGCCGTATTAGGATCGTCGCAGACCATGGGCACTTTTGCATAACATTGAATTCGTAAGCCCGATCAATTTATAAAACTCTGCTTATATTTTTTTAGTGGCAACACCGAGGGCCAGTTGTCCTAACTTGAATTATATTTGGCGACAACATTTTAAACTCTAAATCTCGTTAATGCGTAAAACTTCTTTTTCGAAAAAAAATTGTTTACGAAATTTAAAAAAAAACGTATATATATATATATAGAGATATATGAATATATTGATAATATATAATAATAGTATATATAAGATATATATAGAATATAGATATATATAGTTAATAGATAAGGGATACATAGAGATTTAGGTATTTATTTATTTATTTTAGGTTTATTAATTACACGGCTTAATAGCCTTTACAACAGGTTTATACATAATTAAAATACAACAAACGAGTATATTAAATGTAAAGAAAAATAAAGGTTATAAATGTAAAAAAGTATATTACTAATAGTTTTAAACATATGAGGGTAGACCATATGTAAAAAAAGATGTATACAAAAAAAAAGTGTTAAAGTAGTGATCTACAGAAATTTTACTCACCGAAATATAGCAAGAATTTAAAATTTGAATAGCCATGGTATATATAAAAAGTTGAATTAAGACATTATATAAAAAAATTTAATATCTTGAAAAGAAATGATCATATAATGATATATATATATATATATATATATTCCTAAGGAACCGACATGTAAAAGTACCATCATTTTTGACAGGTTACAGATGGTTATTTAATAATCATAGTTTTCCAAATGTATTGTTAAATTCCCTAAATAATTACCATTTAGAATTTCATTTTCAGACTTTCGTAGGACCCTTGACGGTTCGTAGGCCCTACGCACATTGCCTACTGTGCCTAATAGATAAGATGGCCGTGCCTAGGAGACCGGACCACAAAGGCGATATCAAGGGATGACTGGCGCTCTATTGTGATTGCGGTCGCTAAAGAAGACAGAGATATAGGATGGTATAAAAAAAATGTAAATTCGTATAATAATTTGAAATGTTTTTAAATTTCATATTTTTATATCCCTGGTTAACATGTAATCCGATTAAGGGGTTACACTACCCTAAAAGGATAAAATTAAGGTATAAATTGGATAATTTTTTACAAGGTGATGATTTTTCTAAATTATTTTGTTTTCAACACTTTAATAGTGGCGTAAACAAAGTAATTTTGATTTTATTTAATTGAATTAATATGTCACCACAAAGAGTTGACTGACTTCTCTTCGAAAAAAAAGTTTTAAATTGGAATATAACAGGGTACTCATTAAACTATTATGAAAAAAACATAAAATGACAGCGTTATGTCAATTCCATAGTTATATGTCGTTTCTAAATATATATATATATATATATATATATAAGATATATAATTATATATTTTCTATATATAATATAGATAAAGAAACCCGTGTTTCCCTACCCGCCAAGTTTTCTCCACAAACGGCCACAACCACCCACCGGTGGTTATGGTGGTAGATAGCCCTTGGTGTCACATCGAAAATATGCGAGTTTGGTGGAGGTGGCCGTGCGTAGGTGGGAGTGGGTGACGAAAATGGGCTTTCTAGCACATTTTTTTGCTATGGGAAGGTCGCAAATGCTTCAGATTGTTTCAAAATAGGCGCGCCGACTACGTCGGTGAGTCTAGAAGGTTCCGGAAAAACCTGCTCTAGAAAGTTCTGGAAGGAGAAGATTCTAGAAAATTCACGAAATTTCTATAAGGTTCTAAACTGAGTGGCGGAATGTGTCGGTGTGTCTAGAAGGTTCCTGTACATTCGATAAATTTATTGAAAGTTCTGGAAGGAGAATGTTCTAAAAGGTTCGCGAAAGTTCTATGACGATCCAAACATGTCACGTAGGAGTTCTACGGAAATTAATGTAACGCGGCCATTTTGAAATTTTTTCTTAAAAAAATTTCAATAAAATAATAGATTAATATGTACCTTCCTTAATAAGAGCCAAATAAATAAAATAAAATAATTAATCACCGCTTTCTAACGAAACGGTGCAACCCTTAATGCGATAATTGAGAGTATACTGCACATTTTTTGAGATCGCATCGCAATAAAGTGAGCGAGAGGAAAAAGTGCACAAAGCAATAACAAGAACAAAGTGGAGATGTTGGTCGGCGTGAATAGCGTAAAAGTTGTTGGCACAACACACCAACAAGCTCGTAATCAAATAAAAGCTCTTTACGTTAGTTTTAGCGGTTAACTCATACCATGTCTCAAAGAGCGTTGAAATGTTCAGTGGTTTTACTTAAAAATGCACGGGTTCTGTTAAAAGTGAACATTTAGCGCTTGTTCAGACACAGCGGGAACCGTTCAGTTTCAGAATCGCGTTTCAAAACACGCGGTTTGTGTCATCTGTTCACGCAGCCGCGGTTAATAAGCGATTTGTGCGCGCGAAAATAAACGTCAGTTTGACAGTTCTGGTACCGTTCTCCATCTTTGAATATCAGAGATGTATTCGCTCATTACTTTGTTAACGACGGCCGTGTTCCATGGCAAGACACATAAATATCATTCTGTCAGTTCATTTTTGGTGAATAAATACCTACTTCTCTAAAATACTCTTTTTTTCCACCATTTCCAAATATCTCCAACTCCTGACAAGCTAGGTTCTTGGCATATTTGAGTAATCCTCACACTGAAGATCCCATATTACAGATCTTCTCCACTTCATCAATAAAAAATTCAGTGTCAAAGCGATCCATAACCATAGAAAAGAGAATATAATCCACGCGTGCTCCTGTTGTGACATGGAACCGTGCGGCGCCCGCAACGCGACTGAACGCTCTCGTAAGGCTCCATAGTAATAGGATCGTGCGGACGCCGTGCGGGTCTATTTTCTAGTGGTTGGGTTGCGGGCACCGCGGCGGTTGACTAACCGCACGGTTGTGCCTGAACGATCACATACAAACCTAGGTAAATGAGACCCGCACGGATCTCATGCGATTCTGAAACGGCACGGTTCCCGCTGTGTCTGAACAAGCGCTTACACATATTTTAAAATAGAAGGCATTTGAGAAATAAATTTCTTGTAAATACGAGAGATTGGGGATATTTCCTTCGTGACCATTGCCTCATCTAATTATGGGGGAGGGGGAGGGTGCGCGTGACTCACGCCGCTGGCATCCAAACTGCCGGGAAAACTAAGTTATCCCAGACATTACTGAATGGTAGGCAGCCGCGGGGTTGCCATGGAAATGCTTCGACTGTATGAGCGGCGTCGAATGAGACAACACAATCTCGGAAGTGAGTCCTGCACACCGCGGGGACACCGGAGACCTTACATCCGACATTAAATTCATTTTTATTCAGTCAGGTAATTCAAAAGCAAAATATAAACGATATTCCGAAGATTTATGAAGTAAAACGATTGCTGCACAATAACATATCGGAATCAAAACATTTTTTTATTCCTATATTTTTTTATGATACGCGTTTCATGTTTAAACTCATAAAAAATAATATTTAATATCGAAAATATCTAGATGCCACCGGTCAAAACTAATCTGTGGAATGATTTAGAAGGGCGAATGAAACAATCAATTAAATCATATTATTTTCAGCGTTATGTGCGTGTCTCAAAAATCATCCACTTACATACCTCTGTAAGTATGGTTAAAATTATATTAAGATAAAAATATAAGGTATTATTGACAGGTTCCACTCTTTTTTATGTATTCCACACATTATTGACAGAGTCTACAAGAGCGAAATACTTATTTTTCCTTATCAGAAATGGCACAGGTGTACACAACAATATCCCTTAATCATACACACGGTGTAACAAAGCTAGTTCACAATACTTTACAGGTGGATTCCTGCCTTGATTGTGAGTCAAAAATATTCATACAACCATGACCCAATATCAATAGTTATGGAAATATGCAATATCAAAATTAGAACTTTTTTTTATATTTCAGACTTATATTTTGAAAAATTTTCAAATATCATTACATTAACCTATATCGTTTGTGAAAAATTCATACGTTTCAATACAAGTTAAATAAAATGATGAAAACCTTGCAAAATAAATTAATTTCATTTAATTTTAATCATTTTAGACTTGCATTGAAGATAATGAGTTTTTCTCAATCGATATACGTTACTGTAATAATAGTTCAACGTTGAGCAAGAATCTACTTGTAAAGTATCATGGACTATGTAGTTCTGTTATACCTACCCCTTATATCTAAGACTCAAAATAATCAAAAAATATCCCGAAAAAATAAGAAAAATGGGCCAAACGTCCAAAAATATGATGGCCCAAGGCAAACTAACGCAACCAATAAATCCGCGCTGTTGCGTAGGAACTTTTTTTAAAATTCGTTTTCTCTCTTCTGGGCCGCGTTTGTATTTCACTTATTTTTTGAACACTCGTTTTATTTCTATGGTGGAAGAGAATTTTAATTAACGATATATCATTCGGTACATAAATCATTATTAATTACGGGTCAGAAAATACAGTTTTTACTGATTTTGTGATATTTACTGCAAACTATTTTGCGTTTATTTCCAATATATTTTCAATTGTTCTTAATACATTTATTTAGAAAATAAACGATTTCTACTGATAATGAATTTATTTAAACTTACAAATAGATTTGTCGCTCTTGAGGCTATGTTAAAATTTTAAAGTGAAGAAAAAATAAAAGTTAAATATTGTTTATTATGTATACATATTTAAATGATTGCCTGGTAACATTTATTTCGGAGGAATTATGAAATGAAATAAATATTAAAGAGTTAAGGTTATTATTACGGTCGTTGGACATATTTGTGTGTTAAATAAAACGGATATTTTATACCAAACGTATATTTCACTGAGAAGCAAATCTCGACGTTTCGCTAAAGTCTTATCCGGCGTCATCAGGAGAGCGTCCTCTCACGGCGGAGATGTATGCCGAAAAACATTCAATTCCAGATCTCTCGACAACGAAAACTTAACAAGAACAATAAACCTATTTTGTAAATTATCCTTTGCATTTTGAAATGAATTTGTTGCACATTTTCAGCACTGTGAAAAATATACGAGGCATACAGTGCATCAGTATGGGCGCAGATATGCTAGTCTTGTCTAGGTGGTGGTGTAGATAGGGGAGACCACCATGAAATCATATAAAAGAGAAGATATTGAAAAATAAATTGTATTTTCACGCTAAAGCTTTATCTGATATCGCTCGAGCCCGAGGGGAAAAGATTAAAAGTCGTTCAATCGGAATTAAGTTCCTTTCAGTCTCTTTCCGCAGAGAATTGCGAAGGGGAGGCAGTCTACTATTTTTAAATTTAATTTCAAATAATTATTTATAAGCAGCTTATATACAACAATATGATAATAAACAAAATTTTCCATTAAAATTCTTTCAACAAAATTTCCATAAATTCACAATGTTTTGAAAATATGTAAATTTTAATATTATGCTAGTATAATTTATTGTAAAATATTACATTCGATAATTCGTACTAAAGTCAAAATGTTTTTGAAAAATTTCATTTCAAATCGTAAATTATTTCCCAAAATACAATGTTTTCTGAAAAGCATGCGAAAAAGAATCCACGAATCGCGGTAATATAACGCAATGTCAAACCAAACGGTGACATGCATATTTCACGTAACATTCCAATATATTTTTTCTTTTCGGAGAAATTTTTACAAATCTGTCTTCGGGCACCCTTTGTTGATTTTCCTTGGAAATTTGGCTTCCGGTTGAGCTTGAAAAACATTTTACCGCTCGCAATATCGGAGAGACTTAACTCGAATTCCTACTTTCCACGGAATATAAACACCATATTTTATTTTTATTTTTGAAGACATGTTTGCCCAAATTTTCTAGGGTAATTTGGAGTTCTTTATCGGAAGTCACCTTCTTTCATGGGAGAAAACGCCGTGTTAGTATTAAACGAAATCAGGACTTTTTATTTTAGATATTTTTGAGATATTTACAGGTATGACTGTTGACCCGTGAAACTCATACAAGTAATTCAGTTGATGAACCGAAGGCAATATTTTCACAAAGCTATAAGACTAAATAGTACAATATTCTGCCAAATACTTACATAGCTTTCAACTGATGCAAAAAACAAAAACGATGAACGTTAAAATAATTAAAAATAAAATAAAAAGCCTCAAGACCGAATTAAGGAATATCATTGGTAGTAATTAAAGGGGGATAGATTTACGATATCAGCTCAGTATTTACACTCTTATATAGCGTGTCCTCTTATATCTCGTATTAAAACTCCTTCATTTCATTTCATTATATTTTGCTTCTAGATCTTTCTGAGAACATCTTTTTAAAGCTCTCTGAAAAGACGGCAACACGCCATTAAAGTATCACACCCTAGTTGTAGTTGTATAAATATAAATAATAATCTTAAAAATGTTACGTTGTTACTCTAGTTTTTTTGTTGACACTTCACTTAAAGTGTAAACGAATCGTCGTAAATAACATTATTACTTGGTATGTAACTTAAATAATCATTTTTACATTGATTCTGTTTATATTAAACTGTTCCCCTGGTGCTTTTACAATTCATGAATATTTTTTTAATCAAATATTTAAAAGTGGCGTAGAGAAGTGATTCATAAATAGCGTACATGATTCTATATTTTATATATAATGTCTAATATGACTTCGTTATGCCATTATCCAGATCAAAATCCGTGATCTTGAATGACGTCGACTTGTATTATTTCTGCTCTGGGATTTTAAGTAATTGCCAAGGAAATGTACCTATATTTCTGAACGAAGGAATAACCGGATAACGAAAGCACGAAACATAAAACAAAATCGTCAAAGCCTGAAGGAGACGTTAACTGACTTCGTGGAGAACGAAATCGCAGCGTCTATTTCCGTTCCGGAGTTCAGTCACACCAGACGACATACTCGCTCTGCAGTCCTAACACCAAACTCAATTCACTGTTTACTCCGTCTGTATTTTCGTGTATCTATGTACGTACGTAAATATAAGCCGTAATTATTCGGGGTGCATCTAAAAATAGCAGGAGAAAATGGCGATTTTTAAAAACTCCTAAATGTGCTTAGCAAAAGCTTCCCTAACCGCACGCAAGAATCTTAATTCTTTTTGGTGAGGTATAACATATAATAATAATTTGATTGTTAATATTTGCTAGTTATCATTGTTATAAAAGAAATAATATGTATTATCTAAAAAAAATAGTCTGCTTATTATCTATATTGCTTATAAGCTATTTGCTAGTTATTATTAATAGTATATGGCAGTTACTTTGCGGCACAACACGATTATTTTAATTTTCACTAAGCTAAACTTGTATACTTTCGAGAGGAGCAATCCCTCTCGTTATCATCAGATCAAGATTCCAAGTGTACTATGTTTATTGGTGGCAGACTGTAGATGAAGAATGATCAGATTTATTTAACCTATTTGTATTTTGTGTATCTATTTACGTTTCCATTGTAAAATTTGCCTGTCAAACACAGAATTTTCTAGCGTGACAGGCATAGTGAAATTAAACCTTAAATGAATACAAATAATGTACGAGTATAACATTGAAAATAAAGTAGTATATAACATTATGCATTGGGCATTGTAGCAATTTTACTGAAATTGAGTTTATATTTGCAAATTTTAAAATTGATTTTCATATTAGTTTTTAGTTCTATAATATATATAATTCTAATCTTAATTTTAATATATATTTATTTTGATGAAGGGACAATTGGCCCCAGAAACATGATTTTTTATCAAAAGTGTGTTATTTTACTAAGACAATATTATAATAATGTTTTCAAAAAATGATTTGACACAAGCATGCATAAAGGATGTATGTTATACTCAAAGGGAATGTACCTATCTCTGCCATTTGTAATTTAGTTACGAACGCAACACTTAGCTGTAATATAATATAATAATGTCGTCATACAGCGTCAGTAGCGTCTAGCGTTGGAGATGTGCGGCGGACCGGGAGCAATGTTGCTCGCAGCTGGTGAGTCACGGCACATTATTAAATCAATAGGTACCACAGCAGTGACATCTAACGGGAAGATCGTTTAATTGAACCACTTACCGCTAACCACCGGGTAATCATTCTTTCTCACGTGGGTTCACTTCAGCAATCGCTAAACATGGTAAAAAATATATAATGGTGCTGCTAAGCACGTAGACAATGTCGCCTCAATTAAATAATATAGAATAAGATAAAACTGTCACGTTCAGCGATGATATTTTTCTAGACAACGTACAATTAATTAATATAATGATCATTATCATTAAAATAATTTCAAATAACACGCAATTTATGTGGTAATTTATTTACATGAATATATAAGAATATTGGAGGATGGCTCTTTAAAAAGCTTCAACAACTGAAGAGCGAGCATGAGACGATGTATGAAAGTGAACGAAGCAAAAAAAGTGTGATAGGACAGAAGAGTGTGGCGTTATATCTTGTCTGCCTGCCACTCTGGGAAACGGCGTGATGGTTAGTTAGTTAGTTATTAACGAAAACACACAGACTTTAAAAAGTTAATACCATTGCGGAGTCTTAACCTATTCTTGACACATTTTAAAAAGTAAATACCATTTGGAGTCTTTACACAGAGAACGGATATTCTAAATATGATCTAACTGTTTGCGAAAGGCATATTGCTTATGTACTTACCTATACTTAATTTGAGTGTGACAAAACACATCTTGATAGCCAATAATTATGACTAAATTGTAAGTTAACATTGGTGCGATAAGTGCAGTCCTTTTGAGAATAAATATTTAGCAATAATGCATTGGGACATGAAGAAGAATATTCTATAATACTACATACAAGTGTATGATTAATATCTAATAGTACATTTATATATCGTACAGTACATGACAACATACTATAGTAGATACATTGATAATGTAGGGAGTAGTTAAACATAACTATTCTTATTTATGATAAAAAAATCCTAAATATGTAGGTAATGTTACATGAAAAAAATTAAAACCATCATTATTATTTTCTCAATAAACTGTGCGCGTCAAGGCGTCTCTTTGGAAACTATCTCAAAAGAAATTCCCAGAATGTGCATAAAATTAATGTTAAATGTTTAGAAACATTTTTTTAATTTAATAAAATATCACAGATAGATATTTATTTCGTGAAAATAAATCATTACACAGAGAAAATAATAATATATAATATATAGAGGTATAGAGTACCAACTTCGGAAAAAATATCCATTCCCAAGAAGAGTGCGCGTCAACGTTGCTTTGAAGTAAAGATCAATATTGTCGTCCTCTTTACTTTCTCTGACTGTAGAAATAAATGTCTCCACATATACACGAAATATTACTTCAATAAAAATGAAGTTCGAGAAATCCTTTAGAAATATTAAAATAAATATAAATTGAGCGGAATAATAATAATATTTCGCCAAAATGTATAAATTTCTGAAAGTTTTAGAAAAGAAGGGGTAAACAAATTTTATTTCGCTGTTATTTGAATGGCATGGCATTGACTCTCAACTTTGTTGTATAATATCTAATGTGTCCACCCTGAACGACCGAGTGTACAAGATACAAGAATATAAATCTTTCATATTATCAGTTAATTTAAAAAAATACCAAATGATAAACCTACACAAATATTAAAAAATTAATAAAACAATTAACATAAATAAACAGTAAAAAGTAAAGACGAGTAATTAGATATTAGGAATTCTATTATTTATCAACTATACACTTATAATAGCACATTTAACGGCAGAGAAATTTTTTTGTTAGTTGTTAGAATTCTTTAATGTTTATCGTTTCTTTTATGTACAAATATATTTTCCAGACAAAAAATGAATGTATTCAATGTTCCTTCGATCATTTTTAAGCCACCCAATCTTGAAAAAACGAAAGGAAGAACTTCATATTTTTGATATTTAATTCGCGAATTTCTTATAACAAATATTGTAATAGGAATCGATGTTGCTTGGGCTAAAATCAGAATTAGTTTTATTTAATGGCCTTATTCTTCCCTTTGTCGTTATACGAGTATATAATGCTTAAAGAAATGAGATGGTTGAGCACAGGGTGCCCTTTCTTCCCTCGTAGAAGGAAACATGACACGCGTCAAGGGAAGCACGCCATAGATCAGTGGTTCATCATTATTTAAATCGTTAAGCAAAAAACACCTTAGTTATTTAGTCGTATTGTGAAACCGTTCATTAGGGATGTACCAAATACTAGTATTTATTTTCATTTAGGTGAATATTCACATAGTTTTGTATATTAATATTCGTCGAATAAGATACAAGTATTCAAATACTATACTAATATTAAAATCAATACAGAACTGACGAGATACAAATTAAAAATGAACGAAGAACGGTTACTACAAAGTTAATCATGATTGTTTATTTTTTGTGACGTGAATTTAACATCCTTAACTAAAGGCACATTTCTTTATAAATATTTTTATAAATTACATAAGTATTTCGAACATTTATTTTTTTATATTTCAGTTACTTCGCATTATATAAAATATAAACTTCATATGTATCTATTAAATTTTGGCAACTTTAACATAAATCTAAACCTGTCTCTGTATTACTTGTATCCATGTTCACGAAAACTTTGCTAAATTATTTATATTTCGGAGTGCAAATTATATAGTTTTCGGAACACCATAGTGGAAACAGAAATAAAATTTTCGAAATAGTGATTTGTTCAAACAATCGTATTCGTTTATTAGTTAAAATAAACGAATGCGATTGCTTGGTAATAGGCAGTCAGAAGATGCGGCTGGAGTCGCTACAGAAGTATTCTTAAAATAATTACTTTAAGGACCATCTTAACATTTCGAAAAAAATTATCGCTTGAAGTTCATTCAAAATTTCCTAAAATTGGCTGAAATTTAAAGTAGATGTGAAATTTTAAACCAATTTCACTATTCTTTTGCGTTTTTTTCGATACTCCCTTTTTAGACTGGTGGATAAAATGTGTATATATAAAATAATATTTGCACATTACTAATAACATGTATGCCGTAAAAGATGTTGAAAAAATTAATTTTGTATGTGAAATGTTACGACCAAAAAATTTTGAATTTGAATGTATTTTTGATGCCTCAAGTTAGTTAGCTACAAGATATACTAGGATAAGGACATTTACTTTATTTAAATAATATAATTGGCACACAAATGTTTCACGGATTGAGTACCCCTGGTCTAGACGGAATATGGTTGTGTTGGAAACGAGGGTTGGGGAAGGAAAAAACGCTACCGGCGCGGCAGTACCCGCGCCCCACAGTTGGGGCAAGTTGAAATATTAGCCTCGGAACAATGACACGTGTGCGGGGATGC
Organism: Agrypnia vestita; assembly: GCA_016648135.1. Lineage (NCBI taxonomy): Eukaryota > Metazoa > Arthropoda > Insecta > Trichoptera > Phryganeidae > Agrypnia > Agrypnia vestita. Next base: position 17,841 of record JADDOH010023665.1, on the reverse strand, counting down.
AAGTCTGGGCCACGATTTACGAAATGATGCCACGATTTCTGTTGAAGCGGTGTTATGAGATTAGGAGCCGTTTGCAAAATATTCACATCTTTCCTGAGATAGCGACTTGAATGCCAATCAACTGCGAATCAACTTGAAAAATAGTGTCATATAAACGCGGTTATTCCAGATCTTGCTAAAATGGCTTAAATTTTCTACACTTCGTCGCTACAATGTTCTAATGTTCTCGACAATTGGAAGAAATAGTAAAATCATTATTATTAATAAGGAGTTTTTTTATTTAAAACATGTTTCGGGGCAAATAGTCTAAATAAAGTATTTATATATATTAATAGTAAAATGTTACTACACAATTATTTTGCTATTATTAAAGAAGTAAAATAATTAGCTGAAAAAACTGAAACTCACAATCAAACGGTTTACTTTTGGAGTTAGTTGTGTAGACAGGATAGAGTGTGGCGTACACTCGTATGTGGCTAATCCATTACGATACGAGAGTATTAATAATAATAAAATGTTTAGTCCTACACTAGTATTTAATTTAATGGAAAGGATTTTACAAAAAGATGCGTTTTAAATCTTTTTTTACGCACTGTTTCTGTTGCACTGTTCCGTATTACGGAGGGAAGAGAGTTCCACGCCTTTGGTCCTGCCACCACAAATACCCATTCACTAAACTAGGTAAAGAAGGAACAAATTAGGAAAGAATATAAAGATCTTAGGGCAGTGAATATATTGGTTAGACGGTTTAGTCGTATCGAAGGAATGAATGGGGAGAGAAGCGAGTGTTGATGACACCAGAAATAGGGGACGTCAGCGGAAGACTCGGCACATCCAGGTAAATCAGAAACAAGAAAATGGTCCTATTCGATTGATTAATACGCATGAGAAGATATATGAATGTAAGTGAGGTGACAATTGTGTGTCAGGACAGAAGAGTACGGCGTTCCATCCACTATTTTAATTATTGGTGTCAAATGCTAAGTTATTACATCAGGCTGAATCAAATATCAATATCAAGATAAGCAAATCAACACGAACATGACAGAAAAGGAAGAGATAGAATGAGACTGCCATTCGGGAGGATTAAATCTTTAAAACTACGATGGACGGTGTAATGAAGACAATTAAATTTCATTGGAAATAAGAAAGGAACACAAGAGGTATAAATTTTAGATAATAAATAAATGTATGAATATTGTGTTTATATTTATATAACGAATAACAGGGTTAATTCTGCTTGTGTGACTTATCCCCCGATATCTGGCAACCAGCTTCCACCCTTAGCCAGTGGGGTGAGGCGAGAACAATCCATCAATACTTTAGATGTTTCAGCCGCTACTAACTTGCGCGGCCGGTGCACTGTGCCATTTTTTGTGACTAACTGAGTAAGATCGTATTGATTTTAGGGCGGCCGAAGTGCGCGTGTCTGAGAGCGTGTGTCGGGGCTAGATGACTCGGAAGGGTGGAATGCAGGTCTCGTTTGTGTTTAGAATAATGACACAGCTTCAATAATAACTAAGAATCATCATTCTTTCCCTGTCTGCGTCTACCAGGGGTTCGATTTTTAGTATATTTTATATTATGCTAAAGCACTATTAATTTTATCAAGTCAATTATTATTTATTTATTCAAGCATATACAGTGAGTACCTAAAGAATTAAAAAAAAATTTTCAGTGATTTACATTATTGATTTTTAGTTTTTAGTAAATTAGGAACCGACATGTAAATGTACCGTCATTTTAGACGGGTTAGAGCTAGTATATAATAATTTTGTTGTCTGTCGGTCCGTAACGTTTGTAACGTGCTGGAATTACAATTTTAGTTAATCAGAGTGTCACACGCAACCAGCCTATGGGCCGGCTCATTTTTTAAGTATATATAATCGATTAGTAAGCCAGAGCGGAGTTTTATAATTAATATTTTGATCAACTGCTTCTAAAACACACGAAAATGCTTATAAATTTATTAATAGTTCAAGTTAATTTATCAGTTAACACTCATTCATGTCAAATTCAAAGTTTCTTCTAATTCTGATCATTTTTTTTCGTATTTCTCAAAACAAAACAACATCACATTTAAAAAAAGATATTCTTGCAATATATTTAAATAAAGATCTATCAAATAGAGTTTCATCGTAAGAAATAATAGAAAGTCGATATACTTTTGATTACTGCTGTGATATGTACCTACCTACAGTCTGTATGTATTCACTCGATACAAGCCGAAGTAAGCATGTTACCAAAAATAGTAAGCAGATGGTGTTCTGTTTTCTTGTTTCAAATTGTCCTAACCACAACGTAAGATCTGAGCTCGAATATTGATTACGGCATCAAAGATTCTTCTTAAAATAACACGATTAAAAATCATAGTATCGTTACTACAATAAAAAAAATTGATCTGTTGTGGCCATAAAACCAACGTACATTTTTTTTTTTTTGTTTTTTTATTTATTAATTTTTTTTTCATAATAATAATATTACATTCATATTAATTAATTACAATAGATCTTATAAACTCAAATACAAATCAACAATACTATACAACAATACAAGAAAAAATACAAATATTACCAAAATCAAAATAAGTCTCTTTTATTTAATAACATATTCATTAATTCTGTATTTTGCCCTTTTTTATTAATATCCATTTTGACACGACATGGGATTTTATTTAATATTTTTGGTATGACATATTTTAATGTTCTTTGTCCATATTTATTTATGACCTTCGGTATTCGTAGTCCTTCTTTAACTGTAAATCTGGTACTATGTTTATGAATCAATCTATGCTTATATGTCCCATCTTCATGATATCGTGTAATTAGTTTGTACCACAAGATAGCATTAATTGGCATAGAGCCTTGTTTCTTGAAGAGTTCCTGTATATCTTTAGTAGCACTTTCTTTATTTATTAATTTTATAGCCGAATTTTGAATATTTTGAATTTTTATAATATTAGTTTTGCAAGTTAGACCCCAGCTAGTTATTCTAGTCTAGCTAGTCATAGATTGATTATTATGAATTTTAAATGATATTTTGTGAAAAGTAAATTAAATTAAAGTGAATCACTTGACTGTTATATATTTGATGTTAATAGACGTATTACGCTAAAAATCACTTGAATTTTTCGTATTTCGTTGGAGCCAAGTTTTTCCTCAAAAACAAAAGACAATGTCAGCGTGCTTTCTTAACGTTACAACCATTTTGGAGACAATAATGCGTCAAGACGGCAATTCCCCAATTGGACAAAGGCCAAATTGAATGCTGGAGATGGTTTAAAGCTTGAATATTGAAACAAATGAAACATTTTAGAGATAAATTATAAAATGAAATTTGATAAAAAAAATACTTCATTTTCATGGCATTAGATATCCTCACATTTCTTTGTAAAGCTTATTCCTCCTGGATGTATAATTAATAGAAACGTTGATTATATATTTATATGATAATATTAATAGAAAATTCGAAATGCTGACGATTTGTAAGTGTATATTTCTTTTAAACAATGGCAAAATGTTTTTCTCACCGATTACAGGATTGATATTGTTGTCCCATATATTCAGAAGTCTGCAAATTCTTACCTGCAATAAGAAAAATAAAAATGTTAGCGGACAAGCAAAATATTTATATATTTATTTATTAATGCCCTAGTGGGCTTTTACAGTACTACATACATAAAGAGTTACAAGATTTTTTACGTAAACATAATATACCTACGTTTTAAAATAAAAATAAAAAATTTAAAGGAAATAAAAAATAATATAAAAAATCTAAATAAAAATTACAGCGATGTTAGGTATCAAAGTCATGAAATCCGTAATTCCTGAATATACCATTACACGTGCGGTCGGGTAAAATTTTACCGCGAACGAATCAAAAAGTGTAACGTCTAGCGAAAACGACGCCCTCGTTCAAATAAGATGAAATCTGCTATTTATTTTTTCGACATGTCATTACGGTTAAACCTTTCGCCCCATCTTTTAAATTAAAACTTTTCGTATAGGGATAAGCCACACTGCGCATTGGAAAACTTTATATGAATCTTGTAGGGGTTGTTTCGTATACGGGATTTGGGAACACATTTCCGTAAATGTCTAATATTTGATTCTCCAGACGTGTTCCAATAAGCTGGATACGGGTTTATCACGTGTGAGATGATCGATTGATACGATATAGCCGGCACAGCGCGGCGATGGTGGAGTGGGACGATCCCAGGACGATCCGTGAGCACGAAGCGTCGATATATAAGAAATATTATACGCATGATTTCTTAGTTCCTGTCATAGTCACTGGAAAAAACGGTCGGCCGCGCGACGTATAATCAAAAATTTAGCGTAATCATATATTATTAGTATTCTCCACGTAAGTATACAAACATAATTGTTGTTCATAAATAAATAAACACAAAAAATTAACAAATTTTTTGTGCATTTTTAATTTTTAAGTTTTGTTTTATAAAACTTTTAAATGGGTACATAAATATTTTTTTACGCCCGATTCAAGATCATATTTTTGGATATAGCTTCTATACATAACACGTCGCATGCATCGAACACGGCTCCCGTGACCATGAAAAAAATTGAAAGGAAATTAAATTTAAAAAAATCATCAATCGAAAAATCGAAATCAAAAAATGAAAGGATAAACTAGTGTACAGGGTGTACCAGAGCTAGCAGCGAATGAAAAATACATTCGCTTAGTGATAAAAATGATAAAAACCTAGCAAAAATTAAAAAAAAATTTTTTACAAGGTATTTATCATTCCCGTCTATGTTATGAGTCTAAAATGTTCAAGCAACCATGGCCTAATATCAATAGTTATGAAGATATGCAATATCAAAGTTTGCATTTTTTTTCAATACTTTTTACTTATTTTTTGCAAAAAGTTGAACTATCATTAAAGTAACTTATGTCGATTATGAAAAATTCATTCGCTTTAATATAACTCGAATAAAATAATAAAAACCTTGCAAAAATTGAAAAAAGTTATTTTTTACAAATCAAATGTATTTTTCATAATCGATATAAATTAATGTAATGGTAGTTCAATTTTTTGCAAAAAATTATTTAATAAAATATGTAAACTTTGATATTGCGTATCTCCATAACGATTGATAGTTATGTAGAATATTCATGGTAATAGTTGCTTGAATATTTTAGACTCATAACGGCGGAAATCTACCGACCAAATTTCTGGTGCTAGTTTTGGATTTTTAAGAAAGTTCCAGTACCAGTGGTTAAAAATTAGCGAATTTGCCGTTCCTCTGTATTACACGGAAAAAATTACGGAGTGAATGTTTTAAAGGATCTCTGAGGAAATCTAATATTTTGGACCGGGGCAAGCAAGTTATTAAATACCATACATGGACCAAGTTTCGTGATGTTTTACTCATTTTGTTCCTGTGAATACTTTTGTAATTTATTTAATAATATACCTAGGTGTATACCTAGAAACATCAACAAAGCCTTTCATGACAAGTATATTGTTTGTCTGGTTTCTTTAAGAAAGGTCGGGACGAACTATTTCAATATTCTTCTATCGAGATTATCTAAATATATTACTACACTATGCATAAGAGGGTATAAATAATGTAGGCACAGTTGCACTCTATTAACATTTTAAGCTTGCCAGACTTATCAGGTCCATGAATTTTATGTATGCGGACTATTGTGAGAACACACTGCAGGAAGGTCATTACCAATTCTTTAACAATGTTAAATGTCATGAATATATTACGAAGACCAATCCGTCAATCCATTGTTGGTTTATGTTCCAGACCTTCCATTTAAAAGCTCTTACAATGTATTATTATGATTATGAAATAACTACCTTAGTAGTAACGAGAGTCGAATCATGCTTTACATAATAAGGCTTTGTATTAACATGTAGTATTATTGTTATTTAATTATTTAATGTAGGTAAAGTACCAACACAATTGGAGCTTTTTGTTTTCTGGCAGCTATGTCTAGCACCATTAAGTTTTGTATTAAGACAATTATAGATGTTACCACGTGTTCGGGAGAACCATTATTGCTTTATCCAAAATAATAAATACACAAGTAATGTAAAGAGTACTAGCAATTGATTCAATGTTGCGATGCAAGATATAAATACATATAGTTAGACTAATCTTAATATGTTATATTTAATACTGTTATTTATTTAATTATGATTTATTCACTACTGTTACTAATCATGTATTTTATTTTAATTTATTTTATTATTATTATTTATTCTTTCAAAATTATGGTTTATGTGAAATATGATAATATTTTGAAATCATCCATCAATATCCGTTTTAGTTTTCCCCGTGGTCTCAAATTTTTTAATTGATCATCTAACTAACTAATTAAGCACATAATCTTATGCCTGGTCTTCGATCGTTGGAGCTTTTAATAAGGACATCCTCCAATATTTGGTGTTATTGTGTCAGGACATCCTCCATCCACGGCATTCCTGCTGTCTTCAACACTCGCCTCATATATTTTCTTAACCATCCTCCCCTCGTTCCTCGCTCAAACCTACTCCTTTATTTATTATATCTACTACGCTACAGCCAAAATTACATATACTAATAATTTCTTCTTTCCTCACCCAATCGTTTGATCGTTTTTATAAATGTTAAATTTGAATGTATAACATACCTACCTTGGATTCAAGCATTATTAATATGAAAGACTGCTCATACGGTCAAAAGACATTAAACTATGTAATACCGAAGATATTTAATGAACTAGCACGCAATTTTATAAATCACAATATTAAAAAAGGCTTAAAAGAAAAATTAATGGAATTACCAATAAATAAGTAAGATTTACTACACTGATGAAGTGAGATTTTATCTTGGAAAATGTTTTTGTTAATTACTATGATTAATAATTTCTCTGTTTCTTTATCCCGAAGAAATTATAATGAAATTTACTTGGTAAATAAAAAAAATGTACTGACAATCCAGTCTCGCGGATAAGAGGTAAAAAATGATGTTATAAATCAAAAATTAAAAAAGTGTGCAATTTTTCTCATATGTACATTTCTTTACTAGTGTTACATTTTGTGTGTAATTTTATCGTGTGTTATTTCTTCCAATACAATATAATCATGCAACCGATACTGTGGATTAAGTATTTTACCCCCTGGATACGCGGGGTGAATGTAAACGTATACTTGCAGAATTCACCCTGCTAATATACGAGTTCAGTACGGAAACGACAGAAAATTGGCATCGGTGTGAAAATCTGGGATCACTGTTGGCTACTCGTACACGCGCGGCGTGGATAGATTTTCCCTCGCAGCAGGCAACCCCCTTCGTACGATACTAGACTTATAAGTATATGTGTTATATAATAGGGTTCGCGGTAGAGGGTTGTCTCGAGTGGACTCGCGGGGCTTCCTCCCCCAGGCTGGCCTGTCTGTCTTCCCGTCTTACGACGGGCGACGAACACGTTATTCGCAACATGGCTAGCGATGCGGAAAACCTTACTTACGCATTGTTCATTAATAAATTACATCACACATAGGCGGAGTAAGTTGCACGTCACATTCTTCATTACTAAATAAAATAATGTTTTTTGAGTACGCGCAATTTTTATTTTTCATCGTGAAGATAATTACTGGATATTTATCCCAGATGGGATCGTCATCAATCGAGATATATTAAAATGTCTTAAAGAGACGAGGCTCGAAGTGGGAAAGTATGTATGAAAGTCTGGATGTCTACAAGGCTTACAGTCTGTCACGGATTGGCTCGAGTGATCGATTTACATAATGTTACGTTCACCTATTCCATCAATGATTGACCACCACATCTTCCAAAATCTTATAGATTTATTTATTTAGGACTACACCACTGCATATATGGATATTATATTGTCAATGATTGTGAAATCTTAAAAGTTTTTCATAAATTCAAATACAATGGTCCGATTTCTATAGGCGCAAGTAACAAAAAATATATGAAAATCAAACTGTAGACCGATTAGCGAGAAGATTACATTCCGTTTAAGAAGAACGCGAGCAGTGTGAGCGGGACAACATCGCGAAGAGGGTCGATATGTTGGAACCCTTCTAAATGTTTCAACAAACAATTCTCATGTGTAAATAAATCTCTGTAGTACACTCAGTGGACCGGAAGTTACGTAGATGTCACGTAAACTCCGTAAGATGACAAATGTAAATCTAAAATTTTCGTGTGGGGCTGATATCCAAGCCACGTCTTTATATTTTCTAGCTTGGTGGTTTGGGCATGTTGAGCGAATGAATGAGGAAAGAATGGTAAGAAAGATATATGATGCAAGTGTTGACGGCGCCAGAAAGAGAGGGCGACCACGGAAGACGTGGCATGACCAGATTAATCAGATACTGGAAGATGGTCCTGTTAGAAGCCTGAACAACCGTCGAGCTTGCATGCGAAGATGTATGAATGTAGACGAAGCGAAAGTTGTATGTCAGGACAGAAGAGTATGGCGCTCTATCCTCCTGCCTACCCCCACGGGGAAACAGCGTGATGGTAAGTAAGTAAGTAAGTTATTCTAAATTATTTTAACGGTTAAATCCACGGAAATAGACACGACGCGACAATTTTCTTTAATTATCAAAATTTTTTAAATAAAATAATTTAAGTACACCAACAGAAAATATAAATATAATTAATCACCTTACAAAAAATAACCCAGTGTTTTACCTAAATTTTACTCTCTCAGGATGGTACTCCTTAACGCGTTAGTAAATAAGATTTACAAATATCTATAAAATTTAATGTCTTTTTTCTATAGAATCCTAAACCCATGACAAATTTTGTAGAATTACTATTCAGGAGGACCCATTCATTCCTTTTCCGCTGGCCACACCTCACTGTTATTACGAAGGATTCTGCGTAAAAGCCTGGTCATTCCACAATTGACCTCCGGTATAATTATGCATTGCATTATATTCCAGCAGTTACAAATTTTGCAAAGTTACTCTTTATGACCTGATGAAAATAAAGTAACCCCACCCTCAAGCTAACTAGTCATTTTACCTACATTATTACTTAGAACTTACAAAAGCCACTCCTCTCCAAAAATTATTTAACTTAATTTTAAACTATAACTAAATCATAATCCTCCGCAACGCCGGGTACGCACCGCCAGTATAGCATCTAAAAGCGTAGATTAGAACGATGACACCTTGACAAAACTGTTATAATGTATATACAGAGTTATTTGGAAAACATTAATAGCTTCGCAGGACTATATTCCTGTCTTGATTATGAGTGTAGTATAGCATCTTAAATCTGCCTTGATTATGAGTATAGTATAGCATCTAAAAGCGTAGATTAGAACGACGATACTTTGACAAAACTGTTATAATGTATATACAGAGTTATTTGGAAAACATTAATAGCTTCGCAGGACTATATTCCTGTCTTGATTATGAGTATAGTATAGCATCTTAAATCTGCTTTGATTATGAGTACAGTATAGCATCTAAAAGCGTAGATTAGAACGACGACACCTTGACAAAACTCTTATAATGTATATACAGAGTTATTTATATTCCTATATAGACTATATTCCTGCCTTGATTGTGAGTATAGTATAGCATCTTAAATCTGCCTTGATTATGAGTACAGTATGCATCTAAAAGCGTAGATTAGAACGACGATACTTTGACAAAACTGTTATAATGTATATACAGAGTTATTTGGAAAACATTAATAGCTTCGCAGGACTATATTCCTGCTTGATTATGAGTATAGTATAGCATCTTAAATCTGCCTTGATTATGAGTACAGTATAGCATCTTAAATCTGCTTTGATTATGAATATAGTATAGCATCTAAAAGCGTAGATTAGAACGATGACACCTTAACAAAACTGTTATAATGTATATACAGACTTATTTGGAAAACCTTAATAGCTTCGCAGGACTATATTCCTGCCTTGATTGTGAGTATAGTATAGCATCTAAAAGCGTAGATTAGAACGACGACACCTTGACAAAACAGTTATATACAGAGTTATTTGGAAAACATTAATAGCTTTGCAAGACTTTATTCCTGCCTTGATTATGAGTCGAAAATGTTCAAGCAACCATGACCATATCTCCAAAACTACGACCATCAATAGTTTTGGAGATATGCGACATCAAAGTGTGCATTTTTTTCAATATTTCCGACTTATTTTTGTAAAACGTTGGCAGAAAATCAAGACAGGAATATAGCCCGGCGAGATTATCAATGTTTTCCAAATAACCCTGTACATACTCAGTATACTTAGAATACTACGCAAAGCTTTAAGGAGTATGGAGCGCACCAGGTGCCGCACCTTCTTAGCTTTAGGGGGGCGTAAGGTTTTTAAATTATTTTTTTTGCATTTTATTAATTTTTTAAATGAATGTATAACATCGCAAGAATATTGTGTCAAAATTTCAAGTCAATCGGAGCAAAATTGACGAAATTGTGAACATTTGAGCGATACTCAGACTGATTTTCTATACCTGCTCGGGCAGCAGAGACGCGCTCACCTGAGGACTACCGGACGTGCTATTGTATTAGAAGAGTTTTGCTTAGACAAGGACAAAAAGATGCTGATGACTAAAGCTCTTTGCTGTGTGAACATGGCATCGACGATTATGTGTAAGTATAAAATAAGTGTTGAGTTTTATTTTAAATTTTACAATGTGCAAAGCTTTAAAACGTTTTCCCCACATCTCACGTTTTCAAAGTCACTATTTCTGTACATAATTTACGAGGTAACGCTGTCGAGTTTTTTTCAAATTTGTTATTAATTTTTATTTTTTAATAACATATTAGTCGATATTTTTCGCAAAAAATCGCGTTTTTCCCTTCAAAGTGTTCCAAAAAATTGAAAAATTGAAATTTCAAAAAACCCTCCCAGCGTTACCTGGGAAAACCTATTATCTATCGAATGAATTTTGATTTTTTGATTTCAGATGATCTAGCACCAAGTTATGATGGACACCGCAATTCTACTTTTTTCCGAGACACGTCCGAATAATTGCTGCCATTGCCGTATTTTTTAATATTTCGTCTTGAAAATGTTACACGATATTCTTCAAATGTCATACTTTAATGTATCATTGGTTTTAATAAAGAGATTTTAACTGTGTTGTCACAAAAAATTCACAAAAACATGCCTTTTTTTGTACGAATTAACCTTACCCCCCCCTTAAGTGTTCAAAAATTTTATCCCGTAAATACAAATGATCGGTTCTAAAAATTTTCGCGATACGATGTGATATCACGTGAACCTTCAATTTCAACTTGAAATTGATTTAAAAAGTTTAGTCAGTCGTAACGGTGGAAAATCTCTGCCTTCGAGTAATTTATGAATTACGTTTTCAAAAAGCGTATTATTTTGAGGGGGAGGTATTCCGGTGGGAACTTGCGGAACGGCGTCATAATTTAATTTTAACTATGCCTACTTTCCGATGGCGCGGAGCTCGCTGTGTAAAATAAAAAAATATTAACTGCGCGCTGTGTACAGTAAAAAAACGATTATATTTGCCTTATGAACCGAAAAATCATATATGTATATTTATAGTCATACATATAACGATAATCTGTGCGTTTGTTATTCACCGCAAACATTACGATCTCATTATTTCATAATATTTATGTATTTTAAAACAGCCCGCCTTTCAAAACTATATTGATAAAAATCATATAATTTTATAATTCATTCTTCGTATTGCAAAAACTAATTATTTTTTCAGGTTGCTAGTTAACTTTGTAAAAACCACTACCAGATTTTAGGTCTACCGGTTTCGAGACGTACCCGTCTCTTCGTCAGGACCAACACTACACCACTACATTCACAACACTACACACCTCAACCATAGTATTGTTACACTTCCACCAATAATTGATCACATGCGTGTTAGTCTTGTCAGGGACAAACAGGCAGTCACCGAGTATTACTAATTTAGCATGTACTGAAATTATAGATTTTATACCTATGCCTTCCATAATCATGTTTCCTATAAATTTATATGCTATAGTTCCTTTAAAACCTCGAATTTAGTAGGTACATTCTAAATTAATAATCTTTGATGATTCATTTTTATTTTGATATTGCTGCCTTTGCTTTTATACTCTACATATATATTCTCTCATTTTTTATCTACACTTCGATGTTTTTAAGTCTCACATGGTGTAACACACGGTAAAGGTATTTATTTATATATTATTACAATGATATTTATTTATAGAGAGTTGAAATGTACGATTAAAGCCTAAAGTATAGCAATCTGCGTGTAAATCTTCTGAATATGGTATGTTGTCGCTTATAATATCGAACCTTTATTTTATCCGCCCAACCAAATGATGTACGGGAGGCGTCTCTGGCGGAGATGTGAGTTAGTGCCCGTCGGATTGTCAATTATTGAAATGACTTTAGTAGCCATAATGGAAGGATTTAAGGAGCCGTATATCATTAAATTTTGCTTGACGATATCCAAATAAAAACCATTCGCAAGATAGACTTTCGGAGACGATACCATGAGCATCTCTCGGTAAAGGGGATGGAACAGCCGGTTCAAAGATGGCTTCGCATCAGCGGACAGCGAACCGCGTCCCGGTAGGTCCTCAAGAAGCTGATACAACAACGCGATTGACCAATTTGGTCATGCAGGATCGTCGTATTACAGTCCGAAAACTTGCGAACGAGGTGAGGGTAAGCATCAGAATGGTTTATTCAATTTGGAGGATCGAGGATATAGGCTTTAAGAGAGTGTCCGCAAAACATCCCATTCTTCGCATTCGATGCAGGATTTCTTGGCCAAAGACAACATTTCCCTGGTTTGTCAGGCTTCCTACTTCTCCTGGCGTGGCTCTATGCGATTTTTGACTATTCTCCAAGTCAAAAATACCACTGAAAGGGACCCAATTTAAATCAAGAGAAGACATTATGCGGAACGCGACGACTCAGCTGAACACCATTCCAAAAAAAGCGTTCTAGAAGTGGTTCCAATAATGGCGGAATTCCTTAGAGTATGTACTTTACCAAAGGGACTATTTTAAAATAAATTAGAATAAGTATATTGTGTATGAATAAATGTGTTTCTGCCGATCGAAAATTCGATATTTTATGAACAAAGTAATATTGCAAAGGTTTTCAAGTCATTAATATATTATAACCTATAATTGTCATACGCACAATGCCTTTTCAAATAGTACTTGAACAATTGTGTGAAAGAACTAAAGGAATTATAAGAAGGAGCGAGAATGGAGGCAAGGCCTCACCATATTCTGCCTACTATAGCAGACGATGAAGTATTAATGGCAAACTTCTAATGAATGCAGGCAAATCGAAAGTGATGATGTTTAAGAGAGACAAAAGAGTGACTAATGCGATATAATGGTAAGCAATAAATGCTTAGAACCAGTGAATGAGTTTATATATTTGGGAAGTATGTTTAGTAGAGACGATGGCGAAAGAGTAATGACCGAGGGAAACAAAGTAAATGGTGCTCTGAATGAAAGTTACGTAATGGAGTTCTAGTACCAACTCCGATATATGAAAGTGAAACCTAGAATTTGCAAAAAAAGAACGAAAGCAGACTGAATACGACAAAAATAGGGTCGCTTAATCGAATGGAGGATGGATTAATCAGAAGTGAATGTAATGCTGACTGTAGTAGATATAATAAATAAATGATCGTTGAGCGATTGGCCGTACGGAGTGGATGAGCGAGGAAAAATGAGAGGTCAGATTCAAAAGATACGCCATAAACATCCAATCTGCATGGCTGTTATGTAATTTCTCCTGCGCTACAAAAAATGTTGAAGGTTATCATAATATTTCTCCCTTTATACCAGTATATCATTTTTATTAATTGACATGTATTTTTTATAAAATTGAAGAGCTTTAACAAATAATAAATAAAATATAACCTAAGGTCATATGAACAAGCTACCCTCGCCGTGCTTGACTGAGTGCTGGCAACTAAGTTTCGAGGTGGGCGCAGGCGCATTTGTTTATTGAAGATAGATTTGTTTATTGATCTACAGAACTGGATGTAATAAAGTTATAAAACGTTTACCCTACATCTCTAAAAATCTTTTAGCGTACTTATTCATTACATGTAATTAATAATTCAAAAAGGGACGTTCAAAATTAATTAAAATAATGAATGGGGAAGGAGAATGAAATATCAGCGTCTACTTAATGAAGTTTCGTGAATTGTTCGAGAGAATGGGCGTCGAATATACCTGCGTTTTGATAAATAAAAACATTGAAAAATTAAAAAACGCAGTTTTATATTAATTCAATTGTATTATAAAAATAATTTTATTTCCTTCCTAATCTTAAAATCCAAAACATTAAAAATTATGTTTTTAATTATTTCAAAAACCGAAATATCATCAGCTCAAAGCATTATTCGCGAATAATAAATACTCTGAGCAGTTAATATAAGCGTTATCCAAATTTATGAGTTTGAAGATGAAGCTCATTTTAGGTCCAACATTTATGAAAATTTATGTAAATTCATTGTCATAATCGCGCACGACATCAGATTAGCTGAGACACTCGGTACTCGCAACTATGTTATTAATCAATTCATGTGATGTTTATCAACTCGAATATTGAAAATAATTAAAGACAAAGACTTATCTTTCCCTTTTTCCGTGTTTATCTTTAATGTTTCATCCTAAAAAATTATAGGTTTTCAGAAATATTTGAAAAAACAGTCAATACATTATTTATATGCACGAAAGCCTTCTGTCTTAGACTTCGTCTGACTAGAAAACAAATACATAATAGGTATAACACCCGAACCGCATGACACGCCGAAAGGAAGCGAAGTTCTGACCCAATCTGTACGATAGATCGCTTTCCATTTAAGAAAGACAATCGAATTAGTATGTGTAAGCCATGAGTACGAGGCCACTGTTTCATTGTGTTGATGTTTTTACCCGTAAACACCAACACCAAAGTGACCTTATTATGAACGTAAACAAGTCAAAAGTGATGGTATTCTAGAAAGAGGAAAGCACGACAACGTGTAAAATTCTAGTAGGTAATGAATGTTTGGAACAGGTAGATGAGTTTGTGTAAGAAGCGAAGCCTGGAGCTGGCAGAAGAGTAGAGTAAAGAATGCAGATATTAGGAACGAATGTAAAGCTGATCTTAGCATCATTAATATAATTAAAAAAGGGTCGCTCAGATGGTTTGGGCATATTGAGCGAATAAATGAGGAAAGAATGGTAAGAAAGATATATAATGCAAGTGTTGATGGCGCCAGAAAGAGAGGGCGACCGCGGAAGACGTGGCATGACCAGATTAACCAGATACTGGAAGATGGTCCCGTTAGAAGCCTCAACAACCGGCGAGCTTGCACGCGAAGACGTATAAATGTGGATGAGGCGAGAGTTGTATGTCAGGACAGAAGAGTGTGGCGCTCTATCCTCTCTGCCTACCCCCGTTGGAAAACGGCGTGATGGTAAGATAAGTAAAAATGTCAAAGTATCGATATTTATATATCAATGTTTTTAAGTAATGGTATTTATTGTCGGTTGGCTGTTTAATCGTAATCTCGTCTTACCATACCTTAAAACGATTCAAACTCGAGAACTTTTTTTTCGAGTTTGAATCGTTTTTTTTTTTCTATAATCCGGCAGTTATTCTTGTTATTGATACGAAGAATTAAATGAGAAGTATATTATACATACATATTTACAAATAATTGATTATTTGTATTTTTTCATTTATCTTTAAATTTGCTTTTTCTCTTTAAATAATTTTAAGAACAATTTATGATTTTTTTATTAATAATTTCTATTTTAATTTTATTTACAACCTATTATTACCTTTAAACAACTACTAATAAACAACTAATAACACAAAAAATCATTAAAATGGCTCAAAAGCGTGTACTCAAGCGATTTACTTGCTGCGTAGAGGAAGAGGGGTATAAAAAAATTGGACCAGCGGAGTTTCTGGCAACATTCATATTGTTAATCTATAGGTAAGCTATTCTGAATTTGGATCAATTGCCAGAATGCGGTCCTCATATTAAGTACCTCTGGCGCCTGGACTAACATGTCTATGATAGCTTTGTATATGAAAAAAAAAAATTGTGAAAGAGTTTGATAATAATCTTTATTTTTTCCTAAAAAATCTAAGTTAAAAATTCATAAGTAGCAAACCGCGTACGTTATCAAAAAGAAATCGCTACATTATAGATAATATTGGCAGTAATATGTGTGCCAAATTTTAATAAAATTGGTCAAAAATTTTTCGAGATATCATTTCCAAATGTTTGAAAAAGAGAAAAACGCAAAAGAATAATGTAATCACAATTCGTTTAAAAATTCACCTACCACGCTAGTTTTTAATTGTTAAACTCAGCTAATTTTCGAAAATTTTTAATGAGTTATGACTCGAAAAATTAAAAAAAAACGATTTTGTTAATCGTCAAGGTGGTGTAACCCCTTAATAAAAACACTACCCCGTATAAACCGCACATTATTGAAAATTGATAAGATTCACAATACATATACTTTTGTCTTTATTCTCTCGCTTAGAAATCACTTTAGGAAATTGTCCTTAGGGTTTACATATAAACTATATAAATCCCGATGTATTCAAAGATAGATTCAGGGAAGCTTTGGGAATAAAATAGGTTGAAATAACGACGAATCGATTCGATAGTTCTAGTACGCACAACGAATATTTGGAAGCTCCGTCAGAAAAATCTGAGAAGATTTATTCGAAGCGGGAACCTTCCAACTATGAAATATCAGAAAGGCACGGAGTCACTATTCTTCTGAAATCTAAAATGAAATACAATTAGAAATACACGTAATTTAACGATAGGTATACAATCGTTACTCAAAATCGTTACGTTAACAGAATTATCGTTTATGGAGGGGAAAATAACACGCAAAGTACCTAAAATAAAAAATGCTATTTTAAAAACTGTAAACTTTTTACTGACAACATGAAATTAAAATTTACGCTAATGCATTAAAATATTATAAAAGGTCTAAAAAATAAATAAAAAATGATGTGGCATGACCACATTAACCAGATACTGCAGGATGGTCCTGTTAGGAGCCTCAACAATTGTCGAGCTTGGACGCGAAGACGTATGAATATGGATGAGGTGAGAGTTGTGTGTCAGGACAGAAGAGTGTGGCGCGGGTAGGCAGAGACGATAGAGCGCCATATAATTATATTATACGTATAATTATATTATACTCAAGTACAGTTAACATAATTCACTACTCGAATTTCGAGAGTATCAGAATCTGTCATCCACAGTATGATTAAGACGCTTTGTTAATTTCTTCTTTTCATAGAATATCTTATATATAACAGGTTAAATAATCTGCCTACCTGATATGGCGGCACCACGATATACGCCCGCTTTGGAATAAGTCCAACTTGGCATACATAAAAAAATGGTTTGTTATAAGGTATTTGGACAACGACTCGCGTGCGTCATATGGTACGTCCTACGCATCACCCAGAGCCTCCACATATTCGTGATTCCGACTATTCGAATATCGTTTAGTTAATGATATTATATTCGAATATTACAATATATTTGTAATATTTATAAGAAAGGAATAATAACTTTGGATGATAAATACAGATAAATAAATACATTCATTCTGTATATATGTAAAATAAAAACACAATAATTGTGGAGAATTTAATTATTTTAATTTTTTTAAATATATGTTATATAAAAACAACAGAAAATATATTGAAAAAATAATGTTGAATTATTAAGTTTCTCTCACACCCCGCGTGCAAGTTTTTTTTTCAGTATTTTGCATATAACTTTTTGTTTGTCGGCTTAAGTATTTATGAAAACTAAATACAAGT